>LNAC01000698.1:153586-345756 GCA_002007465.1 Ailurus styani | reverse complement strand
TTCCAGATTTTTTTTTTTTTTTTTTTGCATGTTGTTTTACTGGCTTGAGAAATCCAAAATACCAAGACAGTAGGTAAAGATTTAGGTTTAGTGAAATTCTTATTCTCCTGGTAGGAGAACCACCTCACCTTTACACCCCCAGTGGAAAGCAGAATATCTGTGGTCAGTAGAGCCTAAAGTTGCAGAGATAGTGGGCAAATTTCCCAAGTAGCTCACACATCCATCCCTTGATTCCCACACTCATGCATTCTGCCTTTTTGGGGCAGAGCCAGGGTGGGGAGGGGTAAACTGATTTGTAGCATTTGCTAATTTTCATAATATAAATACTCCTATGGTGGCTGATTTCAAGCTACCTTTTATGTAAGGTCAGCTGGCTTTACTGATTCCTGAAAAATATACCTTTTTATTTTTTTATGAGTAGATACAAGCTGGTTCTTGCACATCAATGAACATAGCACCATACTTGAGAGTACATTTTATATCTTGAAGGACTACATTTCAACTCAAAGATTGTCATCCCCAAGCTGGAGCCTTCATTGCACATTTAAGAGACTGCCCCAGTGTTTTATCATACTGTAAGCTCCTAAGTAGGGCAGTATATGGTGGCCTCAGTGGATCCTGTGTTCATGTGTCCATTATTGGACCTCATTTACCATAAAAGAGGTTCTTGGTTATGCAGCTGTTACACACAACCCCACGGTGCTATCCCAGGATGCTGAATCAGGTAGTACGTGTACCTGGATGAGGCACTCGGAACAAGAAAGGAACTCATAACTGGAATATTTGTCAGTAACAAGAAACAATGTATCCCACCCCCTCCAGAGGTAGAAAATTGATGATTATCCATTTGACATGAAGTTGTTGGTTGCCTTTTTGAAAGGTGGTACTGTATTGAAGAATAAGCATTGGACAATTGGTTGGTCATTCACCAGTGCCTGTAGCTGTATTACACTAGGTGAGAAACAGCCCATGCTTTTAGGCCCATGTATAATATTCTCTCTGTCTCTCTCTGTTTTTCTCTTTCCATTTCTGTCTCTCCCCTCCCTGCCTCCATCCCTGCTATCCTGCTACAGCATTTATGGGGCCATTTTGCAAGCACTGCATTTGCCACACAAAAAGGCTGGACGACCTCTAGTAGACAACACATCTACCCAATTCTTCAGTACTTCATGATGAATGCTCTTTAGTGGTCATTGACGTGAAACAGAGAAGTCTGCACTTTCCATGCCTACTCTGTAGGTACATCCTCATGCTTCCTCCAGAATGCTTTGGGGAAGGTCTTCCAGTCTGGCTCCTCCAGGGCATTGGCCAGCCATTCAAGCCATTTGCCACTGTGTAGTAGTCTGTGTGTTCTCGTATCTCAAGCTACATATTCCTCCATACCACACTGATGACTAGGTGTTTTTTGCCTCATGATCTCTCAGGATCCCTTCCCTGCATATCGTCCCAGTACCTTCTGGTTCATATTAGGCAGATCTTGAATCTCTTTTGTTGAATAGTCTCTCCTTCTGTCTCTCTGTCTCTGTCTCCCTCTCTCTCCTCTCTCTCTCTCTCTCTCTCTCTCTCTCTCTCTCTCTCTCATTTTTGTTTTCCTAGAGCAGAGACTTCTTTTCCAGATGGGACATTTTGAGACATTACCTATTTGTTGCTTAAAGCCATGAGGGAAAATGAGATCAGATCTTCAGGAGAACACCCGTCATCTTTTATGGTGTTTAGGAACAGAAAAACTACTATCTTTTAGGTGGAAGAGGTTACTTCTGCCTAACCAGAGGGTATAGGGGAATCTGGAAGTTCACAGTTCTCACTTGCACCCACCTAGATGTTCTACATTTAGAGTCCCATGATTTGCCTATCACTGCCCTAACTTTAACATAGAAGCCTGCCAAGGCTATAAATGCAGCCTCCTTTTTAACAATGTGATTCTCAGAAGCACATACTGTGCCTATTGCTGGCACACATTGACCTCCCAACAGGAGATGGGAATCTCTTCATTATTTGCACTAGAAGTCTTCTGGAGTTCACATTCTGCCCTTAGTTGATAGCTGGCTGACCTGATTTTATCATTTTCTTCAGTAAATATAACAACAACCCACCAACTCAAAGCCTTTATGGTTACTATTGCGACCGTATTTCTGAAATGGTAGGTGCCTCCCTTTCAATCTATATTGTGTTCCAATCACTGCAGGTGAAACGCTTTGCATTTGTGATGCTACAGCTTCTGAGGGGTTTTCTTGACTCTAGTTACAACTGGTATATAGTCAGTTACTAGTGGAGTCTTCGTTGTCACATGGCTGGTGAGCAATGATTTAATTCTACAATCTCATTCTGAAGATCTGCTTCCTAAAACACTGCCAGTGCCAACGTACATTGGGTTTCCCCAAAAATAGTCCTTGAGACAAGGATTCAAGTACAAATGGTTTATTGAGAAAGTAACTCTAGGAAATATTTAGAGAAGTGTGAGAAGTTTAAAAAAAAAAGAAATAATGATGTTTTATCAAATAAGTTACCACTCTGCGTGAGTACAGCTTAATGCTCTGGACAGTTCTGAGAATCAGTACAGATTACATGAGTCAGAGTTATCCCTTCCAAGGGGAAAATGGGCTGGAGTATTTAAAGTTAATTGCTCCCGAGAGACATGAATTCCCTGGTGTTCCCAGGCCAACACATACGCAGGCAGAGAGCTTACAGAAATCTCAGCCACTTAAATTTGGGCTAGCATGCGCAGAAATATGGACGGGACATCAGTAGCCTCTGCCTTAGCTAGAAACTAAACAATGCTATTAATAAATATGCTTTAAAAAGAATTTTTGATTGAACAGTAGAAATGGATTTGAAGGAATTTTATGTTTTCCACTTTTAACCAGCAAGTAATGATTCTTTCTCAGTTAAATCACTTATGGGATTGACTTTGGGATTGTTAATGTCTGACAAGTCTTAAAGACCATTACTTTTCTTAAAAATAGTAAGGCTTTTAAATGTGTATTGCTTTAAAGAAAATTGTTAACTAACTTCTTAAGAAATGTAACTGCAAGATACTTCCTTGTGGTTTCTGTGAACCAGGTCAGTAGACCTTGTTGGTTCATTGACAGTTCTTCTCAGATCCTTAGTTGTGCGTCCTCACTTGTCGTAGCTTGACCATGTAAGCTACAGGTGTATTGGCAAGTGGAATACATTGATTGTAGGAAGAACTGGGACTGCATTTATATGGAAATAATGTATCTCAGTGTCTCAGGTTAAATATGAAAATAGTCAGTTAAATATTCAAAAATAAGGAAGAAGGATGATACTGCACAGTGCACAGTGATCATACTGATAATGCATAACGCATGCAGATTGTAAGGCAAATAATGCAGGAAGATAGTTGAAAGATGAAGCCGTCATGATTTCCCACACTACTCCCAGAGAAATTTATTGCTGTTCTCAGCTCCTGTATATCGTCTTGTTTAGTTTTGATCAGTTACTTTAATTTACTTTCATCATTTATGATCCTCATTTACCATAAAAAGATACTTTTGCCAACTATGAATTTTTTATTAACTGTGTACTGTTGTTTAATTTTATTATTTCAGAAAAATCATTAGTGCATTTTCATGATTGAAGAGTAACTGATATTAAGTGAACTTATTATTCCAGGCGTAGAGTTGCCCTTGACAAATCAGTATGAACAAGATCTCAGGTAGTTATGTGTTCATTGTTTATCTTATTTACGTATTAACCTTCATTTAATCACAAGTCATAGGGAATTTTTAATGTAATTTTTTTTAACACTGCTTTTGTGGCAGGAACTGCTCTCTCTGTTTTCCATGGTAACTCATTTAATCTTTACAGCTGCCTTATGAGGTAGGTACTGTTACTGTTCTTAATTTTACAGATAGAGTTCTAGTCACTTTTCTAAGGGAGAGACAGAATTGGAGCACAGCCGTCTTTGTTTATGAGTCTGGATGTAACCACGAAGTTATGTGGCTGAATGCTGAGGAAAATATAAAATGTATTTACTGATTTTATTATGAAATCCGATATATTCCAAGATATTGGAATTGTTAGAACTTCTCAGATAGAATATGATTAGTTTATAAAAGCAAAGAGAAATTATTTTTCAACCTAAATTTATTTTTCATTTTTAAAGAAGAATGTTATTTTTTGTTTTGGTGGAGGAATTCTTTCAGTAAAGGTTGCCTTATTTTGGCTTAAAAAATCACATGTGAATTGGATTATTCTTAAAATTGCATCTGAACACTTTAACATTATATTGGATTATACATCCTGCCTAGATAATATATTTTCTTCTAATATATTTATTTACTTGCTTTATCGTGCATCTTTTGCTCTTATCAACTTCATATGCTCTTAATTGCATTTATATAATATTAATATCAACCAAATAAACTCCATAATTTAAAAGAAATTCTTCGGCTTTATTAGTTACTATGCTATATTTGGAGCTATAAAATGCCTGAAATTGATACATGTAAACAGAATTAATTATTTATTATACATCATTTTGGTAAGAGCAAACCAAAACTCATATTTTTGTCTTCAACAGATAAGTCTTTCCCATTAAATACAAATTTAATAATTTAATATGGAAATTCTAAGTGAAAAACTCTTCAAAATGTATTTATAATGTCCTGGTGTGTGTGTGTGTACACACATGTGCATGTATTTTTTTCTTTTTTTTTTTCTCTGAAACTGTTTGAAAGTCTAGGAAAGAAATGATAGAACTTTAAGTTTTTATAACTTCAGGGAGTCATTACATTAAGGCACTCGGGAAACCTGTAGTGATTGTGTAATTGACTTTGACCGTAATTTTTTTTTTGACACAAGGCCCTCACGCATTTCCCTTCCTCCTCACACCAAAGCTCGTGTGAGTCATCCAAAGAGCTGGGATGCAATAGATGGAAACACTTGGCAAAGTTGCCTAGAGCTCTTGACAGAAAACGCCGCCAGCCTCTCATTTTTAGGTTTACGTTTTTAAGCCTCTTAATATTTTGTAAAGACCAGTAATTGTTAGGCTCCAATCATATGTAAGATGTCAGAAGTACGGCCACGTCACGGCCCAGGGTGGTCTGGGTTGTCTCCGGAGCCGCCTTGTTGCAGAGGGCGAGCCCCCTGCTGGGCAGAGCTCGCGCCCGCGGCCCTAGATGTTTGCGCGCCAATCGGGTTCCCCGCTCTGATGGAAGTGAGTGGTGGGTGATAGGAGCGGCAGTGTTCTGACTTACAGGCCTAATTTCAGATGTTGACCCAGGGAGTGGAATTTGTTTCTGAAAGTGAGGGAGTTTGACATTTCCAGAGTAAAACACCACGAGCCAGTGGAGGATGGAAAGGAAGTGTGTGCCGATGATGAGCAGTTTGTGAAATGTTAACAACTGAAGAAGACGGTCGTGTGCTTCAGTAACCTCACAGATCTCATTACTTAAGGATTAGATGCAAATGTTGGGCTGACATGAAGGGTTTTTCAGTCCCATTTTCTTCTTGAAAGTTTTTCTCATTTGGGGTCATTATAAGTATAATCTTTGAACGCTCTTGAGAAAGAATCACAATATACTTTCTTATAAAATCTTTGCTGTTAGTTGTAGGAGAGAACTTTTGTGATGTACGTTCTAGTCTTTGCCCAGATTATAGTCACGACACAGCCGTTCTGGAACTGATAGTCTCTAAATACGCATGCAGGTTGAGGAGTGAGGAGCCACAGCCATTGTAGCGGGATGCTGGTCAGGGAGGATCATGATGTGGTGCTGGTGGCACTAGTGAGGCTCACCTCTGCTTGAGTGACCTGCTTCCCACTCACCGCAGACAAAATTGCCTCTCAGGCGCACGGGTAGAGTTGCAGAGAGATGACGGACAGCATTAGAGGCTCACTGATCAGCTTGCGGTTAGGATGAAACCTCAGGCACTCCCAGTTTTTAACTTGACAGTTTTACACCAGCCTAAGGCAGAGTGGACGTTTAAGTACGAAATTACACTGTATCTGCACGGAAGACATGATTTGGATTGTGCCTTTTCTCACGTGCTTTAAATTTTAGTTTTCCTTCCAAAATAGGTCTCGTGTGTTCCTAGACAAAGGAATGGTTTGCTTAGCTTAGAACTTTTTTAACTCCGCCTATGACAGTGAGCACATTTGTACGTTGTCGCGCAATTTATATTTAAAAGTGATCTTTTTTCCACCCTTAGAAAACAGGCACAGGACACAAAGTAACAGGTGCCTGGCATACCAATGCACTTCTGTGACAAACGAATTCTAGGAGAGTGATTTCATTTCATTTCTTATAAAATCATCATCATCTAGATTTCAAGAAATTTTTATGTGGATTCATATCTCATTTATGTCAACAGACAAGAATGTGGTAGTTTATACCCTTGCAACTTCAAGTGGCGCCTGTGGCCCAGCAGCACGAGCAGCACCGGCAGCTGGCTAGGACTGCAGATTCTGGAGACCCACATCTGCAGAGTCAGAATCTTCGCTCAGCAGGTCTCTCAGATGAGTCTGAAAAGCAGTGAGGAAATTGGGAAGCCCCACTCGGGAGGTGCATTTAGCAAAGTCCGGCAAGGCATCTGTCTGGAGCTTCTTGTAACTTATAATGCTTATTATTGACTTAGATTCTAAGATCCTGGTATTTCGCAACATTACTGCTATTATGGATGTTTATAAATATTTTTATAGTGTAGCCATTTGCTTTTTGGAGGGAGGTAGTAAAACAAGAAGGAGTAGAGTTAGGTTTCTTAAAAGAACCAAAATTCATTCTTTTATATACACTTGATTTTTTTTTTAAAGGTGAAGATGGGTGCTTTTTAAAATTACCTTCAGTTAAAAGATACATAAAGAAATTATGGGCTATGAAGACCTCAAAGGACAAATTTAGAGATTATAAAAGCAGGGTATGTAATCAAGGTTATTTAGTTTTAAAGAAAGAGCTTGCCAGAGGATAACTTAATTGCTTTGCAAGTATAAGGAAAGTTTATAAGAAGGTGTTGACAAGCATGATAAATATTTTTTCCATTAATTACATGGTACACTAAAGATAGGTTTTGGTACTTAAAAATTGTATTTTCATTTTTTAAAAATTTTTATTGTGCTAATCACCATACAGTACATTATTAGTTTTTGATGTAGTGTTCCGTGATGCATTTTTGTGTGCAACACCCAGTGCTCCATGCAAAACGTGCCCTCCTTAATACCCATCGCCAGGCTAACCAATCCCCCCACCTTCCTCCCCTCTAAAACCCTCGGTTTGTTTCTTGGAGTCCATAGTCTCTCATGGTTCATCTCCTTCACTGATTTCCACCCCCTCTTCATTTTTCCCCTTCCTTCTCCTCATGTCCTCCATTGCTATTCCTTATGTTCCATAAATAAGTGAAACCATATGATAATTGACTTTCTCTGCTTGACTTACTTCACTTAGCATAATCTCTTCCGGTTCCATCCATGTTGATGCAAAAGTTGCATCATCCTTTCTGTTGGCTGAGTAATATTCCGTTGTATATATGGACCACATCTTTATCCATTTGTCTCTTGAAGGGCATCTTGGCTCTTTCCACAATTTGGCGAATGTGGACATTGCTGCTATGAACATTGGGGTACATATGGCCCTTCTTTTCACTACGTCTGTATCTTTGGGGTAAATACCCAGTAGTGCAATTACAGGGCCATAGGGTAGCTCTATTCTTAATTTTTAGAGGAATCTCCACACTGTTTTCCAAAGTGGCTATACCAATTTGTATTCCCACCAACAGTGTAAGAGGGTACCTCTTTCTCCACAACCTTTCCAACATTTGTTGTTTTTTGCCTTGTCCATTTTTGCTGTTCTAACTGGTGTAAGGTGGTATCTCAATGTGGTTTTGATTTGAATTTCCCTGATGGCAAATGATGAACATTTTTTCATGTGTCTGTTGGCTATTTGTATGTCTTCTTTGGAGAAGTGTCTCTTCATGTCTCTGCCCATTTCTTGACTTATTTTTTGGGGGGTGTTGAGTTTGGAGAAGTTCTTGATAGATCTTGGATACCCGCCCTTTATCTGTAGTGTCATTTCCAAATATCTTCTCCCATTCTGTGAGTTGCCTCTTTGTTTTGTTGACTGTTTCCTTTGTTCTGCAGAAGCTTTTTATCTCGATGACATCCCAAAAGTTCATTTTCACTTTTGTTTCCCTTGCCTTTGGAGACATGTCTTGAAAGAAATTGCTGTGGCTGATGTCGAAGAAGTTACTGCCTATGTCCTTCTCTAAGATTTTGACGGATTCCTGTCTCACATTGAGGTCTTTCATCCATTTAGAGTTTATCTTTGTTTATGGTATAAGAGAATGGGCGAGTTTCATTCTTTTGTATATAGCTGACCAATTTTCCCAGCACCATTTATTGAAGAGACTGTCTTTTTTTCCACTGGATATTTTTTCCTGCTTTGTGGAAGATTAGTTGACCGTGAAGTTGAGAGTCCATGTTGGGGCTCTCTATTCTGTTCCATTGATCTATGTGTCTTCTTTTGTGCCAGTACCATGCTGTCTTGGTGATCACAGCTTTGTAATATAGCTTGAAATTAGGCAACATGATGCCCCCAGCTTTGTTTTTCTTCTTCAACATATCCTTGGCGATTCGGGGTCTTTTTGGGTTCCATACAAATTTTAGGATTGTTTGTTTCAGCACTTACTTTGAAAAATGCCGATGGTATTTTGATCAAGATGGCATTGGAAGTATAGATTGCTCTGGGCAGTATAGACATTTTAACAATGTTTATTCATCCAATCCATGAGCATGGAGTGTTTTTCCATCTTTTTGTGTCTGCTTCAATTTCTTTCATAAGCGTTCTACAGTTTCTGGAGTATATATCTTTTACCTCTTTGGTTAGGTTTATTCCAAGGTATCTTATGGGTTTTGGTGTTATTGTAAATGGGATTGATTCCCTAATTTCTCTTTCTACAGTTACATTGTTTGTGTATAGGAAAGCAACTGATGTCTGTGCATTGATTTTGTGTCTTGCCACATTACTGAATTGTTGTATGAGTTCTAGTAATTTGGGGGTGGAGTCTTTGGGTTTTCCATATAAAGTATCATGTCATCTGCGAAAAGAGAGAGTTTGACTTCTTCTTTGTCAATTTAAATACCTTTTATTTCTTTTTGTTGTCTGATTGCTGTTGCTGGGATTTCTAGTTCTATGTTGAACAAGAGTGGTGAGAGTAGGCATCCTTGTTGTGTTCCTGATCTTAAGGGAAATGCCCTCAGCTTTTCCCAATTGAGAATAATACTCACTGTGGGCTTTTCATAGACGGTTTTTATGAAATTGAGGAATGGTCCCTCTATCCCTACATTCTGAAGAGTTTTAATCAGGAAAGGATGCTGTATTTTGTCAAATGCTTTTTCTGCATCAATTGAGAGGACCATATGGTTCTTCTCTCTTCTCTCATTGATGTGTTCTATCACATTGATTGATTTGCAAATGTTGAACTTCCCCTTGCATCCCAGGGATAAATCCCACCTGGTCATAATGGATAATCCTTTTAATGTACTGTTGGATCCTATTAGCTAGGATCTTGTTGAGAATTTTAGGATCCATAATCATCAGGGATATTGGTCTGAAATTCTCTTTTTTGATGGGGTCTTTGCCTGCCTGGTTTTGGAATCAAGGTAACATTGGCTTCATAGAAAGAGTCTGGAAGGTTTCCTTCTGTTTTTATTTTTTGAAGCAGCTTCAGGAGACTAGGTATTATTTCTTCTTTGAATGTTTGGTAGACTTCCCCAGGGAATCATCAGACCCTGGATTCGTGTTTTTTGGGAGGTTTTTGATCACTGCTTCAATCTAGTTACTGGTTATTAGTCTATTCATGTTGTCAGTTTCTTCCTGTTTCAGTCTTGGTAGTTTATAGATTTCCAGAAAGGTATCCATGTCTTCTACATTGCTTAATTTATTGGCATATAGTTGTTGATAATAGTTGCTGGTAATTGTTTCTATTTCCTTGGTGTTAGTCGTGATCTCTCCCCTTTCATTCATAATTTTATTAATTTAGGTCCTTTCTCTTTTCTTTTGGATAAGTCTGGCCAGTGGTTTATCGATCTTATAAATTCTTTCAAAGGACCAGCTTCTAGTTTTGTTGATCTGTTCTACTGTATTTCTGTTTTCTAATTCATTGATCTCTGCTCTTAATTATTTCTCTTCTCATGCATGGCTTAGGCATCATTTGTTGTTTCTCCAGTTCTTTAAGATGTAAAGTTCGTTGGTGAATTCGGGAGTTTTCTATTTTTTTGAGTGAGGCTTGGATGGCTATGTGTCCTTAGGACTGCCTTTGCAGTATTTCATAGGTTTTTGGAGCGATGTGTTTTCATTCTCATTGGTTTCCATGAATCGTTTAAGTTCTTCTTTGATTTCCTGGTTGATCCAAACATTCTTAAGCAGGATATTCTTTATCTTCCAAGTGTTGGAATTTCTTCCAAATTTTGTTTCGAGGCATTGTGGTCTGAGAATATGCAGGGAATAATCTCAGTCTTTTAGTATCAGTTGAGACCTGATTTGTGACCCAGTATGTGGTCCGTTCTGGAGAAAGTTCCATGTGTGCCCGAGAAGAATGAGTATTTTGTTGTTTCAGGGTGGAATGTTTTGTATATATCTATGAGGTCCATCTGGTCCAGTGTGTCATTCAAAGCTCTTATTTCTTTGTTGATTTTCTGCTTAGGTGATCTGTCTATTGCTGAGAGTGGAGTGTTGAGGTCTTCTGTTAATGTATTATTGTCAATATGTCTCTTTATTTTGGTTAACAGTTGGCTTATGTAGTTGGCTGCTCCCATGTTGGGGGCATAGATATTTACAATCGTTAGATCCTTTTATGGGATAGATCCTTTAAGAATGATATAGTGTCCTTCTGTATCTCTAACTATAGTCTTTAGCTTCAAATCTAATTTGTTATGAGAATTGCTACCCAGCTTTCTTTTGAGGTCTGTTGGCATGAAAGATGGTTCTCCGTCCCTTCACTCCCAGTCTGAATGTATCTTGAGGTTCAAAATGAGTCTCTTGTAGACAGCATATGGATGAGTCCTGTCTTTTTATCCAATCTACAACCCTGTGCCATTTCATAGGAGCATTTAGGCCATTCATGTTGAGAATGATTATTGACAGATATGTTTTTATTGTCATCATGTTACCTGTGGAGTCCTTGTTTCTATGAATTGTCTCTGTAAATTTCTGTTCTATATCACTCTAGGGGTCTTTCTCCTTTTATAGAACCCCTCTTAATATTTCTTGCATGGC
Organism: Ailurus styani; assembly: GCA_002007465.1. Lineage (NCBI taxonomy): Eukaryota > Metazoa > Chordata > Mammalia > Carnivora > Ailuridae > Ailurus > Ailurus styani. The sequence goes on along the minus strand of LNAC01000698.1, from coordinate 334,528 downwards.
TGGCTTAGTGGTCACATATTCTTTCAGTTTCTGCCAGTCCTGGGAGCTCTTTATCTCTCCATCCATTCTGAACTACAGCCTTGCCAGATAAAGTATCCTTGGCTGCATGTTCTTTCCATTTGTGCCCTGAATATGTCTTGCCAGTCCTTTCTGGCTTGCCAGGTCTCTGTGTACAGGTCTGATGTTATTGTGATATTCCTCCCTCTGTATGTAAGGAATCTCTTCCCCCTAACTGCCCTTAAGATGGTTTCCGTGGTTTTGAGATTCGAGAGTTTTACCATTACATGCCGTGACATTGGTTTCTTCTTCTTGATCTTGGGAAGGGTCCTCTCTGCCTTTAAGATGCAAATTCTTGTTTCATTCTCTAGATTGGGGAAGTTCTCAGGTAAGATTTGCTCAAATATATCTTCTAGTCCTCTCTCTCTCTCTCTCTCTCTTCACCCCCTCAGGGATCCCAATAATTCTGATATGGGAATGTTTTCATGGTGTCGCTTATTTCTCTAATTCTGTTTTCATGGATTTTAAGGTGTTTGTTCCAGGCCTCCTCCTGTTCCTTGCTTTCTATCAGTTTGTCTTCTAGATCACTAATTCATTGTTTTACCTTGTTTACCCTAGCTGTTAGAGAATCTAGGTTACACTGCATCTCATTTATAGAATTTTTAAGTTCGACCTGATTAACTCTCATTTCTGCCCTTAGAGAATCTATGTTGCTGTTAATGGTTTTCTCCAGCCTAGCTACTATCTGCATAACTGTTATTCTGATGTCTGTTTCTGACATCTTGCTTATACCTATATCCGTTAGGTCTGTGGGGGAGGCTGTTGTCTCTGGGTCTTTTCTTTGTTGGGAGTTCCTCCTCCTAGTCATTCTGTTGAGTTGTGGTTGAGGGGATATACAGCCAAAAATACCAACCAAACTCCAGGCAAGGTGCATCCTCTCGACAGATGATCCTCTGCCCACATAGAGATCCAGATGTATAATCTTATATCTCAGGCTGTTTTTGTGGGTGTTCACAGTGGCTTGGTAGATATTTAGCTAAATTCAGGGGACCAGTTGAAACAGAGTCCCCCACTCCTTCACCTTACCTCTCCCCCTACATTTTCAGTTTTAGGAATGGCAAAGTAATAAATACTTAAGGTGAGGCAGAAGGAATACTTCCCTTTTGAACCGCCCTATTGTTTCTAAAAATAAAAAAAGTTAGCACTTACTTGCTGGAGCTTGAAGAACTGGGAAGAGAGTCCATGCCCAAGAAGCAGACTTGTATGTGACTATTCACTGGGCAAAATTATTCAGGATCCATGTATTCATTTAATTATGAGAAGAGGTAAAGAGTGGCTTGGGCTGACATGAGCTGTAGGGTTAGCCGAGTTGCTCACAGTTACTTAAATTCAACTATCATATTTGCTCCTAATTACTTAGTCTATTTCAAATCAGTAGAAATTGAAACATAAATTGCTGCTACACTGAGGTACTTAATTGTAGAATGTGTAGACTTTAACCTTAATTTGTGAATAGCAGAATCCCATTTCAGCACATTCCTAAGGTTCTAAAGCATTTTGAGAATTTGGATGTCTATTCTAGAGCTTGAGAACATGGACTAAGACCTAAAAATACTTTGTTACATGTTTCATTGTAAGGGACTTTGTCATAAAGTGACTATCTGCATATTAAATTCTGTTATAAATTCCAACTACTGGCTTTTTGCTTTTTCCCATAATTTATCTTTTTAATGTTTCATCCAATGTTTGCACCCTAAATATATTGCAAAAAAATTTTTGCACTCCTCATGATCTCTCTCCTGCTCAACCCTATCTTCTATTGATAGGTATCTTCTTTATGCAATTTTGTCTCTAGTTTCTACCATAATCAAACTCTAAATGTTTCAAATATTTATATAATTGAAATATATTTTCAAATATACATATGCGTTTATGTGTATCTATATATTTGATTTTAGTAGAACTGAGTTAGTTTTTTTTTTTTTTAATTATTATTTGCCCCAGGGGTACAGGTCTGTGAATCATCATGAACTGAGTTAGTTCGAATACCACGTCTTCACCTGGTGTTGGTAGTCCTTTTGTTGATTCCCAAATGCTATTTTATATTAAGGAGAGTTCGTTGGTGATAATACTAACCTTCCTTAAAAAACATATTTGTTCTTTCTATTAAGTGTGTGTCTTGCACATATGCACAGATTATTAATCACTTCTATTTACCCTGAGTCTCGATGCTCCCTGAGTCTAGATAGATGCATGCTGATTCTCCCACTCTGCTCAGATCTTTGCTCAAATGCTTCCTTATGGGCGCCTGGGTGGCTCAGTGGGTTAAAGCCTCTGCTTTCGGCTCAGGTCATGATCTCAGGGTCCTGGGATCGAGGCCCGCATCGGGCTCCCTGCTCAGCGGGGAGCCTGCTTCCCCCCCTCTCTCTGCCTGCCTCTCTGCCTCCTGTGATCTCTCTCCCTCTGTGAAATAAATAAATAAAATCTTTTAAAAAAAAAATGCTTCCTTATTAGAGAGCGCTCCCCTGACGATCTCATCTCCAGTGCAACTCCAGTTTTAGTTATACTGTCACTTTAACTATGTTGGTCAGTTTACCTCATTTCCTTTCTTTGTAGTGTCTCTCTCCACCTGACAGTTGATATACACGTTTGTTGTTTATAATCTGTACCCCTGTACTCCCACCTCCCCACCAATGGTTGGTTTTCTTTTTCTTTTTTTGAATATAGAGGCAGTGCCTGCTTAGCCGAAATGTTAATGTCTGTAGGAAACTTAAAGGCACGTAGCAGGGCTTCTTCAATTGAGTATTTCTTTGTTAGTCATAATGCTGGAGGGAGAGGGGAAGTCCTAGATAGCTGTCAGGATTTTATAAAAATTTCAACCATTGATCAGACCTTTTTGTGTTCTTAAATGACAAGAGTCATCCTCACTTACTTTATCTGTATTATAGCTTCTCTTCTCGGCAAAGCAGTGATATATGTATTTTATCATTCTCTCTGAGTTCTTTAGGCAAATCTAGCCAAACTCACAAGTGATCTTTTTTTTTCAACTAGGAAAGACATTCCAGGTAATCAGCTTCAGGTACCATAAAAACATCGAGTGTGTTGGTTAGCATTGCATCACAATGTTGGTAAAGAGGAAGAGATCAAAGAGTGTACGATCAGTTCATCATTTCATTAAAGTTTCATCCTTGGGAACTGGCGTTCAAATTTCCACAGGGTTATGCAAAAATCCCTGTGGTAGAAATCATACTGAAATGTTTATTATATCTTAAGAATCATGTAGTGGCGCCTGGGTGGTTCAGTCAGTTAAGTGTCCAATTCTCGATTCTGGCTCAGGTCATGATCTCAGGGTTGTGAAATGGACAACCATTGGGGCCTGTCCAAGGGTATCTCTCTGCCCTCCCCCCAAAAAATTTTTAAAAAATTTAAGAATCCTCTTAAAAAAAGAATAATGGATAAAACCTGCCTCTATTTCTAGCTGGGCAAGTGCTGTGGAATCAGGATTACATAGCCATTGACAAAGCAATGGTTGAGAAAGAAAATGTGAATATCAAGTAGAGATGAGCAAGGAAGCTTAGTACAAATTACTTTCAAAACAAAAGAATAGTATACTCTCAATTGTTTGAAACTCTAAGTGCATGTAATTAGGGAGGTTTAGAAGTTTTCTGTATCAAAATATAAATAGAATGTATTAGAATGATATCTGGGCTTATTCAGGAAATTTACTGATCATTTCAGCAAAAGTCAACAGTCTGAATTTTGGGCATGTCATGATTCAAGTTAATTGAAATATTTGTTGAGGGGCAACTGGGTGGCTCAGTTGGTTAAGTATTTGACACTTGATTTCAGCTCAGGTCATGATCTCGGGGTTGAGAGATCGAGCTCTGCTTCAGGCTCTGCACTAGGCATGGAGTCTGCTTAAGACTCTCTCCTTCTTCCCTTATCCCCCACTCCCATGCAAGTGCTTTCTTTCTCTAAAAAAAAAAGAAAAGAAAAGAAAATTGCTTGAAATACTTGTTTAAAAGTAATAACACCAAAAGTTTTGATGGGCAATGATTTATAATTACAGGCAAGCAAATTTTGTCTAAATAATGTCGTTACCTTCACTTGTATTGATGTGACTTTCTTTTGACATTTACAGAATTCATTATTCCTTTTTTTTACATAATTCCTTCGATAGTTAAAACTATCAGATTTAAGATTTTAGAATTTGAGGGCCTTTCTAATGGACCTAATAAAGCCCCCCCACTCCCTTTTTATCCAGAAAAGAGGAAACTGAAGCTCAGAGGACATAATTGAATCAGCTGTGGCCATTGATGCTTTTTAGAGGCAGGGCGAAGGCTAGACCTGACTTTCCTAAATTGGATTAAAAGGTGGAAAATTCTTAATCAATTTTTTCATGCAGTAGGCCACAGAAAACATAAACCAGCAGCCAGTGTTGGGGGGGGGGTCAGCAATATCAATTTGCAAACAAGAATTTTCAATTCCCAGAGTGCTACTAACAAATTTATGGCATCTCTGATTGTGCAAGAGTGATCACCCCTTCTGGTTTTCCCTGGACAGGGATTCGTATTAGAAATTGGAATCCTATTCACTGTGTTTGCAAAACATCATGAATTGCCTAGCAATATACTTTTACTAATATATTTAGAATCTGCATTTCAGAAAAGAGAATATGAGATACACGTAGCAGAGTTGAAATGGAGATCTATTAATATATGTGGAATTAATAACTCTTCTTGAAATGAAAAGGTGACTCGTGACGATATCAGTTTGTCCAAAATTTATTGGTAAATGTTATTTTGAGTTAGACAAAAAAACAGTTCCAAAGTTCAACAGAAAGACGGTGTGGAAGAAGCAGCATGACAAGGTATGGCAGCTTATACTTTTGGTGTAATTTGAAGATGATGAGACACCGTGGAGAAGAGTGTGTCAGGAGTTTGGGGTTGAAGCAGGGCTCTGATTCTTGGTCGCTGGGTGACTCTGGGTGCTTTGCTTAACACTCTAAGTCTCATTTCCTCAACTGCATCATGGAAACTCTATTAAAATGAAAACCAGTACTCACTTTGGCAGCACATATACTAAAATTGGAACAATACAGAGAAGACTAATATGGCCCCTACGAAAAATGATGTGCAAATTTGTGAAGCGTTCCATATTTTTAAACCTTAAAACAAAATCTAAAACCATAGGCTTAATGAATATTAAATGAAATACCACATGGTTAGTGCTTAACCTGGTACAGTTGTGATTCTCCATATACGTTAACTGATGTTTGTGTTATTTAAGAGTTAGAAGTTGGTGAAACAGTGAAATTAGTGAAGGAATAAAAAGGTTTTAGAACTGTATCCCAAATCTTAACTCATTATAAAGGATGGATCACGAACCAGTAATTATTCAATAAAAGGGAAATTTGGCTCCTGGGAAAAAACCGCTGAATGTAATAGTCCCTTCATACTATTAGAGGAAATCAGTTTCACCATGACTAAATGCTACAGTGTAAAATAAGCAAACAAAACCATCAAATATTAGAGACTGTAGGTGAAATTTATCTGATTAATGAATAGTTTTTAAGCATAATATTTGAAGAAATCATAAGGAATATGTTTAAAAGTTAGAAAGTAGGTAACTAGAAAAATAAGACTTACGATTCACAAGATTATATGAAAATTAATTTATGAGAAAAAGTTTTACATCGTTAGCCAAGGAAATTCACGTAATTAAAAGACTGAAATAATCTTTTTGCTTAGAACTTAGGACATAAATATGTTAAGTATTCATGAAAGTGGAGTGAGATTGTTACCAGTACAGTATGAATTGGTGCACAATTTCTGTAAGGTAAATCGGCAATAGCTTAGAGAACCTTAAAATCGTTCTTCACTGGGATATAATGCGCATATGTGTATGGACAAATGTTATCACCTGTTTCTCTGAATTTTAGGGTAACCACCTTGTTTCTTTATACTACCTCTGGTTTCCAAACTTCCTATAAAAATAGGATAATCAAAGTAAACAAAGTATCTTTAATAGGAATAAAACCTAACCAAGATTTTGAAGAGCACGCCCTCTGTTCACTTTGCTTTTATTTTCCTGCACCGCCCTCTGGTGTCCAACGTGTGGATAGTTCCTGACACCAGAATTGTAGCCACCCAATACAAAAATTTGTATTGTTTATTTAATTCAGGTAATTCATTTAAATTAATAATTTTGCATAAAAGAAATTTGTTACATAAGTTGTTGATTATATTATGTAAATAATTTCACTTGTATTTTGTGATTAGAAAAAATACTCATGTTTCAAAGCAGGCTAATGTGAATTTGAGGGGTTTTTGCTGGTTGGTTGTATGTGCAGTTTGAACCTACCATTTTGCTTTTACATGCAAAAAAGAGGAAACAGATCATTAAGACAAATTCTGAGAAATAATTTAGACAGTGAACAATTTTTCAGAAACCAAGAAATTATAAATTATGTCCTTTTTTGCCCATTAAAGAATGTTTTATAATTAAGCAGTGTACAAAGTACCCTAAAGCAAGTCTGTCTTTGTAAGAGGTTAGATGGCACACGGATTACTGGAAGGGGTAAAAATTAAAGGTGAGATGGTCAAAGATTCAATGGGCTGTTTCCATTTCTGTGCAGTTCCAAGTGGAATAATAGCACCTTTGGGTTTCTTTTATCATTAATTCTTAATGTTTCTAGACAAAAACCACTTGATCCACTAACGATTTCAAAGGTAGACTCGATGCCCTGTGAAAATGCATTGGGACATCCCGTGAGGGTGCCATTCCTAGAAGCTGCTTTGACTTACAACGTGCCAGCATTTCATTTTTATCCAACATGGAGTCAATGAGCAGCAGAGTTGTTTCTCTCAGAAACATTTTGTGAAATGACTTCTTACTGAGCAGTGCACCTGAGAACAAAAATACTGTCTTTATAAAACTAAGAGTTTAAATGACTCCATCTGAGAGGTTAACAGTTTATTTTGGCGCCGAAAGTATCTTAATAGGATGTGTGTACTTGAGTATATTTAATAGGAAGGTTCTTTGGCAGCATTGAAATTTACTGCTTGTGGTTATTTCAGAGACTGTTTCAAACATTAGGTTCATGTCTGAAGGATACTTGTATCATTGTGTTAGTGAACTTGAAGGCTCACTGAAGCTGATATCATTTATCAGAATCTTTCTCATTAATCTAGGAATCTGTTGTGATTTAAGCATACTTATGTTTTTGCTAAAATAACTTTTTAAATGCTAGAGTTGGACTTGATTTAACATCTACTATGTGCCAGGCTTTTCAGTAGGTGTTTTACATACTTCTTTGCTTGGATATTTTAATAGCGTCTATTTGGACAGAATATTTACATGTATGACTATATAAGCTTAACGTATTATAAAGCTAAAATATTTCTACAATTTTAAATCTATAGCTTGATTTTGATCAACATTGCACACTGTCATGTAGTGAAACTCCACATATACTTTGGTTTAATATTTATAGTATACTATTACATACCCCGTACCGAGGTTGCGTGGTGGGATGGTTATATTCTTTGACTGGCTTCAAAGCCAGTGAAGAATCTATCAAGATATCCTACATAGAAGTAGGAAATTTTAATGGAGTTGTATTCTGTGGAAGGTGTACTAGGCCTAGGAGAGCTTATAATGTGGTGGTTTGATCTAGTCAAGAAAGGTCATGGAAGCCTTTAGTAAGGAAAGACTGTTGGGGGAAAGAAGTGACAAGTGGCAGAAGAACGCATTATATGGAAGGAAATGAAAGAATGTTCATTTGCTGGAGTAGGGGTATGAAGTTCCTCAGGAGTTACACCCCACATGCTCACTTTAACCCACACATCTTTCTGTCTCAGCATGCTAGCAGAGATTTTTCTCAACAGCTATTATAAGAGATCTACTCGGTTGAGTTTTCTGTGATCGGGAAGGAAATCATTGTGGTATTGGTTTGGATTTCTGACTCTAGGGTTAGTTAAATATACATTTTTAGAAAAAAGGATTTTCTTAATAGGTGACAAAAGCAGGACTCCTTAAATCTATTTTCACTCACAATATACTATTTCAAAGCTTTGTAATACTGTATTATTAAACTTTTGCCCTAAGATTTTTTAATACATAAGTGATTTATGTATTAACTATGTGGTTTATAAGGTAAAATTTAGGCACATGTTACCAAAGACTGCAGTTTCAGCTTGTGAAAATAAACCTGTTCTTTTTGTCTATTCTAAAAGCAGATGAGTGTAAATTGTCTGGGAAATACACATTTACCTATTGGAGAACTTTTAAAATTTCTCATCCCTTTCCTAGGAGAGTAAGATTTGCTATGGGGCTTACACTTTGTAAGCTATTCCTTCCCCTGCATTATTTATGAGTTTTATTATGAGTTTAATCGTAGTATTTCTGTTATACACCACTGAATTGGTATTTAATGAATTGAATTTACGTTTAATCAGTTTGTGTTAAAACGACTTAATGAGATGCTTCATTTTTCTGTGTTAAAAGCAGGTCAAGGCCAACCGAAAGACTCAGGGCAATACATTATTTAGTGCTCATTTTCTGCATAACTTGTAATTTTATCATGATTCACGGTTTAACTAAATCAGTTAATAACATTTTCTGTAACCATTTCTAATAATTCTCTAAGGTCAGACATTTTACTGTTGATTCACTTGCAAACTTTTTTTTTTTAACTTTCTAACATGGGAGTTCTCACGTTCTTTTGTTTTCAAAACGGAATGTGTAGAGTAAGATTGTTTCAGATTATCAAAGAATGGAATAAAAGAGGCAGTGGAATTTAGAAATACTAAGTTTCCAACTTAGGAATTTATGGAAAACAGCACGAAAATCTATCAGAGCTTTTTACTACTATATATGATATACCTGAAAATAGTGTTCAAAGTAAAAATGAGAAAGAACTCAAATTATGTGTCTGTGCAGAATATTTTCCTTCTTGCTTTATCTCCACTCTCTCCAAACCTCCCATCTCCTTCCTTTATCTTGATTGTGGCTTTTGTCCTCACTGAACAGCAAGGCAGACAGTAACTGTCACCTTTTTGATCCCAAATCTGTGTCTACACCCCACAGGGTCTATACTCAGCTCCCCCTCGTCTTCACCAGAGCAATGAAGTCGATACCCATTCAGGGGTCACTCCACACACCAGCTGTCTGTCCTTCCCCACCTTCACAAGAACTTTGTATTTTACCTCTTTTCTCTTTCCTATGTCTTTTCCTTCCTTCCCTCTTCAACATTCTCTTGCTCTAGTGACTTTGTACCTTAAGGCAGCCTTTCCTAGACCCCAGGTTCACCCTCACAGGTACCTTGCCTTTGTTTCCCAGCCAAGGCGCTTTGAAGACAGCATTGACCACCACTTCCCACGTGCTTCCAGGTGTTACAGTGGTCTCTGCCCCGCCCCTCCCCGACACTGACCGTGTAACGTGGATGACTTCCGTGGACACTTTGAATTTTGCATCTTTGTATCTGAACAGCACTATCTTCTTGATACATTTTTTTTTTCTCTTTCATCATTCCAAATAGCCAGTCTCCGGATTTCCTTCCTGCCTCCATGGGAACTTACTTCTAAGTTTTCTTAGGGACTCCTTTGACTACTTTGCTTTTATGTATATGATTTTACACCAAATTTCTATCTTGAAGCCTTCTATTTTTTTTTTTTTAATCTTTAGCCAGGACTTTTGAGGCTTATGCTTTAAAGATTTTACTTATTTATTTGACAGAGAGAGAGAGAATGCACAAGCAGGGGTGGGGGGGTTGGGGAGGGAGAGGGAGAAGCAGACTTCCCACCGAGCAGGGAACCTGACGCAGGGCTCTATCCCAGGACCCTGAGATCATGACCTGAGCCAAAGGCAGACCCTTAACCCTCTGAGCCACCCAGGCGCCCCGAGTCTCATACTTGAAATGTTATCAGTGCCTGACTTCCCCATTTACATGTCTCACTTATATTGAAAACCACCCTCACTTGAACTCTGTTTCTCCTCCCTCTTCCTCAAGTATTCCTGAGCCCTAGTCCTCACCACCTTAGTCCTCCGGTCATCCTGTTGCCCGTGTCAGACGCCTGCACGGCATTCCTGATACGAGGCTGCTACTCAGCCGCGTCCCCGGTCTACCACCACACGGTGTGGATTCTTCCTCCCGAATCGATGTACAGCCCCTCCTTTTCTGACCATCTCCGCAAAGACCAAAGCCACTTATTATGTTGAGCTAGATTCCTATAATAGCCTCCTAATTCTTTTCTCTCCTTTGAATTTTGCTCACCTTAAATCCATTTCGCAAATAGAAACTTGAATGAACTCTTAAATTTTTATATTAAATTATTTTGTATGTGGCTTAAAATCTTTCTGTGGCTTTCCATTTGACAGAAATTCAAAGCGCGGTTCTTCATTTCTGTTTGACCCTGCATGACTAGCCCGCCTCCCTCCTCGAACACGTTTTATGTCATTGTCCTCACTCAAGTGTGACTGAGCTAAACTCTCCTTCTTTAAGTCTTCTAAAAGGCTTTCCTTTTGTTGTTCTCTTTGTCTGGAATGTTCTTTCTCCATAGTCTTCAGTGAAACATTTCTTTGGAATCACAGGAAATGCCATTTCTCGTGCGAATTTTCCTCTGACTGTTCAGTCCAAACTGGAACCCCCTTGTAATATTGTCTCCTGGGGAATAAAGCTCTATTGCTTTACAGAACTGATCATAGTATATTGTAATATGTTAAGATGCTCTGGAAGAATAGTTAAAATCCCAGACTCTTATAGTCACAGTGCTAATCTTATCCTAATTCTGTCTTATGTGCCTTGTGACTATGGACAAGTTCTTTAACCCCCCAGTGCCTATGTTTCTTCGTGAATGGTAATAATACGTATCTCGTATGGCATATACAAAGAGGAAATAATTAATATTTGCTTAGTAAATGCAACACATAGTAGGCACCATATATGCACTTAAGTACATATGTATGTATATGTTTGTGCATAATTTACCTAATACCTGAAGGCACAGAACTATCATCTGCCACAATTCTTGACCTAAAACAGGCTGATTGTAAATACTTGCTAATTGAATTGATGAAATGTGCAGTGCACCTTATAATAAAGTTTCATTGATTTTCAGAGAAAAAAGGAATGATTGTTATATTTATAAGAATATGTGATCAGTTATAAAATTTACATTTTGGTTTGTGATCCACCTATTAAAATTGTTCAATGATACATTTCCTAGAAGATCTCCAACATTTCATCTGGCCAGCCCCCTACCTTCTAACAGGCATGGTTTTATTTTCATCCTCTTTTTGCCCATGTGACACTCGGCCCTGAGAGCCTACGGGGCTCATACAAATGGCAGAGTTAATAAATGATGGGATGTTTCCGCTCATCTCCATGTCCTGGATCTAACTGCAGAACTCATTGTTCTTAGCTTTTTTGGAAATAGCCAGTGAACTACATGAATACTTTTTATAGGGTTGGTGATATTACTTCGGTGATGATTATTAAATTTTCTCGCTGGGGCAGGCATCGGGTTTGACGTTCTCTCCTGCAGCCTCCTAGTTGTTCAGAGCTTCCTCATTTACAGTGATCCCTGTCTGCAAGGATCTGCTTGCCCTTGGCCTCGCTGCCATCATTCCCGTCCTTCTGTGTATGAGCTCTAGAGCGAGCAGTTCTAAAAGGCCACCTGTTGTTCCTGATTCTTTCACCTTACTTTCCTGGGTTAACTCCAGTAGAAAGATTGCACTGTCATGGTTCAAGTTACTAAGCCGAGTTACTAAAACTCAGTTCCTGTCATTGACTTTACTGCTTTTCCACCTAGCTTTTCCTTATGAGAGGCAAGCAAGTGGTTGGTTTGTCCTTGAACCTGCCCACGTGTCACCGTATCATTTCTGGATTCTGAATACATGTCATTGTTTGTGGGCCTTTTTTTTTTTTTTCCTCTGAAGGCTCAGAAAATTTGAGAGCTGAAAGGGACCTTGTGTAATTCAAGTCCCAAATTTATAATCAGAGAAACTAAGCTTCAGGAAGGTGAGTGACAAGCTCAGGCTTACCCGAGGAGTGGGGGGCTCAGGTGAAAATGGCTGTTTGATCCTTAGTGCACTTTTGTTACCAATTTACTCACTTTATGAAAGAGAAACAATGCAACAGGACTGGGAATATAAACCACAAATTCAAATCAAATGATGTGATTGATTTTCACGTTCATTTATATATTTACTTTTCTATCTTTCACAGTTTAACAGCAATGCCCAGGATGTGAGCTGTTTTCAGCACCTCGTCCAAGCCAATGTGCGAAATAAGAAAGTGCTGAAAGACGCAGTGAACAATATCACAGCCAAAGGAATCACTGACTATAAGAAAGGCTTTAGTTTTGCTTTTGAACAGCTGCTTAATGTAAGTATCCATACTACCCCCTTTTCTCTTTTATTACTGAGTCACGGCATCTGAATTTCAGTATGCTGGTGCTTACTACTGTCAGTCACTATGAGTTACATAAGAGTGCTGTTTTTCATTTACTTTAAAAGCAGATGTGTCCAGGCAGTAGAAATCTTTGAACTACTTTTATTTTTAAATCCAAAATTCAAAAGACATACAAAATATAGACATTTTTTTATATCTTTTCTTCCATCATCTTTTAAAACTCTGTTTAAGAAGCACATTTGTAAGATAATTATTTCATTTTGTATAAGCACTTCCAACTTAGTCGACATATGTGGACTATCGTTTCCTTTTTGTTCCCTTAGTCGCTACTGTATTTATCTGGAGACTGACATTTTGGCATTTTCAATCGTCCAATGGCTGGTGGAAATATATTTTTTTTTTACTTTTATTTTTTTATTTTTAAAGATTTTATTTATTTGACAGAGAGAGAGCACAAGTAGGCAGAGGGAAAGGGAGAAGCAGGCTCTCCACTGAGCAGGGAACCCGATGCGGTACTCGATCCCAGGACCCTGGGATCATGACCTTAGCCGAAGGCAGACGCGTAACGGACTGATCCACCCAGGTGCCCTGAATATTTTAGTTTTAAACATCTTCATGGCTCTTGAAGTTTCTTAATATACAGAAAGGTCCAAATGACAGACATGAAGGTGAGAACATAAAATACCAGAGCAGTAATTCCTTCCTCGGTGAAGATCTGCCCCCCAAACAAATTACCCACCGATATCTCCATCTGTCTGCCCCATATTATAGCGTATATCTCACACTCCAGACTCGTGTTCTCAAATGGCTATGTTGTCTGTTTCATTTTGAACTCTTCAAGTGCAGGACTTATCATTCAGTTTTTTATCTCTCACGAAGCCGTATTATCACAGTGTTTGAGAGTGCGGACTTAACCTTTCTCTACCTCAGTTTCCTCCCTTACACTCTGGCACACACCTCAGAGGGAGGTAGGTAGGATTGTCTACAGAACCTGACACAGAGCAAACAAACCTCATGTGAGTGTGGGTTGTTGGCTTGATACTGGAGTCTTGATCATTATGACTATAGTTAACGACTAGCACATGTCTGGTAGAGGGTCAGCTCATAATTCATACCATATTTGATGAGTCACTGAATAAGCCCTTACACGTGGCCTTATCTGGAAATCCTACTTTGTTTCCTCAGTAAACTTCTCAAACAGTTTTCAGGATGTCTGATTAGTTGCTTCATTCATTTGTTCATTAAGCCAATATTTATTGAATGCCTCACAATTTCCTGTCCTTTTACCGGCGCTAGAATAGCAGAAGGAAAGCAGACTGATCTCAAGAACGTCCAACATGATACGGTTAATCATCATTCTTAGTTCAGGGTGTTAGTGCTGTTACAGGGCATATGCAGAGTCTGTTTACTTGAGTGGCACCAACGAGGGGTTTGAGTTACCCCAAGGAGGTTGGGCAAGTGGGCATTTCCTTGAAAACAGGATTTTGAAGAGTGAGTAGAATTTAGGCAGGTAGACGAGAGAGGGAAAATCATGTCAGATGAAGAGGACAATATGGACAAAGGCACAGAGATGTAGGAGACATACTGGCACGTTGAAAAAATGGGAGGTGCTTCTGCATGTCTGGGACATAGCAATACAGGAGCTGTGAGGGAAATAAAAAGGCCATGAGGTATCAGTTAATGAGGTGTTTAGGAGCAAATGAAAAGTTGATAATATGAGAACGGCATGGTCTAACGAGGGTTCTAAGTTAAGCTTTCGAAGTTATGAGCCCTGGTGTTGGAGTCAAAGCAGAGAAATGTTAAGGAGATGACATGGTAACTAACTGGATGATTCTCTGGACCCAAATCCTTGGTGGCTGGTGACACAGGACTCTGGATAGGGACTGTGAGGGTAAGAAAAGTTCAGTTTCAGTTATGTGGAGTTTGTGGTGGTGGTATTTATTAGGTAGCATTAGATAAGCAAGTAAGGAGACAGGGAAGCCAAATAGCTCAGCGTTGCAGTTTTCAGGGGAATTCTCTTTTGCAAAATGTGTATGTTTATTAAAGGGTGTTTGTTGGTTAATTAGAAGGATGAAAACTCAGAACTTTGAGATTCAGATGTAATGAACTATTCAACAATGAAAATGTATTCTTCACGAAAGAAATGGAAGTTTGTGGGTTTTTTCCATAGAAGTTCTTTCTTTTTTGAGTCAGTCAGGTTTTTCTAGATGGTGGCATTTTAATTACCCTTCTTGGTATTGTTAATTTGCACCACTTCATTCCCCTGTGGTCGGGTTTCTGTTGTGAAATGATAAGGGGTCTCAAGCTTCCTGGACGATTTCCAAGGCTGTCTCATTAGAGAGGCCCCATTAACTCCCAGATTCACTACTAGTTGCTGATTAAATATGATTTAACTCCTTTTGGCCTCTCGCACTGCCTCTACCACAATTGTAAATGATTTTTAATATGTTTTCAGTTATTCCAAAGTAAGCCTCATACATTCTGCTTTCCACATATCCCTTATGTATTGCCATTCTTCATTTTAAAATAATTGCCCCAGGGGTTCCTGGGTGGCTCAGTAGGTTAAGCAGTTGACTTATGATTCTCAGAGTCATGGGATTGAGTCTTGGGTCGGGCAGTGTGCTCAGCACGGAGTCTGCTTGTCCCTCTCCTTCTGCTCCTTCCCCTGCTCACACGCACGCTCTCTCTCAAATAAATAAATAAATAAACAAATCTTAAAAAAATTAATAACTTTCGCAGATGTCATTACCTTTCTTATTCAGCGTTGAAGCAGATTTTGTTACCTATTTCAAATACTTTCAGTCGTCGTCTTGTCCCACAGTGACATTCTCTGGTTTTTGTTTGTCCTTGTAAGCTTTATCATTAAGATCCCTGAAGCAAGTATCAAGTAGAATTAAATGTATCATTTATCCTACACTACACCTTAAACTGAGACTGGAGTTAGTCCTCAGGTGGCACTTCATAAAATATTACAAAAATACCAAGATGCGTTTTTCAAAAAAAGTTTTATTAAGTCCATAAATGATAGAGGGTGCTCTGTGTCCTGGCTGCAGAGTGATACAGGGAAGCACAGGGATATCCATACTGCAATTTGTTATGAAATAATGTATTAAAGGAAATTACCAACTCGACTAGTCATTTTATTGAAATAGTCAAGTTCTTTCCAGTACTCAATTTGTTGCAAACCAATAACATAATTGTTATGATTGTGTGATTCTTTAGAAAATTGCAAATCCTCTGACTAGTTGCTGACTTTGCCAACCACGCATCTACTAAGGAGGCTACTCCTGGAAGAAATTGTGTTGAAAACAAAACATTTCTTTATTCCCCCTTTTGTGTATGTCCTAACATCTCTCTGTCTTGGGAAACATTATTTTAATTACACAACTGATCAGCAAGACCCAGTGTGGTTCCTTACACTGGTACTTGTGTTCATTAATAATAATGCCCCTACTACTTCCAAAAATGAAACCAGGTCCTTATGTAAAATCTTTACTTAATCACTTTTCTGTAACAGCCCTTTAGGTATATATTATATAGGCAGATAAAAAGAAATCATCAAGGAAATTAATTTTAGTTAAGGGATTGCAATGTCTTTCACAGGTATTTTGATGATATATGTAACTTTATAGTCAAATTTTCAGATGGCTTTCTTCACAGATAAGAATTATGCTTGAATATGACAAATTGTATTAGTCAATACTTGGGTTTTCACAATACTTGGTTGACAGCTTTAACTGCCAATGTTCTAATGGCCTAATCAATGGGGTGAGATTATATGAAACAGAACCTTATCATCAGTAGAGTGTAATATTGTCTTGATTAACTTTTACAATGGGAAATGGGATTTATCTTCTTTGAAAAGTAAGATAGGGTATAGACTTTCAATAAGCCTAAACACTACCCAAGGATTAACAATTTTTTTCAAAAATAGTTGTCATTTAAAGGCCAGGGCTTGTGCTGTCCAACATGGTAACCACAATCCCATGTGGCTGTTGAGACTTGAAATTGTGCCTAGTCTGAATCGTAATGTGTTGTAAATATAAAACACACATCAGAATTTGAAGAGCTATTAGAAAGAAAAAAATGCTGTTATCTCAGTAATTTTTACATGGATTCCATGTTGAGTTGATAATATTTTGGATGACTGGGTTAAATAAAATATGTTGGTAAAATTAATTTCAGAGATTTCTTCATACTTTGATTAATGTGGCTATTAGAAAGTTAAAATTACAAGTCTGGCTTGCATTACACCTCCACTGAATAGTACTGAGCTGGAGGCTTGACATTCTTAAAGAAGCTGAGCATTCATAAATTAGTGTAATCTTCTATTCTCAACACTTTTGCAAACATATTCCACGACAGTAGAAGTTTGAGATTGTAATTTCAGAACCTCAAGGAAGTCCGCCTTTGTAAATTAGTTGTTCATTTTAGTGGCCCTAAACGGATTAGTGCTAATCCATTGTTCTCCTATGTCGGACTCTGGAGATCTTAAAGTTTAAGAGAGGATTTGCCACTGGAATTGAGTCTTTTAGAAGTAGAGTGTGTGCAGTGGGTTGAGAGAAGATAGGATATTCTGGGATTAGGTATTGGCATTTACAAAGATGTAAGAGCATTGGGTGTTAGGGATCAACTAGGAGTTTATAATTTTGGAGAGGTAAAGTGAATAAAGTAGGATGAAGGAGGAAAGGGAGCAGAAATGTTTGTAAAAAATGGATTGAAAATAAATGTGGAAGGGTATGCACATTGTTCATACTGTTTCTGATACAAATTATAGGGGGCATAAAATTGATATCATAACCATTAATTTAAATCTATTTATTAATCAACCACTGAGAGGTTATTATATGCTCGGCTCTTGATCAAAAAACAAACCTTCCTGTCCTTATGGCACATAAATTTAATTAGGGGAAGCAGCAATGAACAAAATAGATACTATGTACATAAAAGCATGTAAATGCTATGAAGAAAAATACAACTTGGGAGAGACATGGCCATTTAAAACATAGTTTTCGGTCAAGTCCTCACTGATAGGTGATATTTGATCCCAGGATTCATATCCCTCGTAGGGATGAGCCTGGCCTGATCTCGGCAGTGGTTCTTTAGAATATACTTAGCAGATCTGTCCCCTGCTACCTGCAACTTGTTCGTGTTCTTTGTGTATTGTTTTATATTCCTTACCTTTTATTGTGAATGGTATACATTCCTTTGTTTTCTTTACAGTATAATGTTTCCAGAGCCAACTGCAATAAGATTATCATGTTGTTCACGGACGGAGGAGAAGAGAGAGCCCAGGAGATATTTGCCAAATACAATAAAGACAAAAAAGTGAGTGCAATTTTATAGTACTTCATTATGTTTATTACTTTTTAAAAGATTTTATTTATTTATTTGACAATGAGAGAACAAATAGGCAGAACGGCAGGGAGAGGGAGAAGCAGGCTCCCTTGCTGAGCAGGGAGCCCAATGTGGGGTTCGATCCCAGGACCCTGGGATCATGACTTGAGCCAAAGGCAGATGCTTAACCTAACCGACCGAGCTACCCAGCCCCCCCAATTTTATAGTATTTTAATCTTAATACCAATGTAGGTATTTTTAAGAAAAGACCATCAGGGAGGGGCAGTAAGAGGGGATATTGGTGTGCTGATTATAAAGTCATACAGATCATGGATTATAAGCCATTGGCTAAATTACAGAATTATTAAGTATCATGTTTTTATATGATTCATAATTAATAAAATATAAAATCCTATGAAATCCTATTTGATACTTATATTTAAATTCTATAGAAGAAAATGTGATAGGAAGAGAATAACCAGAAGGGAATAGAAAAATAGGAACAGTTTGAGTTTTTCTAGGATAATTTATGATCATTTAATTATTAAAGATTATAGTAATACTAAAACTTCCTAAAGATGCCTAAAAATTTATCGTCACATTGTTCCTTTGATTTACAAATAAAGCAATTTATAACAGCAAAAACTACGTCCTTATTTGAAAACATTTTTATTTTTATTTGTTTATTTTTGTCTACCTTAAAAGTAAAACAGCCAGTTATTTTACCAGTAAAATGGGTTTATTCAGGAATAGCATAAAAATTCCAACCCAAGGGGCACCTGGGTGGCTCAGTGGGTTAAAGCCTCTGCTTTCGGCTCAGGTCATGATCTCAGGGTCCTGGGATCGAGCCCCGCATCGGGCTCCCTGCTCAGCGGGGAGCCTGCTTCCCCCTCTCTCTCTGTCTGCCTCTCTGCCTCCTTGTGATCTCTCTCCCTCTGTGAAATAAATAAATAAAATTTTTAAAAAAAAAAAAAAAAAAAAAATTCCAACCCAGGGCATGTGAACCATGGCAGGCCATAAGCAAGTGCTCATATCAAAAGAAAGGAACACTACTCTATAGAAAAAAGGAAGTTGGTGAAAGGCTGCTTTGAGCAAAAGTCCATTGGAAGAAAGCCAGAGTTCAGGGTGGTGATGGTTTCTCATTGGCTGAGTTGAGGTGTTTTGTTATTGGCTGAGCTTGTTGCTAAGGTAGGAGAAACTCTTCCCTCTCCTGAAGTAGTAAAGTAGGCATCTTCTGTTGCAAATGCAAAATACCTCTTCTTTTTGGGGTCTGCAATTGGTGAGGGGTGGTGCTGATGACAGCTCCCCCTCCCCCGTCTGGCCTCCCAACACCGTTTTAAATGAGGTTACCTTCATTCAGTTGTACACTTTGAAGATAATATTTTAGACAGATTCTTTTATAATAGTGTTTGGTATGTAAAAAGTGTTACATTTCAGTATGCAATGGAGAATCTGAAAAAAGTATTTTAAGGTTGGAATGTATTTGTTTCATTGATCATTTAACTGCAGAGGAAAGTATTACAGGGAGACCTGACTATTTTGAATGTCCATCCCTATAGTGAACCCTGCTGATACTGTGGAGAATATCAACTATGACTGTTTCTCTAGCAATCTTACCATCAGCTTATTTCATCTTTCTTTCTGACTCTTTGCATTTGATAAGAGAATGATTCTCAACCTGGTTTTTTAAAATGTTAAGGATCCATTTAAAAAATGATACAAGCTATTTTTTGTGTTTTACAAATTCTGGAAGAAATCATACATTTATCCAGGAGTCTTTTCTGAATAAAATGCCAATTCACTTTGCTTTTAATTGAACTTTTCACCATTTGGAAAGATGTGGTTCATCATGAGCTCTAGTGAATTGTTTTATATACATTTCAGGAACTAACAGGTGAGAGGAAGAAGGTGAATTAATATATTTAGATAGTTGTGCAGACAAAATGTGAATAATTTGGTACAGTATTGATGAAAATTTTTGGAACATTTTGAAACACTCTTAGGTGCTTTTTAGCCTATATGTAATTGGAATATGACTGAAGAATTAAAAACATACACACATAGAACTTCAAATTAATCACAAATATTTTTAACATGTAACTTTGAATACTATATATACTGTAGTTATGTCATGATGTAAATTTACTGCATTGGTTGAGGTTGTTTTTATTTTTTCCTAAATATCTGCTAATTTTAATTGTATGGAGAAATCATTTCTTTCAAAAAGTTAATAAATTTAACCATTGACTGAATACTTTCAAATGATAACTTGATGTTAGGAATAATTCTTTCTAAAAAATTGTCAGAATTAAAAGTCATGGGAAGATGTGGATGCATTAATCTAAGATACCATTTTTCAAAATTGAGGGCAGTCATTGCGCCTTGGAGGATGTCCCAGACTCTCCCCTCCCCTTTAGGCTTGTTGGGATGCCTGTGCTCTGCTGCCAAAGCACACTATACGGAGTCCCACATGTCCTTGACACTGTACTCTACCCTTGGGATATCTCGTTTGTCCCCTGTCTGGATTACTAGGTCCTACAAGTCTGGGCCTGTGTTTTGTTTAACTCTAAACTGTAGGTATACAGCAGAGAGCACAGATTGGAGATGGTTCTTAGTACATGACAGTAAAGAGTGACTAACACAAGTGGGAAGCATGATTTCTATAATAGGACAAATACATAATTATGAAAATAACTTGGGCGGGGAAAATTCCACTTATTTAAATATTCTAAATAATTCTAATATTACCATATTTTGAAGACCTCAAGTAAAACAAAATAAATTTACCTAAAATCCAACTGTGTCTCAAAATTCTACTAATCTTACCCTTAAAATTTGGAAGAGACTTTTTACCATCTGAAGCTTAATCATAATTTTAAGTATACTTTATTATTTTATGATAGAAGTATTTAAGTGTAAAGCCCCACTACTTAAATCATTTTTAAATGGATATAGGTTTAGATAAGTTATGTTTTACTTTATTATTATGTTACCAAAGCAACCACCAGGAATCTCATTCACTTCTGGGTATTTTTCTTCACAAAGGAAGAATTTCTTTTTTTTTTTTTTTTTTTAAGATTTTATTTATTTGATAGAGAACACAAGTAGAGCAGCAGGCAAAGGGAGAGGGAGAGGCAGGCTCCCCGCTGAGCAGAGAGCCCGACCACGAGCTGAGCCAAAGGCACATGCTTAGCCTACTGAGCCACCCAGGCGTCCCAGGAAGAATTTCTTAAAGGAATACAGCAATGAATTTTACATATCATATCAGAATTTGTGCCTAAGGTGTATCTTGATTTTAAGGAGTATGCAATGTATTCTAACAAATTTAAATGAAAGAACTTAAATGTATAAAAGAAGTGATTTTCATCTAAACTTGTATTTTTTTTCTTCTTCCAAAACTGTATTTGCATCCAGAATTAACATACTAACATGACTTGGAGGCCTATCATAAGTGGTTTTTTTCTTCCGTTTTTTTTAATACAAGAGGAATTACATCAAAAAGAAAGCAGTGGTTTTCTTTTTTTTTTTTTAAGATTTTATTTATTTATTTCACAGAGGTAGAGAGATCACAAGTAGGCTGAGAGGCAGGCAGAGAGAGAGGAGGAAGCAGGCTCCCCACCGAGCAGAGAGCCCAATGCGGGCCTCCATCCCAGGACCCTGAGATCATGACCTGAGCCGAAGGCAGAGGCTTTAACCCACTGAGCCACCCAGGCGCCCGAAAGCAGTTGTTTTCTACCCTCTATTGTCACAAATTGTTTAATTGAATAAATGAAGAATTTACTAGTTTAAAGCCATTTTTCTATGTATACATTCTAAAAATGTCCAATCTAAATATTAATGTCTTGAAACACTGCTTCTCATCCCCTTCACCTTTTACAGGAACTCAGGTTTTTAAACAAAGCATTTTGTGACATCCTAAACCGCATAATAAATGAATCATATCACATTCACTTCTACAAAACTGATGAATCTAGTCTTATTCAGTCCTGCTGTTTACTGCTCACATAGTGACTCCTATGCTTTATGGACACATAAAGCCACATGGCTTTATTAAAGCCAAAGCAACTTTGGAAATGAATTAGCACTCAGTTGCTGCAATTTAAATCCTATTTTTGCCTAACATAAGTATGAAGATGTTCTTGGAATTAGATACTTTATTGGATCTGTGATTCTAATTTCAGTGGCTGTAGAAAGTTCTGTGATAAGCACACTTACATGTATATGCTTACCTGCATGCACAGGTAGATCCACACACAGTTCTCTGTATTTTAAGTGGGCATCTTCTCTGTCCATTGTATCTCCAGGAACAATAGACCATGTGTGTTACTTTGGCATGAGATTTCTTATCTAAAGTTGTATGAATAAAAAAGCCAACAGATGGTTGAGAAGTAAATGAGGGATGAGGGAATAGAAATCTGAATGTAAAGTACTTTTTTCCCCTAAAATCTTTGCAAATTCACTAAGAAATACTGGGGGGAAAGTAAGACCATCAACTGCAGGTCAGGTTGTTTAGATAAACACACAGGAATGGATGTATAAACCCATATATATGTATTTTTAAGAGCGAAAGAGCTAATTCATGAATTTATGTTATAGATTAGTAAAGGGATACACAGGGAAAGCTTATAGATGCAAAACCGAGAAATGATAATTGATGGAGGTGCTTGAAAGAGGAGGGACAGAGAGATACAGATCATAGATTTCCGATTTGAACAAACAGGAATTCTGTTTGTGGAAACATTGCTGTCCCACATTTCTTCAGCTCTCTACTGTGTTGCTCAATGGCTTACCATATTTCCTAATGTGGGAAAACTTTGCTAAACAGAAATTTCATCTCTTGGTATTCGCATGTTCTGTATCCACTAACAGTGAAAATAGAGGATAGCAGATGACAACTTTTAAGTCCGTTAGACCTTTGAGCAGATCTGTATTTTGTCAAGACACCATTTACATAGTTAATTGTTTATGTGAAAGGCATATGTGTGTGTGTAGTGTGTAGGTAATATGTACCTACTGATGATAGCATGTATGCTCTCTGAATATATTTGACAGTGAAAAAAATTTCTTATAGAAAAATTTATGTATATGTATATAGATTTCATACATACAACTCATACATAAGAAATTTTTTTCACCGTCTTCAAATATGACTTAGTTTTGAATGAACTTGAGGACCCCTTTCTAACTTCTCCATATTCAGAATTCCCTGCCTTCCACCATCCTGCACAGTGTGAGACCTTTGCAGCCCACAGATACTGATAATTGACTATCTTTGTCAATGAAAGACATGAAAGGTTGTATATGACCCAGAATGTTCAGTAGTTTTGCCATAAGCGTTTTTCCCAGAGACATCTTTGCCACAGGCATTTTCATTGCACGCATTTTCACCTTATAACTAAATGGCCATAAAGCAACATTGCCATAAAAGATAAAAAATAATTGATTGACAGATCGGTTTGGCAGTTTGGTTTCTCAAACTGGTTGATAGTTTGATTTCTTTTCTCTGTCGTTGGATGCGGCATGGATGGATTGTACTCCCATTTCCGTATGATGTAAATGTTAGCCCTCATACTGGTGTGTACACATTTCCTATGGAACTTTGAAATGTCTGTGACTGGACATGAACTGGTATGCGAGGAAAAAGCAACTGTGGAGAATGCTTTCACAACACAAAAAAGTTATAAAGCTTAGTGACAAGTAGGCATCCTACTGTTTGGAGACTATTACCTGTCATAAGATGAAGGAAGAGATTTGGCAAAAAAAAAAGAAGTATGATGCCAAAGGACGAGACAAATCAACAAGCCAAAAAATCCCAGAAAAATATTAACACTACGAATGAAAGATTTTAAAGACCAGTGCTTAGGTATAACCCACAAAATGAAAGCAGTGAGTTTTGCCATATTGCTCTGAATCTACACTGTACATTTTTTTTTAAAGATTTTATTTATTTATTTGACACAGAGAGATCAGATCACAAGTAGCCTGAGAGGCAGGCAGAGAGAGAAAGAGGAGGAAGCAGGCTCCCTGCCGAGCAGAGAGCCCGATGCGGGCCTCGATCCCAGGACCCTCGATCCCAGGACCCCGAGATCATGACCTGAGCCGAAGGCAGAGGCTTTAACCCACTGAGCCACCCAGGCGCCCTCTACACTGTACATTTTGAATGTATTCGAGAATTTTGTATTTCACAAAAAAAGTCTTTTAAAATCTTTGTAAATAAATGATGTCATTTTATTTTTCATGATCTTCTGCAGCAAAATTGCTTTAAAGCCAATACTTAGGCAGGCAAATGTTTGCAGTGCAATTGCTTGCAGCAAAGATGTTTACAGTGAAACTGTCTAGAACCATGTATGACAGACCAGTCCCCTACTTGGAAAATTAATATTTGTTACCTAATAACTTTACCAACTCAGATTTTCACTAGCCACCTTATCTTTCAAATGGCCCATGTCGAAAAATAAAATCTGTTAGGTTGAAAAAATAACTTTCAGTACTCTTAAAAATTCTGCATGTGATTAGAACTTTATGTTAAAACCTATTCAACAACAAGGTTCACTTGTGGCTTTCAAGGTAGCAAAATTACAAAGTCATAAAGAAAGTCAGATGAGCTTTAAAAGAAAAACCTGGAAACTCCTCTTTGAATTCTGCCTTTTCCCCCAAGCCTCTTGCTTGGCATCTGTGTTGCTGCTAAATGCTTCATTTACATTCATTTGTCATCCAGATGACATTAGAAATCACTCAGGGCAACCCAGGTAGGTGTGATGAGGTACGTCGGAGCGCTGATGAATGAGGCTGCAGATACACAGCACAATTTAATGAGGCCAAAAGGTTGGAGAATTAGAACAAAATGTTTGGGTTCTTTCAAAATGTATTACTCTTGGGAATTAATCTACCTGATTATAGATAGGTACAGCTTTAAAAACGGAGTCCGTGTTAATCTCCTCACACAGCTGTTCCATATTAAAATGCGTTCACTTTATAATCTTTACCTGCAGCAATGCCGTTCCTTAGGCCTCACCTGTGTGTATGACACTTCCTTAAAAATGGTGCCAAAACTAAAATGAACTCTATCATAAAGTCCAAACAAATGAGTAAAGGAAAGTGAAACCAGACACAGAGTTGAGAGATGATTCCCAGGCCCAGCAAAATGAAAGATACTTGATTTTCTGTAGAATAGCAAAAAAGACTGGTTAGGCGTACACACTTAAGATTCTCTAGCCCGGTAAAAACCGTCCTCGGATTCTTAGCTTAGTTCTCAGAATTAATCGAGAAATGGAAAAGCTGCGAGAATTTATAAAAGGAAAATTTCAAAATAATGAGTAAATTGAATTAGAGGAGCAAATGGAAACTAGGATTGATTTCAAAATAAAGAATACATAGCTAGATTCGTAAGAGGCTGACAAGAGATGCATTGTTACTTTTTAAAAATTATTTAGAAAACGATGAGCGACGTCTTTCCTATTTTTCTGTCAGATCCGTGATAGAAAGAAATAATCTGTAGCCTACAGAAATCTAAAGCAAGTTACAAATGATGGAATCTGCCCATGTTTTATATAGTAACACTGAACATTGTCAATTAATTTTTCAACAGATGGTAAGGAAAGTCATTTGTTGCCTTAGTCTCTACTGTCCCTGCCTTGCTTCTCCCAGGCAAGAAGGAAAGCTTTGGAAGCAATGTTTGAATATATGCGGCATTCAGATTTGTAAAATACGTAATACCATTTAACAAATGCACTGCTTCTAAAAAGTCCCCTTTTAGAAGGAAACTGCCACTTTCAAGTTGCTGAAAGTTTTCCAGCTTTAGAATGGAAAATATACCTTTGTTCATAAATATCAAGGATGTTACTTATGCCAGAGTTACTATAGAGTTGAAAAGAGTAATTACCAGTAACACTGGCCCTGCCAGTAGAGCGATTATCCATTTAAAAGGCATGGGTGTGTGTGTGTGTGTGTGTGTACGCGCGCTCCTCTTTGACAGATTTATTTACACTTGTTTTTAATATAAAATTAATGTTGACAGTTCATCCTGAACTAAGGAAAATATTATCAAATACATTCTCTTCAGGTTTGAGTGATAGCACTACCACACATTTTACAGAATCCTTAATATCTAAAGTCTAATGAAAAATGAACTTAGGGACTACAAGAAGCGTCAAGTATATAGAAAGACATACAGAAAATGTACAGCAGATGTACCTGAATTACTCTCTGGATAGAATTCTGTCACCTAGAATCAGGATTGGCCTTTGTTTGGGTTCAATGGTTAGACCAGAACAAGCATGGTGTTCTGCATTTTCTGAGACTGCTCGCTTCTCCAGTGAAGAATTCCGCTTCCCACAGATCTCTGCAGACATCACTGCTGCTCGGTCTTTGTGGGCACTCCCTTTGCCCCAGACTCCTTTATCATTCTGTGTTTGAAGCACTGTCTTCTTTCGTTCTCCCAGATTCCTCTTTTTGATTATTTTCATTACTTGTTCGCTTGCCTTGAACTTCCCTCCATGAAGGAATTTGTTCTAATAACACAGAACAACTTGAAAAAGAAAAGCAAAATGCAGTGGTCATGTCAGCTTGTATACATGATCGTAAAGAACCAAACAGATGTTTCTATCATGTTTTACATGTGGGTGCGTAACACAGACACATGCCTTGGGATTATGTTGGTGTGTTACATTTCTTGATGACAGTTACAGTCAGTGACTCATCCTCACGTTATTAGGTGGTGAGGTGAGCTTGAAGCTCCACGAAGTAGGGGTTATGTCAGTTTATAAATGCACTATTGAATCCTTTGGGGCTAACACAGTGCTTGCTGCCGAGTAGTCACTAAATATTGACTGGAATGTCGGATGTACCAGTAAATACACAATAAATAAGCTCCTAACGTTGTCAACTACAAAAAATGCATAAATGTTAAGAAAAATTCAATAGCTCTGTTCCTCTTTAAAAGATAATCATTTAAAACAGTATTTATCTCCTTATGCTTGGAATGTGGAATAGAATTGATGTTCCACTCTTGTATGTATCATCTTATAAGGAAGGAGAGTTTAAGTTTATATAAGAAATGATTGTATCGATGGCATCTTTCCATTTACCTGAATCAGTCCAACACGTAGTTTTTCATGACTGTTCTCATTACTAGTGTCAGTGAAGTATTTGGCGTTAGCCAAGAATATCTGAAATAAATCTGTATTATCGCTTATTTTTTGACCTCCTGGCTGATGATAGTCTTGGCAGAGCTATTTCCAAATTCCAAATTGCTTGGAAATACAAAGTGCCCATAGCTTATTCCTCCTTGATCAGGAACTGTAAACGTATGCAGAAGGGAGGAGAACCAGAAATCAGTTCCTTAGAATCTGACACTGAGGGTGACTCATTTTAATTGGTGTTAATAAGTTTTTTACCAACATAATTCCAAGGCATGTATAGATGTTGTTATCCACCCAAACTGTAGGACGCAGGAGAGAAAGAGCTGTTCGGTCCTTTAATAAGATCACGTGTGCAAAACCTATGTGACTACTGCATTTTGTTTTCCTTTATAAAGTGATTTGGTGTTATTTGCTTGAACAGGTTCAATAGTCCTTGATTAAATTCTTGCCTTTGTCAGACCGTAGGAAATTTCACGTAGGTGTATCTCATATGGACACAATGGAATTTAGGCAATATTGGCCCCTTTTCTTTAGTTCATTGCTGAATGTAATAAAGCAAGCCAAATTTGTTCTTCTAGAAAGTGTCATTTCAAGTTATTTTGAGTTCTTTTTGAGGCATGGAAGGCTAGTGTCTCACTCATGGAAAATGTAACCACGTGCAAATCTGATAATTTGACTATAGAACTTGTAGTCCTCTTCCTCCTCATCCCAATTACCATAGTTAATATTGACTGAACTTACACTTTTCCATGTGACATAAAAGGTTTATACGTGTCATTTCATTTACACTGGGTATAATCATATGATAAAAATATTTTTATGACCACCCCCAACATCATCACCATCATCCCCGTTTTGGAAATAAGAAAACCAAATTTGGGAAGTTAAATAACTTGTTGAAAGTTGTACAGCTCCTAAGTGGCAGAATCAAGAATTTAAATGATCTCTAGTCCAGATTTCATAAGCTCACGTGGAATGCGCCTAGCCCATCATCTGTCTCTGTCTCCCGGGCAGCCTTGTGGGGCCACGCCAATCATTTGCCCACCCAGGAGCCTTCCTTGTAGTGAGACAACAGGGCTGCTCCACTCAGGGACATGCTTCTTGCAGCGTTAAGAGGTTAAGATGGATTAAACTAAGCCATCAAAACTTTGTAGACTGCGAATACCTTTCAGATCATTGGGCTTTATAAAATAAACTAAGTGTGAAAGGTGAATATGGACACTTTTATTTATTTCATAATACCATGAAACTAGGGACGTGGGTTATTCTAATGCTTCAGATTCTGCTACGCTTGTGAATTATGGTAACCACTGTAGAATTTTCTCCTAAAATATTCAGTCCAATCTAGTATTTTTATAGGCTGAAGGCCAAAAATTTTAGTACACACAGTAAATTAATAAAACCCATTTTTGACATCATTTTTCTAGCATGTTTCGATAGCTGAAGTTTTTATTTTAGTTTTATTGGCCTCTTTTCTTCATAGTCTCATTTCCATTATTCCTTGGAGGTTTGCCTATTGTAAATTAAACTTGAACTCTGGGTAACTGATAATTGTTGAGGTGACAGTTTCCAGTAACTGGGTTCTGCTGGGAAACAAGAAATTCCTATGGCTTTTTAAAATAGGTTGACCCTGTGGCTTCGGAAAAATCTTAATTGAAGACAACTATTTTAGTCTTCAACAAACAGAACAAAACAGATTAGCAGAAGTCCAGAATTGTAGGATAAAGTTATAAAATATTGTAAGGAATGAATTAGTAATCTATTTTAAATAACCAACTTTGCTGTAAATTAAGAGTTTTCTCTGCTCCACTGGGCCAGTCTTGACATATCAATATTAGACCGTTGGAATTAACAATATTCTGTTCAGAGAAAAATGGCTTTTGAAGCAACTGAAGGCGAAATTATGTAAATTTGCAACTAACTATTATGACTGATTTTAAGACTTTTCAGTTTATTAACTATGCTCTCAAATTACTGATGCTTTTTTGGATACACTTATGCAATTAAGCACAAGTCAAGACTTAGGAGAAATTTTTGATTTTCTAGGAATAACGGAGTACAGAAAAGGTACATATATTAAGTATACTTTATTTTGCCCCAAAAAGTTTGTTCAACTTCACTGGACAAGTCTGCATAACCTAAAATAAAGAGATATAGTATTTACCATGGGATAAGTATAATGAAGCAGCCCAATTCAAAATGCAAGATGACTATCAGCTTAGTTTTGGCTCGATGTTAAAATGAACAGATTTAATTTGAATGACACCAGAGTTTGTCTTATTTAGATCCATCTGGTAAGAAGCTGAAACCACACAACCAGCTTTTCACTTTTTTTTTTCCATTTAATATTTATTTTCATTTATATATGAGGCCCTTTGTTAGGTGCAATAGATATAATACTGTTTCAACCCAATCAAAAGTGTATTCAGTCCTACCTCCCCATGTTATTTCTACTAAAGACCTGATCTCCAGCATCATGAAAAATATTTTTAAGTCCATCTAAAACTGGGTATGTCTCATATATGACCCTAAAGAGGCCAACATTTTGAAACATGAGCTTAACTAAAATCATCCAGATTAGTGGAGGAACATTTAACACATTTTCTAGAAATAATTTATTTACAAAGTTTCTGGCAGGCACTTGTTACATGAATCCAGTATTGGGATTACAAATGCACTACTGGGCATGAATACAGAAATGTTTCCTCCACAAGAGCGGACTTTGCTTTGATGAAGGCAGGGTTCAAAGTAAGTAATTTGCTTAATTGAGCCTTTAGATGAAATATTTACAGTCACTTAGGTGTCTGCCTTTGGCTCAGGTTGTGATCCCAGGGTCCTGGGATAAAGAGCCCTGCGTGGGGCTCCCTGCTCAGCGGGGAGCCTCTTTCTCCCCCTCCCTCTACCTGCTGCTCCCCTACTTGTGCTCTCTTTCTCTCTCTGTCAAATAAATAAATATTTAAAAAAATATTCAGCTTGTGTGACTACACATGTCATTTTGTTTTTATATATCATGCAAATATACTAAAAAGAACTTTAAAAATAAACATCCTTGAGAATGTAATTTACCTTAATTTTTGCATTGTGCCTATTTCAAGGAATTGCTTTATTTTTTCTCTTTCCCCCAGATTACAGCTAAATGAGAACAGTAAATTTAAAGCAGTGGAAAACATCAGAGGAGTGAGGGTAGCAATCATCTCTATGGATTTGTCATTTGGAATTTCAGCAATAGTTCATTTGCTGTTCCACAGGGTGGCAGTCATAGAGCACAGACTAGGAAGAAAGAACCAATTTAAAATTCGAAGTAGAAAATTAGAGTGTAAACATCATCTTGTAAACTTCACCAGTTTATTGTGAACATGCTTTATAACATGTATATGGCACATGTGCACGAAAACAAGTTAAAATTCTTAGTACACAATTAGGTAAAATATGTAAGGCAAGGAACGAAATGCAACATGAGTATGGCAGTTGGGATTGGAATAGTTTTTATGTTGGTTTTTTCATTGTTACACAAAGAATTTAAAAGCTAGGGTGCTCTATATTAAAATTCTTCTCAACCAAATGTATATTAATAAAATAATTTCAGAAAATTTTAAGCAGCCTACAAAATCATTAAAATGTGCACAGTGCGTGTGTCTGTGTCTGTGTGTGTGCGTGCGCATATGTGTGTGTGTATCTACCAAGAGAAGAATAAGCATCTTAGGTATATTAGAAAGAGGTTGGAAATATCGTAATGGTAAGGCAGTTGCAAAAATTATAAAAAGGTTGAATTTAAAATTCTTAAGATTTTAGTCACCATGGAGAGGAAAATTTCAGAAAAATAGTGTCTAACATCTACACTAAGGCAAATAAAAAATAAGATTATAAATTTATAATATGGGAAGAATGCGATCAGTTAATACAGCTTTTATTCACAGAGCTGAGGATCTGTGTGGCGAAGCAACATGGAGAGAGGCGCACACACACAAACAATGTTTGGTGGGCTTTAAAATTTTATACCTCTACATCCAGGTCTGATTCTGAATTTCTTAATTTGGACAACTTCTAAGATTTTCATGTCTGAAAACCTCAGTGTTAGGCAAAACTTTTGGAGTAAAACAAAGCAACGAGTATATTTGTTGTTTGGGGGATGTTTCTGTTTTGCTTTTTACTAGTATGTGTTTTGGCTGAGTTGTGTTTATTTGGACTGTTTGATGACTAGCATCAGTCAAAATCACATGGTGTGTGTAAGTGTAACCCCTCTGTTAGTAGAAATGCTTGCCTTCCGGGGACATCAATAGAATAATTCGTTTAGTCTTATTTATTTCTCTTCACTAAAAAGTATTTTGTGGAAAAATATTTTACCAGAACACTGTTGTGGCAAGAAAGACACTAAGACAAGCCAGTGCTTTAAACCGAAAGTTTGAGGTACGCTTTCAAATGTTCACTCTGAAGGAGATTTCCCCCATGCTTTCTGGAGCATCTGGGCTTTTTCCCTGCCCCTTAATTCATGTGACAATTGTTTAAGGTATAGCAGTAAAATTGAATTATCAGCCGGGTGACATACCTGTTTACAAAAACATTTCCAGTTAGAGGTAGTTCAACTGTGTCAGAGCAACACTACCTTGAAATATGAGCTGTACAGACAGCCCCCAAAATAACTTTTTCGGATTTAAGAAAATGAAATTGTTAATATTTCAAGGAATTTGGGTGGAAGGTAGATCGGTGTCACCAATTTCTGTTAACCTAGAATCGTCACTTGTTCTTAAGAGTTGAGATGATTAAAATTCAGATGTGTCCTGCTAATGGCTGAGGCAAGGCGGGACAAGTTAAGAAATTTTACCAGTGAAACAGCAACCGCTCCAGTGTACATTTTGGGGCAGGGATTGTTATGAAGTGATCTCTGTGTGGCCAAGACCAGTGGAGGAACAGAAAACAGATGTGAAATCTCTTTTGAGATTTGCGCTCTGCGGTCATGTGCAAAGATGAAACAGGCGAAACAATTAGAAAATGTCAGTTCAAACAGTCAATCGGCATGAATTAGGGAAAAGCTGTTAACATAGTTCAAACCAGAACATGAATTCATGGAAAAGTGATTTTCTGCATGTTTATCTTTAGAAAAGGCTAGAATGTTTAACTTAAAGTACTGGTTTACTTAGATTACTAAATTGGTAAAAATCAACGTATCCTAAATAGCCAGTTTTTTTTTTCTAAATAGCCATTTTGTTAAATATTTGTTGACAGTGAATTTACTCTCTATATTCTTATATTATTGTGAAATTACAATGTTTTCATAATTAATTATAATGGCTTCTGATAAACATTTATGTTATTATAATTTAAAAATGATCTCAACTGAATTTTTAAAAATACTTGCATATCTTATAGCACATTAGAAACAGTCGATATTTTGGTTGTCTTTCAAAATCCTAGGAGCGTATTTATATATGCTAGTCCTCTTTTATAGAAAGTAATATAACATCATAATCACGTATGTGCATACTAAATATTTTCATGGTGTGAAAGTAGTGAAACTATCACTAAGTATAATTGCCTAAAACAACTAAAGGCATGATGACCTCCCTTCTATATCCATCGTTATAATCACATACTTATGATATAGGAATTATTATTTCTACTGATTATTTTTTGGCATGACTAGGTATGTGGATAATATGTTCTAACCAGGTGAGACAGGCAAAGTTGGGTGGGTATAAAAGATGCCATTTCTTCGAATGCAACCTCAGTCGGGATTCTGACATTAGGATCGGGACCAAGTGCAGGGCACCCAAGTGCTGTGTTAAACTGAGTAACTGAAGTCCCTGTTGGGAGTAGGTCGTGGGGTTTGTCTCTTGTGACTTCCTGAAAGATTGACTGCTGTGATTTTTCTTGTCACATTTATCAACTAAAAAGCATGCTTTCATTTGTTGTTGTTGTTTTTTGTTGTTGTTGTTGTTTTTCTTTAGCTCTTTTGTGTTGCATTCAGTTAAATTTTAAGCAGCCTAACAGATCCCTGTGTTGCAATTCACCAGGTACGTGTATTCACATTTTCAGTTGGTCAACATAATTATGACAGAGGACCTATTCAGTGGATGGCCTGTGAAAATAAAGGTAACAAATCTGTTTTCTCGACCACATGTTAGTAGTGAAACAAAATTGGTATTTGGTGTTAGTTCTACATATTCTCATTTAAGATCAAGTTGTAGGTAATGTTTACAGAAATAGAGACAAGAGTAAGTTGTTGAATGTGGTTTTCTTTTTTTTTTTTTTAAAGACTATTTGGAAGAGAGAGTGGGGAGGTCAGGGGGTGTGGGTGGTGAGTGGCAGAGGGAAGGGAGAGAGAGAATCTTTTAAGCAGACCCCCTGCTGCGCGCAGAGCCTGATGCAGGCTCTAACTCATGAACTTGAGATCACGACCTGAGCAGAAGCCAAGAGTCAGACACTTAACTGTGCCACCCAGGTGCCCCAAGATGTTAAATGTGTTTTTTGTAGAGAAAACTCCCACACAAAACACTTTGAAATTATTACTATTACAGTATATAAAAATTCAGACATTTGGTCATATGGTATCTGATATCATATATTGATATCATTCGATGCTTTATTTAAAGATACTTAATGATGCTTACAAACAGAATCTTACCTGAAAAATTAAGAGTGAATGAATATCAGAATTACATAAAACTTACATGTAAGAAAGTATGACATATAAGTGCATTTTTTTCTGAGTGGTTGAATTTTCTTTTAAATGTCTTACACATGTCTAGGTAATTCTCATTTTGTGTAGTGAGCCCATGTTTCCTCTGTACACAGAAAAAAAAATGAAAATGTTACTTGAAAAACAAACTGGTCACATAGCAATAAAAAGAACCTCAATTTATTATGAAAATCATATTTAGGCAAATATTTCATATAAATATAATTGTCAGGTACCCATTATCATGTGACTTTAAGAATTTCTCCAGTGATAAAGTATTTTAAATGATGCCAGGTTCCCTACTGTTAAGTAGGAAAACCACATTTATTTGATACAGTTTATAAGAAACATAGTGAAATTTCTCATAAAGGCTATGCATTTGTTAGGGATATACATTAATCAAACATTTTCTACATTTATTGGTGGTATTGATACGTTAGTCTTTGCTCAATTGGAAGTGAAAAGAAATGCCCTTTTTTCCTCGAAAGACCTAAAATAATTTTATGGCCATGTATTGCAATGTAATATATTTATGTCTAAAAATATGTATGTATATGTTTCAGGTTATTATTATGAAATTCCTTCCATTGGAGCAATAAGAATCAATACTCAGGTATGGTTATTTAAAATTTGTTTAACTTATGTTTTCAAAGAACAAGATGTTTCTTTGCTGCTTTAAATATGCTCAGTTGGAGAAAATAGGTAAAAATGAAAAAATGATCCATAATACTGTATTTGCAATAAAATGATGAGTGGTGATATATTGTTATTTCATTAAAGTTCCAAGTGTTTTCAAATATTAAAAACTCAGGTAAAAAAACAATATATGTTGTTCTTCTCAGATGTTAAAAACCTTACTGAAAATAAATAAAATGAAAATTTACTAACAATCTCGTTTCATTTAACTTGAACTTGGTTCTATTTCCGATCATTTAAGTGTATATCTTCAAGGTACGGGTACCAGAAAAAAAATTAAACAATACTTAATCTGGACAAATTATACAGATTCTAACCAGAATTTAGTTACTTCCCAAATAAACCCTGCAGATCTATTTCTCTATTTAAAATAAACTTACATCAAGGAGATGATTTTTTCCATAACCATTTATTTTATTTTATTTTTAATTATTGAATTCTTTTTATTTTTTTCAAATTTTTATTTAATTTCTAGTTAACATAAAGTGAAATACTGGTTGTAGGAGTAGAATTCATTGATTCATCACTTACATGTAACACCCAGTGCTCATCCCATCAAGTACCCTCCTCATCCCCATCACCCATTTAACCATTCAGTTTAAAATATGCTTGTTAACTAACCTTGTAGATTGAAGCAATTCAATTAATTTAAATGTATATTATTTTCAAGTCATAAATAACAATTTAAAATCATTATTCAATTTTAAACATAACTGAGGATCCACAAAATAGACTAAGTCAAAATTGAGTATAAATAACATGGCATCTGTGGAACTGAATACTGACTGTGTTTTATGTTGAAATGAAACAGCAGCTGCACTTGAGTCTGATGTCTTACTTGGCACAGTATTTCATTTATTTTTTGATATGTTTAAATGTAGTTTTGAATTTCAGCCAAACAATCTGTGATATGAAAGCAAGTATGTAGCTGCTTTATTATTTCACATTTGTGTGATTCCATCCAGTAAATCACAGAGCTTTAAATAGTTTAGATTAACATAAAGCAATTCACAAGGAACGTATTTCACTTATCATTGGCTGTACCTCAGAAAAAGAATGTTTTGTTATTAGAAAAAAAATGGGATAGATATATTATGTAAATAATATGAGCTAAATATTATTGATTCAAAGTATGTGGAGATACCAGCTATGGTCTATCCAAAACAGGAATTAAATGATTATGTATTTACTCTCTGAGTCCATAGTGATTTTTAACTCTAGGTAATTTTCTTCTGTAGAGTTATTTTGTTTTTGTTGTTAGTACAGTTTTTCTGTTTTTCAACCCCTTAACCTTTTTTTTTTTTAATAAATAGGAATATTTGGATGTTCTGGGTAGACCAATGGTGTTAGCAGGAGACAAAGCCAAGCAAGTCCAATGGACAAATGTGTACCTGGATGCACTGGTAAGACAGCGGCTGTTCAGCCAAACACCATCCTAACAAAAGCATGTAGCTATTTCTACTTCTTTCTAGGTGACATTTATCATTTCCAATTCATGAAACCCTTTCTGAAAGTCCTTCTAACGCAACCTTTTTTTGCTAGAATTTAGATAATACACAAAAACTTAGACTTGTCTAATCACAAGTGTAAAGTCTTACTTTATTTTTTAGGTGATCTGTTATGAATGTGGGATTTCGAAACTCCAGTCTTGAATTTGTGGCCATTTCAATAATATTTTGAATTTTTATGTAAAAAAATATACTAAAGTCATGTGAATGAATACCTTCTACTGCAGACTTTGAATAAAAATTGGGAGAAAGGTTTTTAAAGTAGACTTCAGCTAGCAGACGCATGTTCAGCCTCCACAATTCAAGTCAGACCCAACAAAGCTCAGAAGTACGTGCAGTTAAATAGGCGAAGAATCTTAGCCTCCTCTGAAATCATCACGAACCTAATAACCTCTTTGTATGTAAACTCTTCTTTCAAATTCAACCCCAGATTTTTATAGAAATAAGCCGTTGAAATGATCAAACGTGGTATGATATAACAAGAACGTTAAGTTTTCCATTGTACAATGGAAATTTTAATATAGGTATGCTATGGTATTTCAAAGCAGTGGTTCTCAACTGGGGGTGACTTTGCACTCACGGGTCACAGGTCATTTGCATATAGCTATGGATGTCTTCTCTTGTCGTGACTGAGATGGGGAGGGATTGCCTCTGGAATCTCATGGGTAGAGGTCAGGGATTATGTGCTAATACTAAACGTTGGACAATACACAGGACGGTCCCCTCACCCCATGCACGCACACACAACAAAGAATCATTCAGCTCACAATAGCATTAGAGCTTAAGTTCAGAAAACTTGTTTAATCTAACTTTTACTTACCTAGTGTGAAAGTTATATATAGTAAATATCGTACTTAAGATTTATTGATATGCTTAATCTTGATGAGATGACTTTATTAATGATTTGACTAATATGATATATCAGGGAGAACCAAAATACTGAGCCCCAAAAAGGCAATGCTGATTCAATAACCCTTTCTCCTACTTGGAGTACAATTATATGCTGATACTACTTCTCTGAATGCAGCGATGACCCTAAAGGGGAAAATGCAATCCATTTAGAATTACTTATCATTTGGTTCTTGTAAAATAAACATATACAGGAAGTTGGAAGAAAAATAGACACTATTAACAGCAGTTTTGCATGCTAAGAAAGATAAAGTGAAGCTTGCTTACCTCAAGTACTAGCTAAAATTACCATCCAATGTTCCTTCTTGACATCACATATTTATTTAAGGTCACATGGTCATCTAAAGCTATGGTCAAAATGTTTTATTTTTCCAAATCCATCACAGGACAGGGTATGATAGGAGTCAATAATTATGCCCTCTACGGTTTCCTGTGACCAGGAGTTCATTAACCAGCACGTCTGCATTGTTGTTGAGCTTCTTACTGATAGCGCAGATGACGTTAGGAAGAGATTCTGGTTCTAAACGTGCTGTTCAATAAGCTGAAACTAAATGTAAAACAAGAAAAAAGAGTCACAGGAATTGGCTAGTCAGTGGACACATAGAGCATTCTTTTACTAACTTGAGAATGAAAAGTTACCGTCCTGTATTTCTAATTACATGTCTATAATTCACAGTATATGCTTTTCAGTATATGCTGGTTACATTAAAAAAAAGTGGTAAATATTCCAAGACCTATTCCAAGACAAAAATGTAAGAAATATAATGAGAACAATGAAAAGAACTCTGGAAATTCAGAAGAAAGAATCCGTATATTTGGGGATGGTGTAGGGTGAGGTTAAACAGTTGGTGATAGTTGAGCTGAACTTTTAAGTCCAGGTAAGGTTCCCACAGTGGGTGGGGAGAAGTGAAACTACACAAAAAGGGTGCAGTATGATCGGGCAAATGCTGGTTATGTTGGAAAAATGCTACCTTGGTCACTTTTGGAGCTAATAGGAGATAAGAACAGAAACAAGACTGAGACAATATTGTGGATGGTTCATTTTATTTGAGAGATAAAGTGAGGTTCTTTGGACAGAAAGAAGGGTGAAAAGAGTTGAAATCAAGAAAATAAAAATATCAGATAAATTCCAGGAGAGCAGAAATCTTATTTCTCTTTTTTGTTCTCTAGAGACAGGCACAGTGTCTAGGAATAAAGTACAAAGTTTTTGTCTTCCTACTAAATGAGAGACAAAATGGAAATTGGGCACCAATGAGTTCATCGATGATGTTGACTCCTATGTTAGAAGTCTAGTATCTTATTTTAGGGCAGATATTACCATCTTTAGAAGCAAATTACCATCCTCTGTATAAATGCAAATGTGATGTGCAGAAAATGGTTGTATCCATATATACTTTATTGTATATCATGCTAGCATTTTAAAAACTGTGCATATATGTTGTAACTCGAATAAAAATTTCTCCAAAAGGAGTATTTATTGAATTATGTTTTGGAAACCAGTTGTGTGAATTATCTATAATCTGACTTTATTGGGGCACTTAGGTGGCTCAGTGGGTTAAGCCTCTGCCTTCGGCTCAAGTCATGATCTCAGGGTCCTGGGATCGAGGTCCACATCGGGCTCTCTACTCGGGAGAGAGCCTGCTTCCTCCCCTCTCTCTGCCTGCCTCTCTGCCTACTTGTGATCTCTCTCTCTCTCTCTCTCTCAAATAAAATAAATTTTAAAAAATTAAAAAAAACCTGACTTTATTGAGGTGGAAAATTTTCATTGCAAATGTGAACTTGCATAGTTAAGGATGTTTTCATTGTTGAATATTCTGGCTTAGAACTCAATCGAGAGCCACCATATATATCATCGTGCACCAATTATGTGTAGCTGTTTCCTTAATTGTGTTTGTCCCAAACAATTTGGTATCTTGTTCTACTAAAAGCCACTGTGTGATTGGCCTTCATTAATTCAGTTCCCATTGTTTTTGGGCTTCCCCCACGATTATGAACTATTGCCTAAGACATTTTCTCCATGAAGTCGTGCTGTTTCTGGAATTAGAACAAGGGTCATGAGATTTGGATTTGGGGTCATTATTCACAAGATTATTAATATTTCTCAGCCTAGCAAATTTGAAATTTTCAGCAGTAATTTTTAAGTCATTTTAAAGTATGATTCTTTTGAAAATGTAGTTTTGACATGAAATAATGGTAAAAATAAATATAATTGCTGTAGATAGCAGTAAAAAAAAAACAAAAAAAAACTGACTTGAAAATCAGTTTATCTCCACTACTCTCCATAGATTAATTTAATATCTGAAATTATCTACATGCCGATTAACATGAAGTCATTATCTTTGTTCATGTTTATTTTGTTTCATGACCAGACTCTTGGATTTGATGCTTACAGTTTGCTACATTAGTTTACTTTGTCAGAAAGTACTATTTGTTTTGGAGGGTATTTAGAAGCATCATTTCTTCTTTAGAACAGCATAGTATTTACCAATACTAGTGCAGAAATGCAGTATTGAGAGTTGTGTTTCTTCTGTTTATCCTGGCATACATCTGTGATGTAACATGAAGCCTTTGGCTTAGGGCATGAAAAAATTAAGAATGAAGCTACCAAAAGGAAGGCAAATAAATCCTATGCAATAGTATTTTATTATCACCCTGCTCATGGAATCCCGTGGTATTAGGTAAACTGTCATTGTGAACAGAAGGATGGAAGGGCAGAGTGACTGAAATATTTAGTGTCATTTGATTTTTTTTTTTTAGGTTATTTGCAGTGCTCTCTTAAAGCTATTATTTTAGATGTTGCATGTTTCAATAGCTGCCTAATTGATTCTGATTATTTCCTAGACTTTTTCATTGATTTAAAAAAATAAGTTTTTTTTAAAAGCTTTCAAAATCCTTTAATATTTCTTTGTGTCTCTTTAAAATGTAACCATAAAATCCAAAGTCAGATACCAAAGACTAATGCAGAATGACAAAGTTTAAATTGTAATTCTAATTTGCTTTTTCTTTCCGAATCTATTTTTAGGAACTAGGACTTGTCATTACTGGAACTCTTCCGGTCTTCAACATAACGGGCCAAGTTGAAAATAAGACAAACTTAAAGGTTAAAAGTTAATTGATAAAATTAATAATAATAAATGATAAACGGTGACGTTGAAGCTGGGTGTGGATAAGATATTTCTATAAGGAAATACATACAATGTAACTGTCTTGTGAGACCAGAAGTAAGAGGGAACAGCTGCCTATGTGATAACCACCTGGGAAAAAGGAAATGCAGGTCAAGTTCTCTGTTTCCCCAGAGCCAGGATTCAACTTAACTCTATTTAACTATAAACTGATAAGAACACAAGTTCAGACTCTGGGAGTAATTACATGATAAATGGGCAATACTATGGTGTTCCTGTTTTTTTTTGTTTTGTTTTGTTTTTTGTTTTTTTTAAATGTGTCTGAGATATCCTTGTAGCTCAGAAAGAAAAATCCAAAGAATAAAACCATAGTGATGTTTGTAGCTGGTGTATATAGGTATATTTATTGAATCATTCCTCTTCCAACTCCCGTTCAACCAGTGTTTTTTTATTCATCACATAAGTTAAACGTCTGATTTAAAATTAATAGCTCTCCATTTTTTTTCTACTTTTTAAGATTCCAGAAAAATACTTCATGAATTTCATTAACAGTGTTGATTTCTAGAGTACTGGTAATATTGTCAGTGCAATAAGATACTACCGACTTAAAGTTCTAAAAAATCTGTATCTTGTACTTTTTAAATTCCATTCCTTATTTTTCAAATACTGCTGATTTTGAAATAGGGTTGCATTCCTGTGTCTTAGCTTGCATCAGAAAGAATTTAGGATTGCAGGAGAAATTAAGATTTTTTTAAAATACTAGATACTCATTTTATGCTTTGGTTGACATTCCAGGTTGGAGGGGAATTTACTGTTTCCAGTTTATGGCATAATGAAGTCCTGCACTTACTACTCTTTGTTCAGTTATTATAAATTTCATTTGAACTCTTTCTTTTAATAATATGGCCATCAAAAACATCAGTTATTCCTCTTTGGGAAACCAGTATTATTAAATATCTGTGGGTTCTAAATAACTTAATCCATACAAGAGTAATTGTCTAACTCTCAGATGGGCTGTGTAAGGAATTGCTTTAATTAGGAACTTTTGTTTAGACTAGTATTGGTCCCTGGCAAAAGAAAATGGTTGTTGACATAACTTTCTCACTCCCTGTGTACCTACACAAAATTCACAGTGTTCTCATAATAACTATTGACTGGATTTTATAATTTTCTTTGTAACATATTATTTTGTAATTTTACATAATTCTATTTAAAACAAAAATTCCTGATTCTAAATTTTAAGACCATCATCATCTTTAATGTCCCTGGGAAAATTATGATAGCAGTTTGCCACCTAGCCCTGTGGTCTTGGAACTAAAGTTTCAATACCCATTGTTTCTTATTTAGAAGTTACCAGCACTGAGAAACAGGGTTTTGAGGGTTTTTGGTGTTTTATTACAGTGAGGTCACATACTTTTCAGGATAGGTACTGTCAATAGCAAAAAAATAAATAAATGAAAAATCCATTGTTCTCTCCTTTCACATTACCCAATATCTTCAGGCTGGACATTTTTGTGATTTTTTTTAATCACAGTATACCACAGAGTCGCCAAGTACTCTCACACACAACTACAACTTAGTGTACAGAGCGATTAAAATAAATATAGGGATAATGAGTACAAGATGCATCAAATAAAAATTTCCTAACTTTTCTACTTTAGCTGCACTTGTCAAGATTTCATTTTTTAAAGTTAAATAATAATGATGAAGTTGTGGGTGAGAATCATTGTAGATTGATTGCCCTTGCTATGTTTTAGCTAGTATGGAATATAACTATTGTCAAGCAAAGGATGAGCATATATAATTGTGCAGAAATATATGCATTTTGGGTATAAAATACACTTTCTTTTTGCTGTCTCATTAATAGAACCAGCTGATTCTTGGCGTGATGGGAGTTGATGTGTCTTTGGAAGATATTAAACGACTAACACCGCGTTTTACAGTAAGATGAAATTTACTCTTTGGGTATCTTTTTCACTGTAGAGCTTTGTATTAATTTAGCTTGTCTATAAAGCATTTAAGTAAATCTCAAAAATCATGTGCAGTTAACTTTATGAAGGAGCTAAATGTTAAAAAGTATCTTATAAAGATACCATGTTATCTTTCTTCATGCTTTAAAAGGTATTATTTAAGAATTTTTTTCTTTTAAAGAATGTAATTTCTGATTGTGATTCAGAGATCTTGAAAGTTTTCTGGTTGTTTTTTTTTCAGCTGTGCCCGAATGGCTATTATTTTGCGATTGATCCTAATGGTTATGTTTTATTACATCCAAATCTTCAGCCAAAGGTATGTATATAATGTGTTTACAGTGACTCATGCAATTCTGTGAATTTAATAGTTAATGTTCTTAATAGGTTTGTCATCTTTAAACTCACTACACAGCACTACATATAAAAGAACATTATATTTATAATGTTAATGGATGACAGGACCACAGTTTATAGTATATGAAAGTGTGAAAGCAGTTCTCATTTTCTCTTACCAATTTAGCTGTCCCATATTCCTATCGAATATTTAACCATATTCACACCTCAGACACAGCCATTATCGCCCCGTGCCTGAGCTCACACATCCTGCCCCGGGTTGTGATTAAGGCTGGAAGGGAGTGAGGAGATGGCCCCAGGTGTGTGCGAACCTGATAAATAGCAGTAATGTTCCTCTCAGGCCACATGTTCCAACACCCCTTCTTCTGGTAATTATCTCTCCTTTTCATCTCCCAAAAGGTTTTTCTTTCTACTTTTGGACAGGCTTATAAAACTGTGAATGAAATTCAGTTACGGAAAAATCCATGGGATGGGCTTCAGAAATGGGAAGGGTTTATTCCTCGGGGAGTTGTACGAAAGGGATAAAATTCCATAGATAAACCTTTTTTTCCTCATCTTTATGCCAAGATATAAAATATTTTCCCACATATCTCCTCCAATTTATTTCACTTTC
Source organism: Ailurus styani (assembly GCA_002007465.1). Taxonomy (NCBI): domain Eukaryota; kingdom Metazoa; phylum Chordata; class Mammalia; order Carnivora; family Ailuridae; genus Ailurus; species Ailurus styani. Next base: position 291,791 of record LNAC01000698.1, on the reverse strand, counting down.
CATTAGTGGTTCACAGGTGGGGTGAACATATATTCATCTAGAAACAAAAAGTGGCACAATCTTACTGTATTATGTGATTGTAATTTATAAGCATCTTCAAGTTATTGTTTAACTTTGAAGATAATTCTGAAGATAATTTAACCCCTGCTGGAGGGAAATACATTCGAATTTAGGCTTAATACCTTCTTTTCCTCAGTCACGGATATTTAATGTTCGTGATATTTTAGGGCATACACAAGTAGGTGCATAAACACACACATATATTTAATGTTGAGTCATTTATATATTCAAATCAATGATAATTAAGAACCACTGATACTGAATACAAAGCCATACTAAGTGGTTACAATAAATGTGTCGATTTTAATTCTTCTACTTTGGAACTTCCGTATAAAATCCATCGTGATCTAAATATTAGCTAATTGAATGTAGCTGCTGATCACTCAGCATTATTTCTCAAGTGGCTTTTTTTAATTATAAATGTAGTATAGGCATTTTTTCCCCATTATTATGAGCCTATCACAGTTCTTTATAAACATGTCTGTTAAGTTCTTCTTAATAGAGTTATTTACGATTAGCTAAACAGACTATGATTTTGTCACAGTTGAAAATTTTTATCTTTTTAAATCATTCTTAAGATTTTTAAAAAATTTACAGTATTATTGTTTGGTCTTTGTATATCCAGTGTATTTTCAATTATATTTCCACAACTGAAGTGATTTAAAAACAGTAACAATATCATGTGCCAAAGGGTGTGAAGGATCCCCATTTTTATGATGGTAGGTCTTAACCCCTTCCCCAAAAGGAACTTTATTATTTAGACAAAAAAATAAAAATAATGCACTTACGATATATAGATATAAATCTATCACTTAGAGGCAGTAATTTGAAAAAGGTTCCCCCCTTTTATACATTCTTCTAATAACCAGTATTTATGGAGAAAATTTTTTTTTTACTCTTTGAAGTTAGCATACATTTGGCTCAGATTTGGAATAATTTACTAAAACTCATAAAATTACAATGAGAATATAAATTCTATAGAAACCCTTATTACAGCCCAAGTGATTTTTCTTCAGGAGTATGTCGGCTTTTCAGATTTTTATATAGGAAATTATTATAAGCAAGTATGCAACAAAGATATTTAGAAAATGTTATTTTACAGAACCATTAAAATATGTTTGAACAATCAATGTGTTCTTTTTCCTGAAATTAATGTTTGTGAATTAAATATGCTTGTGAATTCTCATTAGATTAAACATGATTTCTATTTTGTGGGTGATCGTACATGCTATAGAGGTAGTTAAAAGAACCTTATAAAAGGATGATACAGTGTAAGACAAAGGTCTTAGAAATTAACAAGTACAGAGGACCCATATGGTAACAGCTAGTGTACTAACAAGTGTTCTTAATCCATTCATCAGAAATGTACCAGTAGAAATAAGGAAGATAATGCTCTGTTTCCTTAGCATCTCTTATTATTTAACAAGGTCAAAGTTTAGTGTTATTACAAGTATTCTTTGCTGAATGCCTTGTGTTTGTTTGCTGACACTATAATCCTAAATTATTTCAGTATAATTTTGTAGTTTGTAGAAGGCAGTATGAATATCCTTTAAAAAGGCTTGGAAACTGGAAATAAAGTAGCTATAAACCTTTTGTTTATCTAATTTTCCAAGGAATCACTACCTCTGAAAACATACTGTCTCTACCATGACCGCATTTTGACTAATACTGGATTATGTATCCTGCTTTGTTTCAATTGCATTTTAAATTTCTTCCATTTTATTTCATAAAAATAACCAGATCATGTATACTTACTAGATACCTAATTTTAGTCAGTCTTCAGAAATATTTATTATACAGAAAATTGTGCATAATTCTCTATTTTTTTAGAAGTCATTATTTTTTTTAGAAGTCGGTATTTTAGAAGTCAATATTTAAAATAAGTCTACAAGAATTATAAAAAATAGAATAAATTAACAGTGTCAGGATTAAATTCTCGTTTAGTTCCACAGGGTAGAACATTGGGTAACATTTCAGAAAACAAAAGCACAAATTTTAAGGGTTTAATATTAACACTTTTCAGTATCCTTTAGTATTTGAACATATTTGAATCATGTAAATTTTAAAATTTGCTTTTTTTTTTAAATCAGCATAAAAGTCGTCTGAGGCAAAATATCTTTCTCACTTCCCAAATATGTATTTCTTTGGAGGAAAAAAAAAAGGAAAATAAGCAGTCATTTTACTAAACATTTTTTTAATTATTTTTACTAGCATGAATTTTTTTATTCACCACAAATATTTTTAAACTTTTATTTGTTGACTCATCATGGACTCTGTGGTACCTGTTTCTGATCAAGGAACTATCTCTTAAAATTGACTGTAGGATAGAAGCCTTACCTGTGTTGATATGTAGCATGATGAATTACCATCTTTCTGTTGCTTCAGCCTATTGGTGTAGGTATACCAACAATTAATTTAAGAAAAAGGAGACCCAATGTTCAGGTAACTGTGAATGAAGTTAGCAGTGCCTTCAAATTTGCTAAATCAGAGTTGAGATTAAGCTTCTCTTTCTAAAAAGCATATGATTAATGCTGCCTTTCCTGACCTCAAGCTTCCAGAGCATGAGTTGGAGATGAGCATCATTTCTCAATAAACTGGAGCAAAAATATTAATGATGGCAGAGGGTATGCATTTGCTAACTCAAGATTGCTAGCAAATTATGTAATGTCATTAACCAGAGCAATCATAATGAGATGGCCTCTAAAAAAAAATTTGTTATTAAATATTGTGACATTAGTGTCAAATCCATGTAATCCTAACAATTGCTTGTAAAATTAACTTCTAAGTGGAAATAAAAATGTAATTCTGATGGGGTGGTTTCTATAAATCATTAAATTTAAGCCAAAATTTCTTTGTATTTCTAAAGTGAATTTGGGGATTAGAGGTTAGAAAATCTCCCTTAAGCTAACTAACATGTCCAGAATTGCAAATAAATGTGAATATTTATTGCCTGACAAGGTCATGGCAAAATCTTTTCTCTTTTGTCAGCAAAATTTAAATGTTGTTTTATGTCTGCACATATCTGTAGTTACACTAAAAATCATTGGAAAGGATACTTCCTCCAGTTTAGTGCAGTATAGTAAGGGAATTAGTACAGTAAGACAATTTCAGAATTCCAGAGGAAGTTCAGTGTGACTTAATGTTTTATGTGTAACTCTGTCACTGCTTTAAAATAAAGTCAGTGATATAATGGAGATGTAGTATGATAGTTAGAAGAGATTATTAAACTGCGAATTAGTAGATGGAATTTTAAGTTAGTTGTACTTACAGCTAATACTGTATCTTTGAGTAGTTCATTAAACCCCATCTTACTTTAATTTCCTAACCTGAAAAGCAGGAGGATTGAACAAAGAATAATTGTTTCTTTTTACCCTACATTGTATGTTTCCCCAGGAAATTAAGTATGCATGTTGATCTCCAGCTCCCTCTCTTGAAAATTCTGATTTAATATGACCAGGGATGGGACCCAGCTTAATGAATAGTGTTTCGAGTTTTCCAGGTTGTTTTCAAGTGCAAAGACACTTCACTTTTCTTGTAGCTCCAGAATTCGGTGCATTCCGATCTTCATGTTGTTGTATCAGTCTTCAAACCTTTTATGATTACTATAGAGGTTAAAATTCTATTTGTGTCTTATCTTGATTTATTAAACTGTTTTATATTACTCTCCTTGCATGCTTCTTTTTGTGTATTATCTTCAGTGATACTTTTTGCATTCGTGTACATTTTAGTGAATTTTCATTTTTATTGTACTTTCAAATATTGCATGGAAATATTAGGATATAATTTGAAAAACAACCTGAGAAATGGTTTGTTTTATTTTCCTTTTTCTTCTAAGGAAACCTCAAATGGCAAACTGGTGACCACACAAGATTTTTTAATTTGGGGGAATATTTTCTGAAGTAGGTAGTAAATTTCATAATACTAAGTATTTTCATTTAAAATTTGTGTAAAAGGATTCTGCCTACTTTAGTTCTACAAATGGTGTTTTTATGTTAGCTGATATTAAAATTTTGCACATGAGGAATGTTAGATATTAAAATATCAAAAGCATTGGGGCAGAAGGGACTTGATTCCAGTTCTCAAGACTTGCTTGGTGCTTTTTTTTATTAGAAGATTTTGCTTTTGGATTTTTCTTGCAATCACTGTGCATGTGATTGGTCTTTTAAAAAATGGTCAGCCAGATTGCCATTTAAAAAGTACAAGTTACGCATTGAGATTTTGCTTTTATGATTTCGTTTTCTCCTCTGTCTGTATATGTTGGATTGGGACATGGTCTTCATACTGCCAACTCTTCCTGATAATGCCTCCTCCATGCATGCCGTTTGGGTCTGGTCATGCTATGCATTATCCATTGCATGTAAGATAATACTCTTATTTATGTTTATATTTTATCATTTTGATTATCTTGACTGTTTTGCCGTGAGTGTGTTAAATTTTTAATGCTGTTACGGTGTTTGTGTGAAGATGATTTATTTCAGGGGACTTTAAAGAAGCAATTCTGAATAATATTGTCCACTTTAGAGTATCCTTTTGTTAGTGACTTCCTTGGTTTGGTATTTTAAGTAAACGGTTAGAATTATTTTCGATATTGATTTTTATTTTCTCCTTATGAAATATGCTACATTCCCAATGAATATTTGCTTCTGAGGCAATATGTTGCTGTCCAAACAGTGGTCAGTATTATCACCTATTAAACAATCTAATACTCATATTCAGTATTCTAGAGCCTTCTGACTCCAGATATCAAGCTCATGAGCAGTGAATATTTTGTTATTAAAAGTGGCAGACACAGTTGAGATTGTTTTTTCATTTGCCTTTAAGAATACCCATTGATCAAAACATGGGAATCATAAATTGCCATTATTTAAATGGAGTTATTCCTTGAAGGAAGGCATTTTTTTTCTTAATTATAAAATAAACACATGCCATATATAATGTCATTCAGCATTTGAAGTAAGTATTTAGTTTTAACATATATTTAGCTACTATTATTGTTTTGGGTAGTCATTCCTCCTAAAAACAGTGTTTATAATAGTGATAATCTGGTTCATTTGGTGGTTTAAGAAAATTAAAAATTTTAAAAAAATTAGTGATAATCCGAACGTGTTTTGGAAGAGCCCAAGATGCTGAAATCATTAAAATTTCAGTGACCTTGCGCTAATACAGCAAAATTTGCATTTTTTTACTTCTGTCTCATTACATAGCACATTTTGGTGGTATTTATTTAGTCAACGTTAAAAACCCAGTTTCTAAAATTTAGTTGTAAAACTGCAGACAGCTATTAGGATTGTATTATTGTAATAAACTTTGATATTCTATTATGGCATGTTCTGTTACTTAGCGGTGTTGTAAGAGCCTCAATGTGTTTTTGTTTATCAAATAATTGACTAAGTTCATTTTATGATTGAGAAAGTTTTTTAAATGTCATCTGAGGTGAATTTGCCAGGCTAACAGCTTTATTTGATATATTTTTGTAAATAAAGAATCTGCCTTGTTCCCCAGTTAATCATCCTTATTATTGCACACCAGCAAGAAGAAGCAGTAGGAGATTTTAAAGCAGGAGACTGTATATAGTGAACCCAAGGGTTATTATTTTAGTTAGATTTTAATTACAATAGCTTATCTTTATTCAAGCGCTTGTGACCTGACCACAAATTTTATCGAACAAGATTTACTTAACTTACTAAACTATAATGTCACATTTCTGAGTTTCCAAAATATGAAGCATACTTGGATTTTTTTATGCTTCTTAAGAATATGCTTAGAAGAGTTAGTTTTACCTAGCAAATTCCAACATAGTTTTTAAAAGATTTTCCCTCATATTATTTCTTTTTATAGAATAGAAATAAAGAGTGAATTACTTTTATGTTGCTTTGGTCTAATTGCCAAATATGTTATCCACATGGCTTCATTTTGCTTCTTTCTGATCCTAATTAAAGGAAAGAAAGTTGTGACTAGATCTTCAGTTGGTAGTAAATTAAAATTTTCCTGCTACACCTAAAGCTAGCCTGTTTGTTATTTTAAAATATATGTGTAGGAAACCATATACGTTTAGATACCTATTTAATATACCTTAGGGAAGTAACATTTATGGAATTATTTTCATATTCAAATATACATTAAATTACTTATATACAGCATCATTTTACAATGTCATATATGCTTAATCATTATTATTTCTGTGTAGAACCCCAAATCTCAGGAGCCAGTAACTTTGGATTTCCTTGATGCAGAATTAGAGAATGACATTAAGGTGGAGGTGAGTGAACACCTGAACACTAGTCTCAGGTCTGATGCCGAGGCTCCTCTCTCCCACAGGACCTGTTGAGCAGCTTCACAGTGTTAGCTTCTCTCCTGGGTACTATGTACACAGTGATGAATGTTCTTTGCCTTTAAACTTTCTAGATCCTGGGTTTTCTCATCCAAACGGTCATATGGAAAGGAATCAATATTTTAATTTGGGTGTGACATTAGTTTGTTTCTTTCTCATTCCATAGGTAGAGATGTTGTAGTATTTCAGTACAAATGTTAACTTGTAGATTTCAGTCCACAACATAGAGATTGAGGAGCTTGCTGTAGAGTTGAAAGAAAACTTGGAGGGAATCTAACCATCTAACCACCCAATAAGCAACCTGAGGAGAAAAGCTGTCATGTTTGTTTTAGTACCTTTGACCCAGAAAATTTCTATTTTATTTCAAAACCAAAATTGCATGTCATTTCCTCTGAGAGGATCTTCCATAATAATGAGGATAGTCATTAAAAATAACATCTGTTAAGTACATAATATGTCTCAGTCATGGATTCTCAAGAGCCTTTGAAATAGATACTGTTATTACATGAGCAGTATTTGTCCTACTGATGGTATGTTTTAGGTTAAGAGGGGTTAAAAAGCCTGTGTCCAGTTACTCAGCCAGTAAGTAGCAGGACTAGCATTGAAGCAAGCTCTTGTGCTTCAGAGCAAAGATTTTTAAGATTCTTGTAAGTGGATGAGCTTCTCTCACCTATGCAAAGGCCACCATACTTCTTTTAGAATTTGTCGAAGAGTTGTTTTTTGTTGGTTTTTTTTTTTAAGATTTTATTTATTTGACAAGGAGAAAGAGATCACCGGTAGGCAGAGAGGCAGGCAGAGAGAAAGGAGGAAGAGAGAGAGACAGCGAGAGAGGGAATAGAAGCAGGGGGAGTGGGAGAGGAAGAAGCAGGCTTCCCACCGAGCAAGGCACCCCTGTGGGAGAGTGTTTTAATATGCACTCGCTTTACAACATTTTACACATTGACGCCCTCATTGTAGAACAACCGAATTTAATTATTATTGTTACCCAAGGCCAAGGCATAGTGCTGGGATGTCTTAGGTGGTTAATGAATGTTTGTCATAGATTGTTTTGAAATGAGAAAGCAGGATCATGTAATGTTGCAGAGCGTGATCTTTGGACCCTCACGCTGCCATGTGACTGTAGTAATATTATTTAACCTATCATGGCTCAGTTTCCCCTCAATCAATCCCATAACGTAATTGGCCATTCTTTCATTAATAGTTAAAAAATTAATGACAAGGTGAAGATACTTAAGGATTACTTTATAATTATGACTAAAATGGGGTAACTTTTAAAAAGAATATTCCTAAAGAACAACTACTACCAGTACAACTGCCCTACTATTTTTATTCAGTCTGTTCTAAAATAAGGTATAAACTTTGAGAAACTAGTACTTTAATTATCATACTTAGGTTGTCAATTGAGTACTTGCAGTAAAGTGATTCTTTCCTCTTCCTATAGATTCGAAATAAAATGATCGATGGAGAGAGTGGAGAAAAAACTTTTAGAACTCTGGTTAAATCTCAAGATGAGGTAAGAATTAAGTCAGGCTTACTCTTAAATAAAATGTATAGATCAATAATGATATTGGTAGTTTGTCTTTCCTGCTAAAGCAGTATTTATAAAACAGACGTCGCAAGTAAATACATGTTTTTAAGGCCTTCTTTGCTGAAGGATATTTTAAATATATTTTAAACTCTTTAACTTTTGTAAAACATTTTGCTTTAGGTTTCTTGATGTTGTTTTACATTATTAACACTATGTTCTTGAAAATTATATTTTAGGTCTCCATTTTTTATCATCATAGAAAATAGAGCACCCAATTTAATGTTGTACCATCTTCTTTTAGGCCATTTCAATCATGCCAAATTGAGGTTAATATTTAATAGCTGTATGTGTAAAATGACTTGTGCTTGCACATGTTCAAATTGATGAGTTTCATATATTATTTTGGTTTGGGTTTTTTTGGTTGTCTACTTTTGTTTGGCTTATCTTCTTTCACTGTTTATGCACTTAATAATTCCTTGCATTTAAATCTTTAAATCAAGGGGTAATAACTATACCCATAAATCACTGGAACAAGTACGTAATAAACTTATATTGTTTTATATTGATGTAGAAGTGTGTCTGTCCATTATCAGTCATATATGGAGTAAATACACAGACACTCGTATATTTGAGTATTTGAAAAATACACAGAATCCAGAGGCTTTGGAGCCTGGAAATTTAAGTGTTTTTATATAACTTCTATCCCTTCCCTCACAGTGCCATCATTTTAAATGTAAACATTTCTTTTGAATTCCTCAGCAGATCTTTCTCTAAGATGGAGCTAGGATCCAAATAGGATCCTCCATGAGCACTTGGCTTTTCTAACTTACTATCATTAGGAGTCCCCATTACCAGAAGACAGGAAGAGGTATATACCAATTTCAGTCATTGTTGAAACTTCATTTCTCTTAGACTGTAGTAGTGCTCTTTACCCACTCGCTCCTTGAGGAAAATGTAAACCAGTCAGCAGTTCTGCCAACTTCTCCATGTTGTTCTGCGAAGGACTTTTTGACCTACACATTTTTTCCTAAACTTATAAATTAATTTTGTTTGTATTAAGTCACATTGATGTTTTCCTCCTTCAGTGTACCATAAATTCTCTAACCCATATGTAGACTTTTCTTATTAACCTCACCACTTGTAGACTTTTCTGAGTAATAATATTGAAAGAAAATATTATCTTGTATGTTTATTTTTTTAATCTGAGGTACTGTTTTTTAACTTGCTGAACATCACTAATTTGACAGTCTTTTATGAGTGGTATGAAATACATGAACACTATTTCTTTTCTTTTTTAAAAATTTTACTAGTCCAAAAACCTCCTCACTAGTTCCTGTTCTCCCTCCCTCCATCGTCCACACACGTTAAGTAACCCAGAGGAATATTCGATATATAAAGCGACATGTGTGATTGCTATAAAATGAATTTGGCATCACACATTTTCTTTCATCCTGCCAATTTAAATTTTTTAGAAGATTTATGTGTTTTTATTTCATCAATAAATTGTAGAACAGAATAGTGTTTTGTCCAGGGGTTGATTAAATTAGACAATGATTGTAGAGTGGTTAGTGTATTGCCTAAAATCAAGTAACATTTCAGTGAAAATTATTGTTCTCTGAGGATGATAATGCTGGAGAGAACTAAAAAAATATGAAAATGCACATATGCCATCACTATGCCTAATGGAAGAAAGAATGATAATGCCTTTACTAGTATTCAGTATGGATATATGAAGGATTCTGTATCCATCCAGGTATTGAGTTCTGTACTTCCTTTTCCTGGTGGATTTAGTTGTTTTTCTGACCCTCACTGGTACAAATTAATTAGTCTCTTATGATAAATGCTGTAATAATGGCTTAATAAGAACAGTAATATGATAACCATACATTTGGATCTAGAAACAGTGCGTTAACTTACTGATACTACCAATTTCTCATAAACACACTCTAGTATGAAAATATCTGGGCTTATCTAATATATCCTCATCCTATTTTATTAAAATTTATTTTTTAGAAAATTTTTTCAAAGTTTTGAGGTTAATAATTAAGCATGAATTACTAAGATTTTGCACTTAAAGTCTTTAAAAGTCATGATGCAAGTATTTATTTTTGACCTAAAATTTGTCTTTACTCACACGTATGCATACGCACACACACACACCCATAACAGAATTAATAAATGTAGAATAGATCCTTAGTAAGAGAGGGTGTTGAATGACCACAGAATTTATAAATTTTAGTGTTCTGCTTTTCATATAAATTCACATAGATTTTATAACGTGGTAACAACCATATCAAACTTTTTTTTTAGAGGTACATTGACAAAGGAAACAGGACGTACACATGGACTCCTGTGAATGGCACAGATTACAGGTAACTAAGTAGATTTACATGTGTATTGTATACAAGAGTATTCTGTTGAGTGTCTTTCACCTATTTCTAGTAGCAATTTTTGCAGTAAATAAATATTAAATCCTTGCATTTTCAGAAACTATTTTCATTGTAATTAAAACAGAAAAGTTTTTCTTTCCAGTGTAAAAATGTACTCAAATTATAGCTCTGATTTTCAAAATGGAAAAGATGGAGAAAAGCTAGGAATATGAAATTTAGAAATGAAAACCTGTGTGATATAAATCCGTTTGACCATTTTGCATATTTATGTTAGCAATAATAAATGTTGACAAAAACCCCTAATAGTTTGCAGTTATCACTTCCACTGATTTCCTCATTTAAATTGCCACTTCATTTACATTACTTACATTTAGGTAGCAAATTAACTTAAAACATGTCACATCATAATATAATCTGATATAAAATGCTCATTTGACACGTTTTCCCCCCATGAGGGTGCGCAAGTCTGTGATATCCTGAGCACTCCAATGGACAGGGCCTTGGAAAGCTGGACAGACCAATACCCTATATAATGCCTCGAAATCTCTCCATTCTTCACTCGCTGAGCATTTCCTTTGCTTTCTTGGTCTAACTCTTTTCTGAGGTCATAGCTTTCCCTGTGGTCCTACTTCCCCATGCTCATGATACTGGGGTTGATAGGAATATTTCCTTTTTGTTACTCATTCTCTCTTCCTCTTCTCTAAAATCCCCATCTCTAAATCTATGTCATCATCTTCTCATTCCTACGGGATTTCAATTCTGGCTCACCGATAATCACTCACATATTCACATAGATCACTATTTCTCATACTATTTTTGACATACCCACACTTATGTAAAATGAAACAAAAATTATTTCCTAAATCACTTTTAAAAAAGATTTTAAAATGCAAGATTGAAAGTCTTATTATTAGATTTCACAGAACTAGAATTAGTCTGCCAAATTGCTGAAAATTTTTCTAAATGGTTGGTCTCAAATTTCTCTCTTTAACTGGTCCTGAGCTGGTAATAGAGAGTTTGCGAATGAGCCAGGTTTGTGGCCCACACTGAAACTGCATGGATACAGATGAGTTTTTTAGTACTTGGACTCTCAGTTTATCTCCTCTTCACTGTGTGGGAAAGTATTCCCTGCCTTTTATCTTAGATGAATAAATTCTAAAGTAGAAAAAACTGGATCCCTTTAACCCTTGACCGTGAGTCAACAATAATGGTAGTCATAATTTTAAAAAAATTGTCATTATACCTTGCTTTAAATGTGTGTGTAAAAGTTTCACAAATGTCCCCTACATTCGACCCGTTTCCCTCACACACACAGTGATGGGACCGAATGTAGCCAAATTAATACCCCAGTTCTGAGTATGTCACTCTTTGTTCATAAACATTCATCCTATTCCCATTTTCCTCTGAGTTAAGTTGGGACTTCCAAATCTGATATTCTCATCTCACGTTTCTCTCCCTGGCCTCCCCACATAGTCACTGCTCTCTGGCCAGCCCCAGCTTCACCCACTTTGGCTTGTTTTCCTCACACATTCCCTACCCAGCTGTACCACTTAGGGCCAGATTCAGTTTGTTTTCAGTATAAGTACTTCCCTGAATCGCTGTACAAATAAATGCACAAATAACAGTGTAGAGCAAAATAGTACATCTGTGTTGAAGAAGAAAAAGAAATGGTGTGTTTTGACTTAATGAATGAAGTTCTAAATTTCATTTAGTGATTTCTGTCTTTATAATTCTTGATGTAATTCAGTTATCACAGTTGAATTATAGTAATTATTTATAGACTGCTCTTTTTTTCTTGGAGAATTCGATTTTATAGAAACATGATAGAGTTGAGTAGGATGTTATATTCCATTTAACTAAGGTAACCATGTGTATGTGAGTCACAAAAACATTGCATTGGCTCTCCCATTTACCTGGTGGCCACAGGCTTTATTAGGTTTTAGTCCTTAAGAGAAAATAAAGCAGCCTTGGTCCATCAGTTTTACATGGGCAGAGACAGCAAACACTGCCCTATGACAACATCATTGACTCAAAATGTTGGTAAAGATCTTATCTGCTAGAAGTTAAAGAAAAGACCATTGCCTTGAGGTGCAAGTAAATTAAGTGTGACTGTATTTGTCTATAAAATGAAGTGTAGCTCTTAATAACAGCCTGAGACGTGTAGGCCAATAAATTGTATATCTGATATGTCAATTATAAAACTTCTGTTGTGTTCCTCATGAGTTCCAACACTATTTTTATGGTACGTGAGATGTAACCCAAGCTTAGAGAGTGACAGTGTAGCAGCCACATGATATAACGTTATCAGTTTTAATTAGAAGTTTCTCTTAGCGATAAATGCTGATGGAGCAATAAAAATGTCCTAATTTCCCTTGAGAGGAATTTGTAGGAGACAATCTTCAAATGCTCAGTGATTCTACTCTACATTTTATAAATGGCAAGTGAATCATGAAAGGTCATCTTGCTTTCAGACTAATTGCACTGCTTATTTTAATTTTAATCTCTGCTTCCACTTAAAGGAAGTTACCTATAAAATGAATGGAGAGATTTTCATTAAATCTACATAACATTTTATTTCTCTGACCTTTTCCCATAAGGACAATCTATGAATTACTTAATGAAGGAGAAAGATGTGGGAATTGGAGGTAACAAGCATCCACTCATTTTGCTATCTTGATTGCATAATTAAATTGTAGGAAGTAAACCCTTTTTTTCCTCTTTGTAGAGAGAATTTCTATCCTATATAGTCGTAAGAAGGAAAACCCAAAGTTTTTTTTTTTTTCCCTGTTCTGTATTTTCCAATTTAAAAAAAAATAGATACTGAGATTGTAGTTTGGGCATTCTTCTCTAAAGTCTGGGAAACGTGAAACTTGAGAGATTTAAAAGATCTGCAAATAGGCAGAAATACTCAGAAGCTAGAAACATACACCTTTGCTTGTGTAATTGTGAAACTTCAGATTAAATATTAAAAATGAGTGCCGAATTACTCATTTGGCCATGTTAATCAAGAGTCGCTTTTTGAAAATACTTAGTTCCCTGGGAATCTTCTTCTACCCTCATTTTTTTGTACCATTAGTTTGTAAGTCTCCTTCGGTATTAAAGCATAGCGAAGGTCATTTGCAAGTGTAAATGGGGATATGGAATAGTTAGTTATGTCCTACACAAATATATTAGCCATCTCAAGGGTAGAAGAATTACGCACAAGCGGTTGTGTTATTTCAAACTGCATAAAATTCAAATATTCCAAACTCTTTTATGCTATAAGAACCAATAGGATGAGCAGGCAGTCTTTCTTAGTGCTGTAAGGGCATCTGAATTTTCTTACCAGCAGACACTAGGGAATTTGACTCAAGACTATAGTCTTAAAGTAGGAGGTATTTAACCCCTCAAAGGAGTATTTTTCAGATGATTTTATGCATTGTGTCATAGAAGTGATCATACTTAACATTTGTAATTTTTAAATAGTGTACATTTGCCGCAGAGCACTTGAACATGGTTTATAATTCATGAAAGAGGGGTATCCAATTAGCATAGTATTTATTTTCTTTAAATGTAACTATAATATTCTCCATCTTTTTCAAGACTCCAAGTGTTTCAGTACACGTTCCTGGAAATACAGTACACATGACATTCCTTTCTCAGTTAATTCGTGGACACATTTAGTAGCTTATTTTCCTCGTGTCTCTTCTGATTCCCTACAACACAGAGAACTGGAGGACTCTGGATCGCCAGACTGAATAAAGTACTCTATTCGCTGAAGGCATTTTCCTGTCATAGTAATATGTCTCTTCTTTCCCACGAGGAAGATCTTTGGATTTTCCATTAACTGGATGTGTCTTTTTTTTTTTTAAGTTGTTTGTTTGTGTTTATGCTTCTCTTGTTTCTATTGCAGTTTGGCCTTGGTATTACCAACCTACAGTTTTTACTATATAAAAGCCAAAATAGAAGAGACAATAACTCAGGCCAGATGTAAGTACTATGAAAGCGACCCCAGAGTCTATTTATCTCTTAGTATCAGATGTATCAATTTGTCTAGGTTTTAGAATGCCCAAGGCCTATACATTTTAGTAGGTGTTACTACCAAATCTACAGCAATGATTCTAACCCATTCCAAACATGCAAGGAACAAGAAATATTCTACATGGATAGAATATGAGCAGGTACCCGATCTCACTGGCATCCCCACCACCCTACCCTGCCTCGCTTTGTGCTCATAGAATCATTGCAGTGCTGTGTTCTCTGTTGCTGTCATTTTAAGGGTCTGCTAGCTGGTGCAAAATGTTTCACATGGTCTCTACTCATGGCACTGTGCTAATAAGGCTTTAACTTTTCTTTTTATAAATTTTTTTTTTTGCATTTGGCAAGAATAATATTGTGCTCCACATCTTCTATTTTGTTCAAAAAGTTAAATTGCATTGGTCTTTGGCTTTGGTTTGGCAATTAACTTCCTTCTCATGATTCAAATGAATAATGTCTTTAGTAACACAAATGGATTATTTTTTTAAAGCATCATTTGGAATGTGGAGTAATTACTAACAGTAGTGCATATTTTAAGTCATTGGTAATCTTTGTTTTTGGTGACTAGACTTAGTAAAGTAAAATGACCATCATATATATCCTTTGTCCATCAGTTATTACTGACACCCTAAATTTTTTGTTACGATAAAGTAAAAAAAAAAAAAAAGCACATGTGTGTATATATACCTTTCATATCTGACTTTAAGTAAACTGTAACTTCTTTCATTCCCCTGACGGTTCTCTTTTCTCTCCACAATCTTTGTTTGTGTTGTGCTAAATTTAGGCTTTTCTATTTACACTTTGACTCGATAGATAGATATGATGGTCTTTTTAACAACCAGCAACTTTGCATGAGCTAGTTCTTCACTCGATAAATGAGGGGATGACTAGGTGGTCTTTGAGGGTTGGTTAATGCTTCTGAATATAGGCTAACATCGTCGCCATTGCACCTGCATTAAACACTTTGCAAAATAGACCCTTGAAATCATCACAGTACAGAGAGGGTGCTCTAGTAGTAACTGACAGGACATACCTTCCAGTCTTCAAAGAGATGTCTTTTTTTTTCCAGACTACAGCTGTACATAAATATACCTTTGATCTATGCACAATATTTTTATTCAAGAAAGTCATTGAATAAAATATTGTTTGTGACCCCCTTTGCTTTACCCTCTTTTTTTTTTGTTTCCCTGCTTTCTCTTTCTGATGGATTTTCACAGCCAAAAAGGGCAAAATGAAGGGCAAGTATTTTCTTGTTGCTCAATTTCTTTCTGTTTAGTACACTTGACATTTCCACTGATATTTCCATTCCTATTGGATATTATCCTCTGTGCTTCTCATCTGCTAGATTTTCCTCCATGATCCACTCAAACCTTAGCAGCAAAAACAGTGGAAAAAATATGCTTGTGTTTTCATATGCAATGTATTTCACATGCAGGTTCTTTTCTGAGGCTTAAATACTTGTGTGTTTTTATCCTTCCACCTACTAATTCACACCTAATATGAAGAATGTTACTAATTAACTAAAGGCATTGATGAGTTTATTAAAATCATTTTCTTTACCATAATACTGATAAAAATTTTATGTTGAGGTTGTAAATGAAATAACTGTGATGTAACATTGATATAAAAGATATCGTGGTTGTGGTACGGTTAGTAAATGGAAAACTTCTAAGAAAACTAAGAAAGCATTATTCTGATATAACTAATTTTGTTACTAAATTAAAATGGATTTTATAATTAGATTATGCAGTATTAAGCACCTTTTAGGATATAAGTACTCTTTTTAGGTTTTTCTTACTAGGTTATCATTCTGCCTTCATATCGTCATGGAAACCCATGATGTATCCTTATCTAATCCTGTAACATTATCTTTGCAGATTCTGAAACACTGAAGCCCGATAATTTTGACGAATCTGGCTACACATTCATAGCACCAAGGTTGGTTTTGTTTTGTTTTATTTTTTTATAACTTGTATGGATAAATAAGCCTTCAGTCACAGTTCTGAAGTAATCCCATGCCAAATTATGGAGCCAAAGGGAGCACTAACTTTAAAACTGAAACCATATTCTATTCATTCATTCACTCAATAAGCAACTATCCTGGGCTAAGCAGTGTTCTGACTCCAGGGATATAATAGCAAATAAGACAGGTAGACTTTGCTCTTAGTGGAAATAACAGTAGTATCAATAGTGAAGAATTGGGTATGTGCATTTGTGAGTACACAGACACAAACATACTCTGTATGTATGTATGTACACACACACACGGGGATATACTGAGATATCTACAGATATATATGTGTGTAGGCTAGAATGTCTGAACATCATAACTGATTTATTTATTGTGTTCCAATAACGTTCTGGGAAAGCATTTTAATACAGTGACATTTTCTCACATAATTTTTAAGATTAATATTTTTTCTCTTCCCTAATTTTATTTCTCACATAATCCCCCTTTTCTAACCCTAATATACATCTGTCTCCCTACCTCTATTTTTGTGTAATTATTTGATACTCAATAATTCAAGAGTGTTCTTTTATTTTTCCTTAGGTCTTTCATTTTTTTAATGAGTTTTTATTTAAATTCCAGTTAGTTAACATCTGTGTAATATTAGGTTCAGATGTACATTATAGTCATTCGGCACTTCCATACAATACCCGGTACTCAGTACAAGTGCCCTTCTCAGCCCCCATCACCTATTTCACCCATCCCCACACCCACCTCCCCTCTGGTAACCATCAGTTTGTTCTCTATAGTTAAGACTCTGTTCCTTGATTTGCCACTCTTTCTTTTCTTTCCCCTTTGTTTCTTAAATTCCACATCTGAGTGAAATTATACAGTATTTGTCTTTCTCTAAGACTTATTTTGCTTAGCATCATGCTACTCTCTAGCTCCATCTATGTTGTTGCAAATGGCAAGATTTCATTCTTTTTTATGGGTGTTCTACTGTGTGTAAGTATATACCACATCTTCTTTATCCATTCGTTAGTCAGTGGATGCTTGGGCTTTTTTCATAATTTGGCTATTGTGGATAATGCTGTATAAACATCAGGTGCATGTATCTCTGTGAATTAGTATTTTGTATTCTTTGGGTAAATACCTAAATAGTATTGAGGTAGTAGTGAGGTATTTTGTAAGGTAGCTCTCTTTTTAAGTTTTTCAGGAACCCCCCATACTGCTTACAGAATGACTGCACCTGTTCGCATTCCCACCAACAGTGCAAGAGGGTTCTTCTTTCTCCACATCCTTGCCAACACCTGTTGTTTGTGTTGTTGATTGTAGCATTTTCACTGTTGTGAAGTGATGTATCATTGTGGTTTTGATTTGCATTTCTCTGATAAGTGATTTTGAGCATTTTTCCATGGGTCTGTTGGCCATCTGTATGTCTTTTTTGGAAAAATGTCACTCATGTCTTCTGCCCATTTTTAAATTGGATTATTTGTTTTGGAGTTTGCATTTGTTTTTCCACTACTTTAAAGCCAGTCTTTATTCTTTCATTCCGCTATTTATTTATTTACCTATAATGTATTATTTGTTTCAGGGGTACAGGTCTGTACAGGTCTTAAACAATTTATAGCACTCACCGTAGCACAAACCCTCCCCAATGTCCATCACCCAGCCACCCCATCCCTCCCTGGTGGGGTGTTGCATTTTATAAGTTCTTTATATATTTTGGATCCTAACCCTTTATTGGGTAAGTCATTTGCAAATATCTTCTGGTGAGTGCTTCTTTCCTCAACTAAAAAACTAAGCTTTTTCTTTAGATGCGGTCCTGAGGGTTTATTTTTGGTTTTGTTTCTCTTGCCTCAGGAGACATGGTTTCAAGTCTCACATTTAGGTCTTTGACCCATTTTGAATTTATTGTTGGGTCTGGTGTGAGAAAGCGGTCCAGTTTCATTCTTTTGCATGTTGCTGTCCAGTTTTCCCCACACCATTTGTCGGAGAGACATTTTCCCGTTGGATATTCTTTCCTGCTCTGTCCGAGATTAATTGACTCTGGGTTTCATGGGTTCATTTCTGGGTTTTCTGTTCTGTCGATCTATGTGTCTGTTTTTGTGCCGATACCAGACTGTTTTGATCACTACAGCTTTGTAATGTAACTTGAAGTCCAGAATTGTGACGCCTCCAGCTTTATTTTTCTCTGTTCCTTGGTTCTTAATTGGTGCTGTGTTGCAGACACATATAATAATATCAAATTAATATGATTCTATTAACCTAGGCTAGATTCAGTCTAAAAAAGATTCAGAGTGATATATTCTTAATTTCTCACATTTTGTACTTCTTAAAGAAATTACTATAAGAACCCAAACACAGCTCACAAAATTAAAGAGTAACTCATACCAATTTTTGGGAGGGAACACTTTTTGACAAAACTCTAACAAAGCGTATTCTTGACTTCATGAGTGACTTTGCCCTTCAGTAGCTTCTGCTTGAATTTCCGTCATTGTCTGATATTGCTGATCCTCTCCCCCACCCCCCCCGACCTCCGCCTCCTGGGGTATTCCTTGCCTCCTCTTGCTTGTGATACACGATTTGGGTGTTCTTCCTCCATCCCTGGGCTGCATAGTCAATCTGTCATGAGGGTGCGAGCTTAGGGCCTCTTTTTATTCTCTCTCTACAGACAAACCACCCATCTATTTGATGTCGATAGTTTGAGGCGATGCCTTCCAAATCCACAAGATGACGATAATGTCTAGAGACAAAGGAGACATGTCATTTGTTGACATTTCATTACAATATAGGGTCAAGCAATATATTTATAGACTTTATGACTACCTACATATTTCAGAGGGAGACATTCATGTTTTCACCAGGAATATCTCTTCAGTGTGATTCAGCTCAGTGTCTCCTAAGCATTAATCTTTGCTCCCTTTCCTTTATATCTAACTTTTACTCCATCACCAAGTATTGCCAAACGGAATTTATTGTACAAGTTTGAAGTGTATCTGGCAAACTCTGCTGCCTTTGTTCTTACCCAGGTCACTGCTTTCTCAGCCCTAAGCTACTGTAGCTGCCTCCTACCTGAGGCAGAGCCCTCTTTACTTCCCAGGCTGGTCTCATTTCTGTAACTGGAGAGAGTTTCTAGAATGCAAATAAAATTATGTTTCTCATCTGCTAAATATGAACCAATAGCTCAATAGTGTCTTGTGACACTCTGTACCTTATAGCTTTCGGCTGCTCGGTTACTGGGGCCCAGTTTACACGATGATATTTACACTCTAAATCTGGGACCAGCAAATCTGCAGCCTGCCTGTTTTATTAGAACACAGCCATACTCGTTTGGTGAGGTATTGTCTGTGGCTGCTTTCGCTACAAAGGCAGAGTTGATGAGTTGCGGCATAGACCTTATAGCCCATAGAGTCTGAATCATTTCTTACCTGGCCCTTGAACAAAAAGTTTGCCAACCTCAGCTCTAAATTCCAAACACATTAAACTTCTCTTGGTTCCTATGTGTGCTGGGCTTTTTTTCCTCATAACTCTTTCGATCCACTAATTTTCTCTTCTAATCTGGACTGCACTCAGACACAGCCCACCCCTTCCCAAATCCCAACTTCAAAGTTCCTTGATCTAGGAATATCCTTCCCATTTTCACTGGGTTAGACATCCTTGCTGACTGCTTCATGGCATACTGTATTTCCCTTACTAGAGCACTGGTCCATTTTATGTCATTTACTTTCCCCAGTAAAGCTACAACTCAGTCTATTTGACTCACCATTCAATACCCAGCATCCATCCCATTCATTGCCCGGCATGCAGTAATTGCTGACTAAATACATATGGTGTCTGTAGAACCTATAAATATGTAAAGAATATTTTTAAACTGGTTATTATAATACCTACAATCTTAAAACTTTTTCCAATATAACATATTGGAAACTTAAAACTGCTAAAACCACTTTTAGCTAGAAAGAATATTAGAGGCAGAACAAGATCCCACAGAATATTAACATGTTGATTAGACATGTACATTAGACAGTAGAGACTGAAATTAGATGTGATATGTTGGTAAGACTCTCCTTCCATCTCCGACCTATGTTTTTCTCTAGGCAACTTCTTCACTCATCTCTCCCAATTATTGAATAGCAGACCATGCAGACTGGCTTTCTGAGCTATTCGGTTAGACAGTGTGGAAAATATGGTAGAAATTCCAGTACTCACAGAGAGGAAAAATGTAGTTCTGAATTCCAGTTCCCAGTTTATAAGCAATGACTGTTGAGTTCAGCAAGGATTAACATATGAACGCTTTATGTGGTATGACTGGAAAAGTAGAATTTACCTATGTGTTTAGAGAAGGAGTAACTACTAGAGAAGGGAAATGTTATAGTTTGTGGGACAAACCAATGAATGTCCCCTCAATGAACATGCATTAAACCTTTTACAGGAACGATTATTTTTACTGTTGAAGAGAACTCTGTAGTAAATTAGTATTATTCCATTTCACAGATTAGGAAATTTCCTTGCTATTTCAAGATCTAAGTATGTACATTGATTATCAAATGCTAGTCAATCTCAGAAAAACATCCCGTACCTCTGAGTAAAATATAAATGCATAGAGCATTGTTTTTACTGTTAAAAGGTATGCAAAGGGATGAAAGGTCTAAGAAATGGAATAATTTTGTTCTGTCTCAGAAATGAAAAAGGCATTTCAAAGATGAGTTAGAATGAGAAAGGAACAGTATGTGATAGCCTGTAATTAAATGCTGATTGTGGGAAGAAGTCCATTTTAGCTCTGTTAATAATGAATAAAAATCATGCAATCTTTCTTCACCCTGTCTCAAAACTAAAATTTTCTATGAACTGAGAAGTTCTGTGGATTTTTATTTTTTTGTGTGTGTGTATGTGTGTTTTTTGGTTTTTGTTTTGGTTTTTTGTTGTTGTTTTTTTTGTTTGTTTGTTTTTGAAGTTCTGACATTCTCTTTCTCCCTGCTCTCTGAGGCTTTCTATTTAGGTGATGGCCTTGTATCTGAAAATGGTCACTACACAATTGCACTTTTTTCCTCAATATTTGATTATCCCATCTGTTGCATTAACCTAGTTAGTATAATGACAGCCCTACACTTACGTTGTTTTGTATTTATTCTCAATTTCCAAAACACTTAGGATAGCAGTTCTCAAAGTAGGGTTCTCAAAACACTGGGGGTTCCAGAGGCTCTTTCAGAGAACCGACCAGGTCCAAAAACAGCGGTAAATGTTCATCTTCCCTTCATGTTGACATTTGCAGGGACAGGAGAAGGGCCGTGAGAAGCTGATACCTTCACAGGAATCTAGGCAGTGACAGTAAAGCCTCCTAGTAGCCATTGTAATCTTCCTTGCCAGGAGAAAAGCTAGTCTCACTTTAAAATAGCCTTGATAGAAGCAGTAAAAATTACTAGTTTCATTGAAGCTTTACCCTTGAGTACATGTCTTTTACTATCAGTGGGAAGAAAGTGGGAGTCCTGCTGCAGACCGGAACAACTTGGCTGTCTCAGAGGAAAGCACTTGTGTGATTGAATTTAGAGCTAAAATAGGTGCTCCTTGCACTTTTTTCAGAATGTTACCTGACAGAATGACTTAGGTATTTGATAAACATTTTCTCAATAATCAAGTAAGGCTTCTACTTTGAAGAAAACAAGTGTTTGTTGGTCATGACAAAATCTGTGCTTTCACACAAAAATAAGAATTTGGGGGGAATTTGTCTTTACTGCTTCCCAGTAGTTATCTGGTGAGACTAGTGATGATATTAATGAATGTGATTTTTCAGTTTTATAGTGAAATGTGTCATCATTTGGCAGAGCTGCAAATTTTCCAAATAAACAATTCACGATGTTACAAAATCAGATTGATTTCAAGTGTAAGACAGTACATTGAATTTTAATGTAACAGTACAGAAAGTTCATTGTTTCAAATTCTGTATTACAACTAACTACCAAGAAATTTCTAGTAATCAAGTTTTGGTATGTTATTTTAAAAAAACAGAAGAAGAATAGCTGCAACACTTGGGAAGCATATAAAATTCTGTCTTTTCCAGCTGCATCTGTTTAGGAGAACACATTTTTTTCATGTGCCCAAATAGAATCTTGCAGTTGATAGAAAACAAGTATGCCTCTGTATTCAATTAAGTCAGGAACTAGAGATTTGCAAATAGGTGAATCAATGCCACTTTTTTTTCCCCACTAGCTTATTTTTTTTAAACATAGCAATATCTCATAAAAATATTAACATAGAATGGGTTTATTCCATATATTTAGTATTTTCAATTTTCTGTTAATTTCTATATGAAAACTCCAAATATACAACGTACATTGAAAATAGTGCATTTAGAACAAAAGCTGATGTTTATTGAGCACCTGTTGCCAGAGGGTAGGTGCTTAATATAATGCACACTATTCACTTCTTATTGTCCAAGTGTTGTTCCATTATAGAGAGGAAGAAATGGAAATAAGAAATTCAACAGCTTGCAAAGTCATAGAGATAGTAAAAGAAAGTGTTTTCACTTCCTCTGGTGACTATACATTTTTTAAAGTTGTGATTTTTCATAGCTAACGTCTTACATATTTTTTTCAGAGATTACTGCAATGACCTTAAAATATCAGATAACAACACTGAATTTCTTTTAAATTTCAATGAGTTTATTGATAGAAAAACTCCAAACAACCCATCCTGTAAGTATAGATCGATTTGTAGTAATTGTTTAGGATCAGTATTACTGTATTGAATGTGGTCAACTCTTGCTTCAGATTAGTATGTTGGTATGCTGGCTTCTTGATTTATGTTGTAAATTTTTTTTTAAGATTTTATTAATTTATTTGAGAGAAAATGAGAGAGCATAAGAGGACAAGCAACAGAAGCTGTTTCCAACAGAAACAGGGAGCCCAATTCGGGACTCAATCCCAGGACCCTGGGATCATGACCTGAGCTGAAGGCAGACACTCACCTGATTGAGCCACCCAGGTGCCCCTATGCTGTAAATTTTTAATGGTAGAATGTAACAATTTGGCCTTCTATTAAAGAATTCTTACTTCATTATGAAGGAAAGTCACATTTTCAAAGCCGGTAATAGATACCTGCAAACGTTTAAATGTAAATAGGGTATCCTTACTTTAGCTCCTTTCAAATTTAAGAAACTTAACTTTGGGGGTGCCTGGGTCGTGCAGTTGGTTAAACATCTGCCTTTGGCTCAGGTTGTGATCGCAAGGTCCTGGGATCGAGCCCAGTGTTGGGCTCCCTGCTTAGCTGGGAGCCTGCTTTTCCCTCTGCTGCTCACCCTTCTTGTGTTCTCTTGCTCTCAAATAAATGAATAAAATCTTTAAAAAAAAAAAGAAAAAGAAACTTGATTTGATATATAATCAAAATTAATATATATATATATATATTACTCTGTAGCCTATTCTCATTTCTTCATTTATATTTAATTAACCAACTTAAAAAATTAATTAACTTCAGATACAGTGTTCAATATTTTGAAGGTTTTTCATTGCATTGTTCTTGCTGTATAGAGGAAAACATACGTGTCTTTATTGATTTATCTCTATACTCTAATTTATATGAAGTTTTAAGGTGAAGAGAATAAAAATATCACTTAGTAGTTTGTTCTCTGATCAACTTTACAGATGCTTATTTTTTTAAAGTATAATTTTTCCTTTTATGAAGTAAAACTAGTTGGAGTAAATAGGAATTTTAATAGTTATTCTTTAACCAGTACATTTGTCTTAAAGAAATTTTCATCATTCATACTATAAAACTTCATAGAAATTAATGGATTCCTGGCTTTTAAAACATTTGAAAATCTTCGCTGTTTTCTTTCTTTAAAATGTCTTATAATTGGGGCGCCTGGGTGGCTCAGTGGGTTAAAGCCTCTGCCTTGAGCTCAGGTCATGATCTCAGGGTCCTGGGATTGAGGCCCGCATCGGGCTCTCTGCTCGGCAGGGAGTCTGCTTCCTCCTCTCTCTCTGCCTGCCTCTCTGCCTACTTGTGATCTCTCTCTCTCTCTGTCAAATAAATAAAATCTTTTTTAAAAATGTCCTATAAAAGTATTACCAGGAAAAGATGCAGTGGAAATGAGAAATGAGAGGAAAACCAACTGCATGGCCCACATTTCCTTAGTAAATATAACCTGGAAAAAAAAAAAAAGTAATGGTAACTTTTTTGTCCTCTCCTCCTCCTCCCTGCCTGCTCACTCTTCTCCTGTGCTTTTATTCTTTTTTTACGATTTTATTTATTTGACAGGGAAATGAACAGAGGGGACGGGCAGAAGTAGAGGGAGAAGCAGGCTCCCAGGCTCTTGCCTCAGATGGGGCTTGATCCCAGGACCCCAGAATCAAGACCTGAGGCCAAGTTAGATGCTTAACCTACTGAGCCACCCAGGTGACCCTGTGCTTTTCTTTTTTTTCAAATCATTTTCCTTTCCCATAGGAGTAGTTAAAGAAAGCACATCCTTAGTTATAAAAAGTGAATTGAAACCATCTCTCAAATTTAAATTTATCTCATAAAAAGAAAGAACTTCCTAGCACTGCTCACATTAGCTACCCTGAAAATGGTCATGGGTAGATCAAGCCCCAGAGGCCGGGATACAGAGTAGTGGTTGGCTCCCTGCTCAGAGGGGAGTCTGCTTTCCCTCTCCCTCTGCCCATCCCCCCAGCTTATGCATGCTCTAATAAATAAAATCTCTAAAAAAAATAGCTGTAAAATTTATGTTTTCTTCTGACAGTGTTATATATTATCGTTTCCTCAATCATGTTTTAGCTCATGTTATCAAATAATGTATAAAACTAAAAGTATCGGTGATTGAAATCTAAATAGTTTCAGGCCATTTTAATTTTGGTTTTATTGAAGTACTTAATCCATCAGAAAAATTACAGTTCTCACTGTTTTAAGTTAATTTATTAGCCTACCTAAATGTTCCTGCTATAAAACTGTTTTCTTCATATTCCCCATTATTTTGGAATATAAAAATGAGATTATATGTGTGTAAAATGGTAGAGCTCAGTACTGATAATCTGTTGATGTATGCAGCAGGAGACATATTTTAAGACATATTTTAAAATTATAGTGTAATTAAAATATGAATGCAATTATGAAATTACTTGCAACACTGATTTATATTACAAATTAGAATAACGGTCTCATTTTTTTGACCTAAAAGGATTTGCAGCAAGTAAATTATATCTTTCACTTTTCAAATGGACTGGTTTTTAAAGTGATTCATTTTCTGCTATAATAAAAATAGTTTGTAAAATGAAGTCTAAAATACGGATTAAGTTGATCCTGTACAATTGGGTAAAAGATATATTACATTGAAAAATATCAGCTGGGGCGCCTGGGTGGCTCAGTGCGTTAAGCCTCTGCCTTTGGCTCAGGTCATGATCTCAGGGTTCTGGAATGGAGCCCCACATCAGGCTCTCTGCTCAGCAGGGAGCCTGCTTCCCCCTCTCTGCCTATGTGTGATCTCTCTCTCTCTCTCTCAAATAAATAAATAAAAATCCTTAAAAAAATAAAAAGGAAAATATCAACTAAAATGTTTTCCAGTCTACTCCCCACCACCTATTGTAGTAATAAGATATTAAGACCCCATATTACTTTCCTGAATAAAATGAAGTGTGACCCAAAAAATGTGAAGTTTCAGAGTATATTTGGAGGTTATTTAGAGTTTCATGGGCTTAAAACAGAGGAGCCAAAAGAAATGAAAAGGTGAAATTTTTGGTCAAGAATGTTTATTAATTGATAGTTGGTCATGGCCATCTGTCCCTCCATTACCTATGAACTTGGGTTAGGATGTCCTTTGGTTATTCCAGAAATGACAACCTGAAGCCTGTGGTCTTTCACCATTACCAGCAGATTTCCAAAAGCCAGTCTTGGAATAGTGCTGGTCTGTGTTAAGGTATTCAGTTCTTTGGCCAGAACATACTATGTAGTTTTATAGTTATACATAAAATTATCCACTAAGTTATGATAGTTTGGAGTAAATAATCACTTATTTTTTAAAAAAAGGGAAAGAGGAAGGCTATTTCCTCAGTGTTTCTTTAAGTCTACAAAATAATTTTAATTTAGAATTGGCTTTTCTATTAATTCTGGCCATAGCCTGAAAAATAGGAGGTAAGATGAACAATATTAAAAAATCATGCAGAAAGTTAATAATGGATATATTTTGTAATTCATGGAAATATTATCCACTCTTAAGTTGCTTTTACAAATAGAGAATGTATTTGTTTCATTAGTATCCTAATGAAGAAACTCTGTGGGTATAATTGAGGCTATGCTTTTTCTGTGTTAGGTAACACGGATTTGATTAATAGAGTCTTGCTGGATGCAGGCTTTACAAATGAACTTGTCCAAAATTATTGGAGTAAGCAGAAAAACATGTGAGTATTTGTTCATATATATATAATATATATATATATATATATGTATATATATAATGTATGTATATTCTGCATTTCAGTTCAGCTTTTCCCCGAGAAATTTTTGGAAAATAGGTCCCATAAATTTAGAGTTTATCATCTATCTTTAATAACAATTTCCTGGAAAAAACATCTTGCAATTGTTGACAACTTGCATTTGCAGCTGTGGGTGTGTGTCAGGACAAACACATGCCTTTACTTAGCTCTCTCTGCTTACACACTGCAGTGTGGACAAACCAAATTTGGTGTTTCAACCAATTGGTGTTTCAGTGTTTGTGATAGAACAGGGCTTCCAGCGAATGCTCGATAGACATTTTAAGAACACTACCATATACCCAGCAATGAAATGAGAAATCCGATTAGGGTTCTCATTTATAGTCCCGACTCCATGTCTAGTCAGTCACCAAATGCTAAATACTCCTCCTAACACTGTTGTCCTGTCTTCTTCACACCCCAGGTCCTAATTTCCCATTTCTAAGAAATGATAGCAACTGCTCTTTCTGCCCTTAGGACTTCCGATTCCAATCCCCATAGAACTCACCCCTGCTGGTCCTACTTTTAAAAATGAAGCTCTCTAGCACGGATTTCAAGATCATTGATGAGCTGACCAGTCTCAAGAAGCTGGTCCTTGAAACTTTACTTTACTGTTGCTTCTTACCTTGTGCCTTATGTTTTTAGGATGCCAAATTCTATCACATTCTTCAGGGGCTTTCCCTTAACATTAACTCTTGGCTCTACGTGTAAGACTTCCCTGCTGCCTCTGTCATCTCTGCGAATTCAAAATGTAGCTGTATTCTTCCTTACCATTCCGTGTCTTCCTTGAGAAGCCTCCTTTTCTTTCCCAGATATTTTCACTATAAAAGCATATTTTACATATATTGAAATATGTACTTTGTTTTCCTTTATTTTAGGAACTCCTTTTATTTCATTTATTTATTAGTTACTATTACTTATTTATTATTACAGCAACACCTAAATTATTATCTTACCAAGAGTAAGTGGAATAAAAAATTTCCTTCTTCTGTTTTAGCAAGGGAGTGAAAGCTCGGTTTGTTGTGACTGACGGTGGGATTACCAGAGTTTATCCCAAAGAGTAAGTTCAAATAACATCTGTAGAAATCAGTATATTATAAAGGACGACTCAGGATATGTGCATTGCTGTGTAAGGAAGACATTGTGTAGAGAAACGGATTCTTAGATTAAAATGGAGTCATTTAACCTATTTACAATACTTAAAAATACCCTATGATTATTCAGTGATACTTTGGGATATTTTTCCCAAAATTTAAAAGAGTTTTGGGTTTTGGGTTTTTTTTTTTTTTTTGTCTCTATAGAGCCAAGGGAACTAAATGAACATAATAGTCGTAGTCTTTTGACAGTACTTCCATAGCACCTCGTTCTTTTCACTGTTCTCCAGTGGATCTTATCTCTTAAATCCAGAACTGTCTATAAAGTGAGCTGGGGAGGCTTATTACGATTAAATCACGTATTAGCTGACTTGTACATAATTACCTGCAGAGTAAAACTAAGAGCTTTTTCTCTCAGTATCGTTCTACAGTGATATATTGCTTATTAACGAGTATCATTTATACCATCAATTACCACTGACTTTCTTAGACATACCTGAGATGTAGGCATATCTGTAAAATTTCACAATGTTCACGGCAAAGTAGGTTATCAGGCAGATTAAAGAATAAAAATGATGAGCCATTTCCTCCTTAGGGCTGGAGAAAACTGGCAAGAAAACCCAGAAACATATGAGGACAGCTTCTATAAAAGGAGTCTTGATAATGATAACTATGTTTTCACTGCTCCCTACTTTAACAGTAAGTACTACTTGGAATTCAGCATTCTCAGTTTCCTTTTTTTTAAAATAAATTATTGTCCCTACCCACTCCCCCCCCCAAAACCATATATTTTAATTGCTCAGAACAGTCCTTAATCAGTATATACTCTATGCATGACATTGGAAAGACAAAGCATCCATTTAGTTGAGCAAGTAAGATTCCTACACAGGAAACGGCCAGTAATGAAGTGATAGCATATCCAAGCGTGCATAGTGCATAGAATAGAAATACATGTAGATAATTCTTTGTTTCACAAACTGCAAATACATGATGAGTGTTCAATGACCTTCAAAAATGTAATTAATCAGTCAGGTAGTTTTAGTTCAATATATTATATATGAAAATTACCAGTAGCCCACAATTTAAAATATTTTCCTGGGTTCTGCCCCAAAACCTTACTAATTTAATCCTTGAGCCTCTCTGGGGGGAGGTGTTATGCATCCTCATGGTCACAAATGGGGAAACCGAAGTTCAGAGCATTTTGGAGTTTTGTCGAGGAACTTTGGTCTTCTAAAATGCAAAGGCCATTTTGGGTTCTAAGAACAATCTTTCCACTTCATTTCAGCAGCCTCTCCACGATTTTAGCAAGTGTCATGAAGCAGAGATTTGGCATGCATTCTTTATGTTGCGGAAGTATAATTCACATCCCCAAGTCAGTTCATTCAGGATAACTCATGGACACTCTGGTGAGGGAGTGGTACGTGGAGAGAGAAGAGGGTAGAGAGGACTGACTGCACATCTCCTTGTTACCTCTCTATTCTAGAACACTTAAGCAAAACACTATTCACCTATTAAGAGAAATTCACTATTTGATGTATCTAGACAGGCCTGTTTTCTTTTTTTTTTTTTTTGTCGTTGTTTTTCTTTTTTAGAAAGCGGACCTGGTGCTTATGAATCGGGCATTATGGTAAGCAAG
Source organism: Ailurus styani (assembly GCA_002007465.1). NCBI lineage: Eukaryota > Metazoa > Chordata > Mammalia > Carnivora > Ailuridae > Ailurus > Ailurus styani. Next base: position 262,324 of record LNAC01000698.1, on the reverse strand, counting down.
GCTGTAGAAATATATATCCAAGGGAAGCTTCTCAAACCTGCAGGTAAGCATGTGTATTGTATACATACACATGACCAAAATTAAATCTGACCTAATATTTGTATTAAAATTTTGCAGTACCTATCAGGAAGGTCATCAGAAAGCCCAAAGCAAAATAAAGACAAAGGCAGACATGCAAATTTTTAAAAACATAAAATACAATTAGTTACCTCTGAGATTGGGAAAGAATAAAGGTAATACTGTATAGAGGTGAGGGGTTTTCAAAGTGTGTATGTTTATTCAATGCTGACCCAAATTTATGGAGTCAAATCAGAGTTCTAAATGCTGGATTGATCCAGCATTTTCACTCCGTAAGTCTGTCCTACAAGGTACTTTCAAGGACACAAAAGGATATTCAGACAAGGATGTGAATATCTATAATAAGTCAAACAGGAAGAGTTAAATTTTCATCATTGGGGGAAAAGATAAGTTCTGACCTATCTATACTATGTGCCCAATAAAATGAATTAGGTAAGAATCTTTTTTTAAAATTACGGTGAAATAGAAAAATGACTTTTCTTGCTAAAAGAAGAAAACAAAACAAATCATAAAACTGAGGATCAATGGGAACTGGAAGTAGACTGGAATAAGTGGATGCAATAAAGTAGAAATTTTTTCTTCGTTGTATGAATCAGTATTTGAATGTTTAAGAAAGCGTACTTTAGGCCAGATTGGGAAGGTTGATTGCCTTCCTGCTCCTGAGGGCAGTTTTACCCCTCACAGGTTCAACCACTACCTCCCTCACTAACTTACTCATTCAGGGGCTCATTTCCTCACTCATTCTCCCAGTCACTCGTTCACTCACCTTCCCACTTACTATCTATCCTGGACATACATGTCTTAAGCACCTGCTGCATGCATTGGCAGGGCTAGGGAAGCCTCTTAAAACAATCCCCTTGAATGACCTTATATGAAAAGGCTATTCCTGACACTACCCTTTTTTTTTTTTTAGCTTACTATGTATATTAGTTAATTGACCAGGTTGTAGCCAATGAAAAAACTGTGTTGTATATATACATAAAATTAACAGTTTAAGAGCCATTAACATTGCTTCTTGATGAAAATTCCAAGAAATAGATCTTTGTAATAAGCATTAGATTCAGCCTAAATTTAATGCTAAATTATCATACACCAAGTATTATATGGCTTCTAACTAAAATTGCAACTTTTTAAAATAAATCAACTTTTCAGCATACAGCTGAAGTTAATTTAATCTCAAGAAACTTAAATTTGCCTGCTCAGGAATATTCAAATGTGAAAGGAAAAAATAGATACTACGAATCACAGCCATATTTTTTAAATGGATGTGTCAATTTTTCTTTATACCATTTTCCAGTTGTTGGAATTAAAATTGATGTAAATTCTTGGATAGAGAATTTCACCAAAACATCAATCAGGGATCCGGTAAGATTTTTTTTTTTTTTAATGTTTATGTTGTACTCCACGTTAAATGCAAATAAGTAAAAGTAAAGTCTTAATACATTGACAAAATTTCAGTGCTACTAAATTGAAGAACTAGAAATTACTATTTTTCAAAAGTTTTTTTGTTTAAATTAGGTAATAAAATATTTCAATGTTATAGTTTGAAATACTATAGATAGCTGTTTGATAGTTTTATCTCTGTAAAATTTCTTATGATGGGCTAGACTGTCATTTAATCTTACTTTTAGACTTGATAAATTCTTCTAAGATTTTCAACCTGGTAATAGTATATCATTTAATCATTTTTTTTAAGTGAAAATGTGTGGCATTATTTTTATTTTTGTCTTTCAGTGTGCTGGTCCAGTTTGTGACTGCAAAAGGAACAGTGATGTAAGAAAACTCTTAAAATTTTTAACTGTAATTTTTTCTGTTGGTATTGCTAAGATTTTATGCTAAAAATGCAGGAATTGTAAACACTAAAAATATTTTATGTAATCTTGAACTAATCTATAGATAAGAATTTGAGTTACATGCTTGTAATTCCTAACCTTATTTTTAAAAATACTCACGTGTTAAGGTCTTGTAAAAAGCCTGTTTCTGTATGGACTCTGTCCTCTACAATCTCAGTTGTGTTCAATCTCACGACCCCGAGATGAGGATCTGAGCCAAAATCAGGACTCAGATGCAAAACCCAACTGAGCCACCCAGCTGCCCCTGAATGGACAGTTTCTAACCCAAGTGTCCTTTACTGGTTGTTAGGGGAACCTCCCCTTTTCTTTTGTAATTTGCCTGTATTTGGTTACCCTATATTTATAGTGATGAGAAAACCTTTTGAGCTAAATTTTGGAATTATGTTTTTTTAATCAAATTCCACTACCATGGATCGGATTTTACATTGTCTTGTGTTACTTCTATTTCCTTGTGAGCTTTCTTCAGAAGTTAAACATTCTCTAAGAATGATACTATATTAATCCAAGAATAAAAGAGATAAATTCCCCTATTTTCTTCTAGCCTTCTTATATGTGTGTGTGTATTTCCAGTGGGTTCATATGATCTTATCATTTCTAGTCATGCAAACTTATCAACCATTTTATTTTTATAGTTTCTCCATTTTATATAGACTCGATAGACTAGGAAGACTATTTTCAGAGCCAAGGTTTTTAGCAAGCTGCTTCTACATGAGGAAAATGGAATGCATATGTCCTCCACTCTGAAAACAACGTTTTTGTTATTGTATACAATAAAAATTATTAAACCGAGGCATGCATTTAAACATGATATAAACTGGGTGGGAATGGATTTCTGTGACGAGCTTTTTTTTTTTTTATTCTTTGCCCAAGGGGTACAGGTCTGTGAANTTTTTTTTTAATTTTATTTTTATTATTTGCCCAAGGGGTACAGGTCTGTGAATCATCAGGCTTACATCTTTCACAGCATTCACCAAAGCACAAACCCTCCCCAATGTCCATAACCCATCCACCCTATCCCTACCCCTACCCTCCCACCCCCCAGTAACCCTCAGTTTGTTTTGTGAGATTAGGAGTCCCTTATGGTTTGTCTCCGCGATGAGCATTTTTTGCTTTGCTTGCTGCCTTTAAATCTCAGTATCCTCATGCTGCCTTTTTTTTTTTTAAAGTCTGAAGCATGGTGACTACAATGCATTTTTAAAGATATGTCCTATCAAAATATTAAGTGTGTGTTTATACATTATTAAATATTTTGCTTTATCCAATTTCCTGGATCATTTCGATGACCAAATGGCAACAAGAGTGCCATCTGGAATGGCAAAAAGTTTATTTCTGATTTATTCTTAGGATTTATGTGTTCATATTGAGTTGACATTTTTAGCTGGATGGGTGGTGGGAGTAATATGAAACTCAGAGTTTGATATGAATGTGTGTGTGTCCTTGATTTATTTCATTACAATCTCTTGAGTGTAGAAGTTTAAGGTGAAGCTTTCTTCTATTTTTGTTGTTATAATCATATGTACCTACAATGGAGTAATGATATCCATTCTCAAAATGTGTGGGTTTTTTCTATTTCATTAGGTCATGGATTGTGTGATTCTAGACGATGGTGGATTTCTTTTGATGGCAAATCATGATGATTATACGAACCAGGTAGGTACCTGACTAGGACAAAGCATAGTTTCCAAAGTGTGTTTCCCTGATCAACCTTACAAAAGTCCTTCAAACCATTATAGAAATCAATGACTTGTTATAGTACTGTCATAAAATAAATTTAAAAATGCTAAATATAAACTACTAATGAATACATTTTAGTTTTCTAATATTAGCAGAATTTCCTCTCTAGTACTAACAGTTAAGTACCATTATAACATATAGTTGAGGATTTTAACATGATAGGAACTTTTCGTTCTTTAACTATTAATATCTAATTTAATACATGGCTGCTTTGCAGTGATGACATTTCTGTTCTCAAATTTGGATGTTGACAGCATATAAACTAATTGGCTCCCACAGAATTTTAAGCAAATTAGAATTAGTTGCCAACTTACTTCATTTCTGAATCTACCTTTCTGGCTTCTCTTTAAAAAGAAAAGAGCTCTCAACAATGAGCATTTTTTACTTATTTCTTTATTTTAAAGATTTTACTTACTTACTTGAGAGAGACCACGATAGAGAAAGCAAGCAGGAGGAAGGGCAGAGGGGGAGGGAGAAGCAGGCTCTCCGCTGACCAGGGAGCCTGACCCAGGGCTTGATCCCAGGACCCTGAGATCAGGGCCTGAGCTAAGGCAGATGCTTAACCAGCTGAGCCCCGCAAGCGCCCCACCAATGAGCATTTCCTTAACTGGCCTGGAGTAGGTCTGGAATAGATGAGCCTCGAGTTTGCCCATTGAGGTTCCTCTTTTTCCAATCCCACCCATTTCTCTCAATTATGCTACTTTCCTCTTCCCCACAAGGAATTTGATTGTGACCTGAATGCTTTGTCAACTGTGCCAGTTCTTTCCCACAAATAGCACACAGAGCCCCTGAGCAGTGAGAGCTCCTCATCTTTTCACTTCTTTCAGAAGGTCCCGTTCAGCATCCTGGCTCTAGTTTTTAGTTCACGGTCTGTCTCACTGCTCTTTGTGGCTATGGTTGGGGTGTTAACACGTGGAGTTTGAAACTTTATTTTCCCTTCTGTCCTAGATTGGAAGATTTTTTGGGGAGATCGATCCAAGTTTGATGAGACACCTGGTTAATATATCAGTTTACGCTTTTAACAAGTCTTACGATTATCAGTCGGTGTGTGAACCCGGCGCTGCGCCCAAGCAAGGGGCAGGGCATCGCTCGGCATACGTGGTCAGTAACCTCCCCGCCCCCGGTTCCTCTCCAGCAAACATTCAGCATCCATTCACGTAATGACTGTTTAATTCTATTTTCTAGCCGTCAATAGCAGACATACTACACATTGGCTGGTGGGCCACTGCTGCTGCCTGGTAAGTCACTATTTTTACTGGTTCTGAGAAAGGGGGTGTAACATAGTAACAGATTTGGTGACATGTGAATTATTATTAGGGGAACTCCTTTTTTTCAGTGCTAAATCACACACTGATCATATTTACAAATTAAAGCTGTTAACAGTTCAGTTTTTCATATGAAAAGTATTTGCTCCTATAAACTCCTGCCTCTTCAGAGATCTGTTACAGCTCTCTTCTGTTTTTCTCTTTACCCTACATTCTTTAAATTTTAGGTCTGTTAACCTATAAAAAGTTTCTACCTGTTGCCTTCAATATCCAAATTAGATCTCTTCGTGGATCAAATTCAAGACGTCATGACTTCTCTTTTCACCTATTTGTACAAAGGCGGGCAGGGTTTTAAAGCATTGCTGAAATAGATCTAATTCTTTCTTTTCACTGAATCACCCTCCCTACCTCCTTCAACACCTCACTTATACTCCACCACTTATGAAAATAAGACATTTAAACTGTTGGAGGCACCGTGGAAAATCTGTAAGATCAAATCTGTCCTTGTTTGGCTCTGGTCAGTCAAGTAACTCGACCTCCTTTTCTGTCTTGGATCCTTTCTCTCCCTCACTCCTTTGTATGTCCTTACTTCCCCTCCCCCCTTCTTTTGTATCCGTTCCCTACCCTATTGTCCCACCCTTATTCCATGTGGATTACTCTTTAACATTCATCTCCTGGTGAGGCTTTCCCAGCTAAAATTTAAGTGATTGCTTTCATACACCACTTTCATAAAGGAGTACAAAGATTTTAGATTAACATTCCAATTTTTTCTAGGAACAAAACCTAAAAGATGGTGCTTTCTGTTGTGACACTGGTATTTATTTATATATTAATTGACTCATGTATTCTAAATACCATAGTACATGATTTTTTTCTGGCCAGAATCTACCTCCTTCTCACCTCCCTCCTTTTTTTTTAAACTAGATTCAACTCCAGATGATTCTATACTATTCTGTAATACTGGCTCAATCGTCATTTACTATAAAACAAATATACTGTGTGCCCTAGATATCATAGGTATAATTGTAGTTTATGAATGTCACATTATATGCCCGCAAATGTATTCTATATTGTCAAGTAAAGAGTTCACAGACCCATGGCACAAGGTTGTTTTTGTTTGATCTTTAGTTTTAACACTCCGTGGTGAAGAAAAACCAAACTATGGAAACATATGCTATGAAATGCTGAGGTCCAGAGTTAAACTACTCCTCCATGATCACATGTCTCATTAGGCCTCTTCACCCCTATGTATCCCTCACTTGGTCCTGAACATTTCTGACTTCATGACTTCTCATACAGAAATGAAATTACACTGTTCTGTAAAATTTAAGAAATACTTATATAAAAATGCTCCTCAACTTTCTATTGGCCAGTTGTGCATTGTTTCCCAACAGATGAAAAGTAATACTCAGGTTTTTATTGTGCAGTTGAGATGTTGCTCACTAATTATTCATGTTTACAACTTAGGTCTATTCTACAGCAGTTCCTCCTGAGTTTGACTTTTCCACGACTTCTTGAAGCAGGTATGTGAATACTCAGCTATTATCATAGTAATTAAAATTTTGTTTGGGGATGTGCTGAGTTCACCGAACTCAGTGAGAAAGTATGTGCATTTGTGTCTATGAGAGAGAGATCCCATGCATTTTGTAGGCTGGAATCTTTTTGTCAAAACTTTCCTCCTGCTTTGGCCACTTTTTTTTTTTTAAATATCCTGTTGGCCTCCATTGTGTAACCTCCTATGTATTGAATTTATTCTCTTTTTATTTATTGGGCATCTGTTAGGGGCTGCCACTGCCTTAGACAGCAGTAAAGAAGCCACGAAGGGTGCCCACCCTTATACACCTTGCTTTGCTCTTTGAGACATAAAGGTCAGGGCCCTGACCAAAGTGTCCCCTCCTGGTGATCTGTGTTTTTTCCACAGTTGAGATGGAAGAAGAGGACTTCACGGCTTCTCTGTCAAAGCAGAGTTGCATAACCGAACAAACCCAGTATTTCTTCGATAATGATAGCAAATCATTCAGTGGTGTATTAGACTGTGGAAACTGCTCCAGGTAAACCTGTCTTCCTTTAAGGAACCGTCCTAGTTCACTAAGAAACTGGATTCACTTAGATAATCATTACAGAAAGTAACAGAGATGATTGTTCTTGTCGGAGAGACACAGGACCATTTGCAGTTGAAAATACATCTTTAGTTTGGCTGTAGGTTTTTCCATTTGACCTTTTCTAGGATTCATCCTGAGTGGCTAAGTTGTAATCCTGTCAACTGTCACAATAAGATCAAGAAAATTGCACTTAACTTTGAGGCAGAATCTAGAAAATTTTGTTGTATTTTACTACATTTTTGTCTAAAAGGACCCCTCTAAGAATTTTTCTGAAGTCATAGAATTAAATGCACTGTAATAAGATTAGAATCATAGTAAATGAATGTAAATAGCAACCATATATTTGGCTTAGAATTGCTCAGAATTACTAAGTAGTTTTACAGAAAGGTAATATGAGGAGGAAGGTGTGTTATTTCTACTTGTCACTGAAATTGACAGTTGAATGCATCTTTCAATTGGGTTGAAGAACTAGGAGAAGATAGCATTTCCTAAAAATCAAGGTTAATGTTACTCACCAGTAGGCACAGAACATCTTGAGCAATTTTCGTAAGAGATTGAGAATTTCATTTGGTTGTGAGGGATAGAAGAAAAAGGCAAGGTGGGACTCTGCAAAGCTTTGAGTGATTCTCCATGTCACAGGATCCCTGAGAACAGAGCAGAGAGGCACAGATTGGGGACACTTTGATTAGCGATTGGGGCAGGTTATTCTAGAAGCAATGTTAATCTGAGAAGAGGAAATAGGAGGTGAGGTCATCTGGAGAGGATCCAGACGTTGGTAACAGAGGGATGTTTTCCAGCAGCAGTTAACTGCCAACTAGCATGAATTTTTTAACAGACCTGGTCTGTATGACTTTTTGAGTTACTTTAGCAAATCTCTGTGTCCTTGGAGGAGGATGAGGATAGGAAGAGAAGAGTCAGGCATCAACTCAGAAAAAAAAGAATCATACCATCTTGTATAGAACTTAGCATATCAGACTATCAAGTTTAGCAAACAGAATTGTAGCTGTATGGTTATCTCAAAATTTCAGAATCCTTTGGCTTTTAACAGGTGTCTGGTAATAATTTTTAAAGCACATATTGCTAAGTTAAAGTGTAGTCTACAGATTTGTACTCAGTCTACTAAGTTGAATCATGGTTGCTTTGAGTCCCTTGATCCTTGTGCCCCAAGTTCAGTGGAGGAAAGAAAATTCCCTTTTTTGGGGAAAATGTATAATCATAAAGAAATGACTCTTCGGCAACCAAGATAAAAATGGTGCTCTGTCATTAAAGGTGGCAGAAGCAGCTTAAAACGTGGGAAAAAACCAAACAACGACAACAACAAACTCTGCATGGAATTGAAAGCCCTCATTCGGTCTATATCTGTGTTGTCTCGTTTAGTAGTTACCAAGCCCGAGAGGCTATTTCAACTATAGATTACAACTAATATTAAACTTGGTGTCTCAGTCCCACTAGTCACAGTTCAGGTGCTCCATAGCCCCTGGTGGCTCTTGTTAACTATACTGGACAAAGCAGAAGACATTTCCATCTCCATGTTTGTTGCACAGCACTGACCTAACGCTGCCCTTAGCTTGGGCAGATTACTTAGATATTTTGGGCTTCTAATTTTTTACCTGTAGAGTAATTCAGTAATAAATACAATTCCTTAGGCATGTCAAATAAAACAGTGATTCTGTGAGTTACAGCAACTCAAGAGTGCTTATTTTGCATTGAGGACTAACACTTAAAAATCTATTGCAATTTTCTAGTATTCCGGAGAGGTAAGATGTGCATGCTAACGAATAAAAACATAGTGATGTTTCTCTGCTAAAAATCATTGTCATTTTGTTTCACTATTTATATTGGTGATAATTTGTGCCCCAAGATGTCAGCTTCCCTTTTAAGGTGTAAATCTTTCTTTGAAAGATTTTGGGTTTTTTCTCCCCAAAGAAAATGTTCATTTTCTGTGATTTTTGAAAATATTTTGCAGAATCTTTCATGTAGAAAAGCTTATGAACACCAACCTAATATTCATTATGGTTGAGAGCAAAGGGACTTGCCCCTGCGACACACGACTTCTCATACAAGCAGAGCAGACTTGTATCCTTTGGCGTCAGAGATGTTGGGAAGCAACTGCCATCTTGCAGTAATGCATGTGTAACCTCGTCACATTGTTTATGCTCCAAGAGAAAAACATTCTGACGGCCGTGATTACCCCACAGGGGCAGAATGGACTCCTCACACCAAACTGGGTTTGAATGTGCAGACCCATGATGCTACCCAGGTATCAGCAGAAAGTGCAAGGTTCCCTGCTCCTAGAATGCGGCTTTGTGGAGGAGGTAGTGCAGGTTTCCAAGAAGATCTGGAAATGACTTGAGGGGCAACTGGTTTGGGGTTCGATGGTGGTTAGAGAGCGGTGCTGGTTTTTGCTCTTGTTTGTTAGCAGGACCTGGTGTGGGTGGATGGTTATAACACTTGATGGTTATAAATGGGGTCGAATGTGATATATACATACAGTAGAATATTATTCAGTCTTTAAAAAGATGGGGATCCTGTCCTGGGCTCCAGCTGCAGTGGTAGTAACAGCAAACCTCTTCTGGTTGTAAATATACTAAATGACAAGGCGATGACTAGTAAAGTATTTTAGACAGCAGAGATTCTGCAGAGCCCCTAGACTCTTTGCATTTACCCGTGTTGTTTCTGGGGGAAAAAAAACGTTTGAAATTGAGGTTTTCTATTAGCAATTAGTTTATATTTCTGTCTTCCTCGATCAGAGGCAGCCAGGTTCTTCCCTGCACAGTTTTATAGGTAGGACTGTTCTACTTGGCATCATTTCTTCCTTAAATCCCTAAGCGCCAGAACTAGTTGCGTTGGACTAGACTAATGGCGTAGGTGTCCATTCTTTTTTTATTTGTGTGAAAAGAGAAAGAAACTTCATATTCCTTAACAAATGTCTTCAGCTGATGGTCCAGATCCTTGTGATATGGTTAAGCAACCCAGATATCGAAAAGGGCCTGATGTCTGCTTTGATAACAATGTCTTGGTAAGACCAAACGTTTAGTGTATTAAAATATTAGAACTCAAGTAGTCCTTGTCTTCAAGAATTTAAGGAGACAGATTACAATTTTACCTCAAATATAATCATAGTATTTCTCATTAACATGATGTACTTGCTGGTTGATAGATTTTTCATGGTAGCCTAAGCTTCACAGTTGCTTCTTCTATCTGTCCTTCACACAGAAATTGTACTTTCAAACGCATTTCTGATGAATTTACTAATAATCTACGGTCACAAATGTGGTCATTTTAAACACTTTCATCAATAGTAATTGACAGTCTGTTATTTATGATATGAGTTGCCTCACTTCATTTATTCTTGAAGATATAAAAGGTATTTTTATTAGTTTTACTTTTTATATAAAAACTTGTGGAACAGCTATTGTCCTATTAACATTTTTTTTACCATGGTTTCTGACTATCAGAGATTTGTATTTTTACCTTGAATGATATTAGCTCAGGTCAATTTCAAAGGGTTAAGGTGGTAAAATTACACACAACATCTTTATTATATCTGATGTCAGAATGACCACTGCTTTCCTGTCGTCAGCAGTCGTCTTCCGACGTACTCTGCATGCAATTAGCTGTATGGTTTTAAAATCATTTTAAGTATTAAGAAACTGTGTTCTCAAATGTGAAGGCCACACGATAATCCCTGCTTACTTTTAAAAACTAATTTTAAATGTAATTTTCCTCGATCCTTATTCTCCATGGTGGGCCTTTGCATGAAATGGATTGTAGACTCCAGGGAGCATGCAAACAAAGAGCATTATCTTAAGAGATGTGTATTCTAAAAAAAAATCACCTCTTGATTAATATGCACTTATAGAGGTTATGATTTTTTTAGAATAGACTTATTTCCTCAAATACACACATAGCCACCTTTGTTCCTCCCCCCCCAAATAAGGTATTTCCACAGATACATAATATGCAATTAGATAACATAAATCAATGATGAGGAGTAAGGCTTAAAAAGCAAGATATGTAACAGTAAATTCCAGTTATCTCTGCCTGGACTATTGATCACTTCTGTGTGATGGAGAAAGTGATTCTGAGTTGCCCCAAGTGGTTTTTTTGTTTTTGTTTTTGTTTTTCATTTTACCTGGTTAAAGAAAAATCCAGATCTGAGGACTGCTGTTGTTCCATCTGCTAGATTTTCAGGAGCTTTCTCCATGTCAAATCAGTCTGGGCCCAAGGGGAGTGTTGCTCATTAGGGAAACTTAATTCATCAACTATTTGTCACCACCGACTGAGATTAAATTCACTCAGCTGAACTTTAAAGATCACGTAAAAAGCCCGATTGCCCAAATATCTTCAACCTAGGAAACGATCTTCCCCCAGACCCTGGAAAGATTGGACTAAGAGAAAAAATTTCCATATTTCCAGTTCTTGTGAATTCTACATCGGAGTGTGTGTGAAAGTACAACTCTTGCTCAGTAGCTTACTGTGCTAGTAATGGCTCGTGTTTCTTTAGTGGTGAAATATTTTGGTAATGCTTATTTTGCAATGGTCACTGTGCATCTGCTCTGGATGGAGGCTCACGTGAACTGCTAACTGCCAGCAAACTGCATGAAATCTCATCTTGTATGTCTTCTTTTCTGTGTTTTCTTTCCTTTTCCTGTACTTGCTACTTTGCCCGTTATTAATAGGATCAACTTATGTGCACAACGAGTCGTGCCTGTACCATGATGTCAGCTCCTATCTTCATTTTACTGCAAGTTTTCATGTGGTGTGGATGGTCAGTCACTTTCTCTAATTTTTCTTTGTGTGTGTGTTTGGCTTGGAGTTTTATTAAATAATCCATATCCCTAATTCCAGTACAATAAGTGTCCTGAAACCAGGTTATTAAAATGCCAGTACCAACGTTGTTTTGTCAATAACTGAATGCAAGTATTGCTTAAGTTTTTAATCCTAAATCAGTGGGAAAAATTATATATGCTTCATGAGGAGAAATAGCCTAAGGACAGTTATTAAAGCTGGTCATGTTTTCAAAAGATGCGAACATAATGTTAATGAACCATTTCAGTAATAATACAATTTTTTGAAAAAATATTTTCTATGTTTACTACCAAAATATTGATATTCCTATTGAAATATTTTAGTACAAGTGCTTCCAATTTCTAAGATCATTGTACTTAGTATCTAGGCTAAAATGATCCTTCATTAACCTTTGCCCCATTTCTCACTTCTGTCAATATGACTGCGTAGATGTTTTAGGGCTTGTGGTCAAGGATTCATGTACGGTTCTACAGTTTCCTTTCTGACACCCTGGAATTATCCTTCTATCATGTTCTTTCTTCCCTGCTATCCAGGTATTCAGTAATTAGGGAACCACTAGATGGAGATATGGCCATTAATGTGAATGGAGTGAGCTCACCAGAGGGGCAGAAAAGTGGAGTAGCAACGGGAGTCTCAGGAAAGGACTACATTTTTTTCTGGACTAATAAAATAACGGTTTTCATGGCAAACGATTCCGAGTAAAAGAGAAAGCTAGTTCATTTGGATCATTCAAAGACCAACATTAACTGCTCCCCTCTCCATGGTTGTATTTTTAAAATTGATATCAAGGGAGCTACTTGAGGTCAGGTTTTACTGATCCCTACCAGGGTGATTATACAATTTACATATGAAAACTATAGTAAAAATCCTATTTTCCATACTTCTCCTTGTTTGTAATGTTAGAAATGAGCAAACTAAATTTTAAAGGTAAGAAAAAAAAGTGAGGAATACTGTAAATATTCACCTACTTCTCTCCATCAAAGAATTTTTAGATATACAGGCAGCTAATTAAAGGTAACAGGGACCTGACCTATATGTTAAAAATCTATAGATAAGCAATTTTTTTTTTCATCTAAGACTCGCCTCAAAAATGTGATTTTGAATTTTTCTTTCTCCCTGTAACTCTAAACTTACCAAGAAAATAAATATCACTGTGGATTCAGCTGGATGGGATCAGTACATTTTAATGAAATAATTTTTGAAAGATGAAAAGAGCACATCTGGGATTCCCTCTTACTCTGTCCTTGAGGAATATTTAATGAATAGTCTTGAGAAGGTGATGTAGATGGCATATACTTTACATTAATAAGACTTGAGTTGAATCTTTAAAAACATAGTTATCGGTATGGAACAGTGAATAAAGTTTATGCAATTTGAGTGTTGCTATGATAACATCAAAAGAAGTATCATTTTCTCTGAAACAACCCAAAGTTGAAAAAAATAATGTAAATACTACCCAAAAATACTACAGTTAATTGACAGTTGTTCCTGACACTGAAGACCAATAAAGGTCTAAGTAAGCTTCAGTGCTGGTCTAGCTGTAACTAGGAATTTGTGGTGGGTGAGTTTCTGCTCACAGATCTCTGACATCTTCTTAAGAATCATCACAAGTGTTCAAATGAGACCTTTTGACAGGAGCATTTTGAAGATTTAAAGAACGACAACAGAAAAAGAAAGCTAAAGCTTAAAGAAGGAAAGAANTCTTAAGAATCATCACAAGTGTTCAAATGAGACCTTTTGACAGGAGCATTTTGAAGATTTAAGTGGTAAAGAACGACAACAGAAAAAGAAAGCTAAAGCTTAAAGAAGGAAAGAAATCTCTAGATGAAAATTACTATATTTCAAAATTATATATATTAGCACTGTATAGTTTGTAGTTTTGGTTTTTTTTTTTTTACTTTAATGTGTTAAACTGAAACAAAGTACCAATCTTTAAAAATCAGACTATGAACAGGTAAATCAGTGTTTGTGGGATTTTGGTCTATCCTTAGGACAGAAAATATGCTAACATTACTCCCACATCCATGCATTTGTGACTTAATTTTAAATCTTTGTATATGTGGTTGCCCATGCAGAAAACATGACAGGAAACTGAAGAGCCAGATTTTTTAGTGTGAATTAACTTAGCTAAACTACACCTCTCCCAGACTGAGACAGACCTTATCTCACACAAGACATACAACTGAGCACATAAATCAAAAACAATGGGATCAGAGCCAGAGATAGTTTTTTTCTTTACATTAATAGGAATTTTTACAAAATAGTAATACATTGATGGGTCTTGTTTGTGTGCTAATTTTTCATCCCATCAAATCAGTACTTACTGTACACCTGTAAATTAGACCACTCTGCTGGGTATGAGGTATTTGAGATATGTTTACGCTAACAAACGGGTTTTTAATCTGGAATTCAAATGTAACTGAACATTTTTGATTTGATCTTGTTACCCTACCTAGAAGGAAAAGTATTTGAACAAAGAGGAACAAGTACGAATTCCCAGAGATAGTACACACCTTGACCCATTGCCAAGACCATCGTATTGGAGCAGAGGAAGTTGTTGGGGAGGGGAGAGGAGTAGAGGAAGATGGAGAGGCAGCCAGGCTCCCTAGGCCTTGCTAAGAAATTTGGGTTTTGTGCTGAGAAATAAAACAGTAACAACAAAAAACTTGAGGTGTGGTTCTGAGGGAACTGCTTTTTGGTAAGAAGATTATAAAGGAGCAAGAGTAGAAGCAATGAGACAAGGGAGACAGCTTTTGAAGGCGTGAGGGTGACATAGTGAGAAGTGGTGAGTTTAGGAATGTCAGGAATACATACTGGTGAATTACATTTGAAAAAAATTTTAAAAAGGAACGGTCACAGATGACTTGTCTTTGCCCTGATCTATTTCTCCTAGAAGTTTCATTCAGAAAAGTACTATTTGAGACCTTTCTGAGACATCAGAGGAGAGGTGGCAGAGATCGGTGTGGAGGTCAGAGGAGAGAATTCAGGTCTGAAGATATAAAAGTGTGAGTTATTGCAATTCTGCTCTAAGGTGGTGACACAGGAAGTCCTGAACTCACTTTATCCCACAAACTACAAAAAAAGAAGTTCAATCTGAATGGCCCATACACATTGGGTGAAGGAGAAAACAATGACATCAAACCAGGTAGGGAAGGCTGGAGAAGACACACTCTCTCCATCATCCCGTCTCTGACTTAGCAAGATAAAATCAGGAAGGAACTTGTAACTCTGAGCTTTTCCCCGAGGAATGAAAGATTTGGTTTGAACAGGTAGCACTCTAGCTTTTAAGACTTTCATCCACAGGGTGCCTGGGTGGCTCAGTGGGTTAAAGCCTCTGCTTTTGGCTCAGGTCATGATCTCAGGGTCCTGGGATCAAGGCCCGCATTGGGCTCTCTGCCTACTTGTGATCTCTCTCTCTGTGTCAAATGAATAAATTAAAAAAATCTTTTTTTTAAAGACTTCCATCCACAGTACCATCTCCCCCAACAACTGTTTCTGAAAGTCCAATAGGGTTTATGTCCATGAGACCCACAGGACCAAAGAAACAAGCAGTTCTCATCAGGCTCATATGGAGTGACTGTGGCTCTCCTTCCAGGGCTCAGAGAAGATGGACTAGACAGAAATGCCCTACTCCCACATTTTCCCTGATAGCAGCTTAAGTATGCAGATATCCTCTGTTGCCTGAGAAAGACTAAGGCTTCTCATTTAGCATGTACCTCCATTTTTACCCTTTGAAACACTCCAGGTCACTGGTCTTTACCTGAAAGGAGCTTGTGAACACATCTGGCGTTTGAGGCTACTGCCCGAAGAACACCACCTCTCCTTACCCCTTGGCTATGGTGATTCGTAGGGCTGATGTTCTCAGGTACCACCCAACAGGGGCAAATACATAGTTCCTAATGCTCTAGCCCCCAGGGCTCAGCAGAGAGCGAGCACAGACAAAAATGCTCTTCTGTCATTCATACCCTAAAAAGGAAAGGTCTAATTGCATACCTTAAAAACTGCTGCCTCCGGTTCCAGCTCTAATCAGCCTACATGCAGGCACTATATGACATCACCCCACCTCAGCTACTGGGAGTCAGTTCAAGATTGGGCAAGGTGGCTGTTTTATCTAATGCATCAAAACCAACACAAGAGTCCAGGAAAATGAAAAAAAAAACAGAAAAAATATGTTCTGCACAACCTCCACCTAAAACTCTACTAACAGATCTTAAGGAGTTCAAAATAATGGTCAAAAAGATGTGAATGAATGTCAGAGAAAGATGCATTAACAACAAAGAGAAAATATTAAAAAGTACAGAAAGTCACAGAGCTGAGTGTAATATATCACAGTAATAACATAAAAGAGCATTTAACGAAATGCGACGTCATTTCACGGTAAGAACCTTGGTCAGAGTCAGTATAGGGGAACATCCTTCCACATAATAAAGGCCATATATGTATGACAAACCCACAGCTAACCTACTCACTGGAGGAAAATGTCTCAGAGATGAGACAAGAAGGCCCACACTCACTGCTCTTATTCAATGTAGTACGGGAAGTCCTAGCTATAATTTTATGCAAGATGAAGAAATAACAGGGATCCAAATAGGGAAGGAAGAAATAAAACTGCCAGTACTTACAGATGATATGGTTCTGTATACAGAAAACCCCAAAGACTCCACCAAAAGACATCATCAAAGAGGAGAGGTGGCAGAGATCAATTGGTGTGGAGGTCCGAAGAGAATTCAGTAAATTTGCAGGATATAAAATCAGAAGTCAGGTGCATTTTTCTGCACAAGTAAAAAAAAAATATCTGAAAGGAAAACTATCTCAATTCACCATAGCATTAAAGACAAAGTATTTAGGAATAACTTCAAGGAAGTAAAAGAGCTGCACAATGAAAACTTAAAGACTTTGCTGAAAGGAAGGAGACAAACATAAGTAGACATCCTTTGCTGAAAGGAAGGAGACAAACATAAGTAGACATCCTGTGTTAATGGATTTAGAGAATAATGTTAAAATGTCCATACCACTAACTGCCATCTATGGATTCCATGTACTCCCCATCCAAATACCAACAGCATTCTTCACAGAAATAGAAAAACAAAAATTCTATAATTTGTATGCACCTACAAAAGACCAAAACTACTGTACTACTGTTAAAATCCTGAGGGAAAAGAACAAAACTGCAGGTATCAGATTTTTTTTATTTTAAACTGTACTACAAAACTACAGTAATCAAAACAGTATGGTACTGGCACAAAAATGAACACATAGACTAGTGGAACAGAAGAGAACCCAGAAGGAAACCCCAAATATGTATGGTCAACTACTATTCAGTAGGATAGCCAAGGACACCCATTGGGAAAGGATAGTCTCCAGCAAATGGTGCTAAGAAAACACCTGGAGGGCAATGGAACTGGACCCCTCTCTTACATACTCACAAAAATTAACTCAGTATGTATCACAGACTTTAAGATATGGTACTATAGAAATCCTAGAAGATAAAGTAGGAAGAAGTTCCTCGACATTGGTCTTGGCAATGATGTTTGGTTATAACACCAAAAGCACAAACAACAAAAGCAGAAATCGACAAATGAGACCGTGACAATTTTGAATGCTTCTGCACAACCAATAAACAACTAAAGGGAAAGGCAACCTACAAAACGGGGCAAAAAATTGCAAGCTATATATATAGGACGAGGAGTTAATGTCCAGAATATATGAAGAACTTGTAAAAGTTTTTTTATAAACTAAAAATTGGGCAGAAAAACTAAATAGACATGTTTTCAAAAAAGACATCAAAATAGCCAGTGGCTACATGATAAAGATGTTCAGCATCAGCAGTCATCAGGCAAATACAAATCAAAATCACACACTTCAGCCTTAAGGACACACACCTTAAAGTATATGAAAGTGGAGATGGCTAGAAAAATATATTCCATGCAAATGGAAATCAAAAGGAAGCTGGGGTAGCTATGCTTGCACACAAGACTTCAAGACAAACACTGTAGTAAGATATTACATATTGATAAAGGGTTCCATCAAAACTGGATATAACATTTGTAGATATTTATGCTCCTCCCCCAGGGGCATTTAAATAAATACATCAAATATTAACAGGCCTAATGGGGGAAGTAGGCAGCAATATAATAGTAGTAACATCACTATTAGGGGACTTCAGTTCCCCACTTTCATCAATGGATAGATCATCCAAACAGAAAATGAACGAGGAAATAGTAGAGTTAAATGACCCATTAGACCAGATGGATTTAAGTGACATTTACAGAACATTGTATCTAAAAGCAGAATACACTTTCTTCTGAAGTGTGCATGGAACATCCTCCAGGATAGAACCTATGTTGGAACACAGAGAAAGCCTTAATAAATTTGAGACGGTTGAAATCATATCAAGTATCTTTTCTCGCCACAGTTGTATGAAACTAGATATCAACTATATTAAGAAAACTGGCCAATTCACAAATATGTGGAGATAAAACAGTATGCCACTTAACCATGGGTCAAATAAGAAAGCAACAGGAATTTTATATATAATATATAATTTATACATAAATAGTTACATATAGTTATATATAAATGTATGTATAAATATATGTTATATATAAATTATATATTAAAAACAAATTAGAGACAAATGAAGATGGAAATATACTGAACCAAAACTATTGGGAAGCAGCAAAGCAGTTCTAAGAGGAAAGTTTATAGTGATAAACACCTATATTAAGAATAGAGAACAGTCTCAAATAAATTTACACCTTACGGATTAAGAACAAACTAAGCCCAATTCTAGAAGGCAGGCAATAACAAAAATCATGACAGAAACAAATGAAATAGAAACTAAAAAGACAATAGAAAAGATGAATGGAAATAGAAGCTGGCTTTTTGAGATGATGAAATAGATAAGACCTCAGATTTATCAAAAAAAAAAGGAGGGGATTGAAATAAACAAAACTAGAAATGAAAGAAGAGACATCAAAATTGGTATCATAGAAAGTGTCATAAGAGACCACTATAAAAAATTACATGGCAAAAATTGGAAAATCTAGAAGACATTGATAAATTCCTACAAACATGTAGCCTATCCAGAATGTTTCATCAAGAAATTGAAAATCTGAACATATCGGTTACTAGTAAGGCAACTGAATCGGCTCTCAAAAACCTTCCAACAATCAAAAGCCCAGCACCAGACAGCTTCACTGGTGAATTCTACCAAACATTCAAAGAAGAATTAATACCAATCCCTCTCAAACTCTTTCAAAAAATAATAGGAGGGAACACTTTCAAATTCATTGTGCAAAGCCAGCCTTACCATAATACCAAAACCAGACAAGGACACTGTAAGAATAGAAAATTACAGGTCCATATCTGAGGAACCCAGCTGCAAAAAAAATTAAACAAAATGTTAGCAAACTGAATTCAGCAATACAAGACCATTGCCATGATCAAGTAGGATTTATTACAAGAATGCAAGGTCAGTTCAACATCAACAAAGCAACCACTGTGATATACCATATTAACAAGGTCAAGGAAAAAAATTACATGATCTCAATAAATGCAGAGACAGCATTTGTAAAATTTAACATCCATTTTGAGAAAAATTCCTAACAAAATGGGTATGTAAAGTATATACCTCAACATAATAAAGGCCTGCAGCTAACATCATACTCAACAGTAAGAACATCACGAACAGCAAAAGGATGCCCATTCTTGCCCCTTTGCTTCAATGTAGTGCTATAAGTTCTAGGCAGAGCAATTAGGTAAGAAAAAGAAATAACAGTCATCCAAATTGCAAAGTAAGAAAACTATCTCTATTTGCAGATGACATAGTTTATATATAGCAAACCCTAAGGACTCCACCTATTGGAATAAACAAATTTATTAAAATTACCCGATAAAAAAAATCAATGTACAAACATCAGTTGAATTTTATACACTAATAACATCAGAGAGGTTGTGAAAATAATTCCATTTACAGTTGTATCCAAAAGAATAAAATACCTGGACTAAATTTAACCTGGAGCTAGAAGACCTGTACAGTAAAAACTGTAACATAAAATTGAAGACACAAATAGCAAGATAAAATCTGTGCTCATGAATTAGCATGCTTATGGTTAAAATGCTCATATTGCCCAAAATAATCTACAGTTTTGCTGCAAGTCCTATCAAAATTTCAATGACATTTTTCACTGAGATAGAACAATTTTAACATGTATGAAACCATCTAAAATATGTATGAAAAACCCTAATAACCAAATCAATCTTGAGAAACAAGAACTAAGCCATCACACTTTCTTGATTTCTAACTATATTATATAAATACAGTACTCAAACAGTGGTACTGGCGTGCACACACACGAAGACACACGTATCAATAGAACAAAATAGCCCAGAAGTAAACCCATGTTTATATGTTCAATTAATTTATGACAAAGGAGCCAAGAACATACCATGGGGAAAGAACGGTCTCTTTGATACATAGTACTGGGAACGTCCACGCCCAGAGGATACAGCTGTCCCACTATCTTACACCATACACAAAAAAACAACTGAAAATGGGTTAACTACTTGAGCTTAAGACTTGACACAGTAAAACTCCCAGAAGAAAACCTAGGAAGTAAACTTGTTGACATGGGTTTTGGCAAGAATTTTTTTTTTTTTTTAAATTTTACACCCAAGGCAAAGGCAACAAAAGCAAAAATAAACATGGGACTACATCATAGTCGAAAGCTTCTGCGCAGCTAAGGAGACCAACACAATTGAAAGGCAATATATGAAGAAATCATACAACTCTATCACAAGAAATCTGATTCAAGAATGGACAGAAGATCTGAATAGAATTTTTGCAAAGCCATCTAGGTGGCCAACAGGTACAGATATGCCTTGTTTTAGTGTACTTTGCTTTATTGCACTTCACAGATACTGCAGGGTTTTGTGGTTTGGGGGGGGTTGTTTTTAATCAATTGAGGGTTTCTGGCAACCCTGCATTAAGCAAATGGTACTTGTGTCATTTTTTTTTTTCCAACAGCATTTGCTCACTTTGGTCTTTATGTCACATTTTGGTAGATTTCACAATATTTCAAACTTTTTTGCTCTAATTATATTTGTTAGGGTGATCTGTGATCTTTGATATTACTGTTGTAATTGCTTTGGGGCACCATAAACCCTGCCCACATAAGACAACAAACTGTTCTGAATGCTCTAAAGACCAGCTATTTCCCCATCCCTTTCTCTGTTCTTGGGCCTTCGTATTCCCTGAGATGAAATGGTATTTCATTTAGGCCAGTTAATAACCCTACAATGACCTCTAAGTGTTCAAGTGAAAGGCGGAGCCACATGTCTCTCACTTTAAATCTAAAGGTAGACATGATTAAGTTTAGTGAGGAAGGCATTTCAAAGGCCAACACTGGCTCAAAGCTAGGCCTCTTGCACCAGATATTTGGCCAAGGTATAAATGCAAAGGGAAAGTTCTAGAAGGAAATTAAAAGTGCTGTTCCAGTGAATACACAAATGATAAGAAAGTCAAACAGCCCGCAGCTGACATGGAGAGAGTTTTAGTGATCTGGATAGGAGATCAAACCAGCCCCAACATTGCCTATGCCAAAGCCTAATCCACAGCAAGGCCCTAACTCTTCATTTCTATGAAAGCTGAGAGAGGTGAGGAATCTGCAAAGAGAAGTTTGAACCTAGTACAGGTTAGTTCATGAGATTAAAGCAAAGAAGCCAGCTTCTGTAACATAACAGTACAAGGAAAAGCAACAAGTTATCCAGATCTACTGAAGTAATCAATGCAAGTGGCTATATACACTAAGCAACAGGGTTTTTTTCCCATTTTTATTTTATTTCCATTAATTACCATATAGTGTATTATTAGTTTCAGAGGTAGAGTTAAGGGATTCATCAGTTGCATAGAGTATCTACTGCTCATTACATCACATGCCCTCCTACTGCCCATCACCCAGTTACCTCATCCCCCACTCCCCTCCCCTCCAGCAACTTCCAAACTGTAGGAAACAAACAGGGTTGCAACAAGTTTTCAATGTAGATGAAATAGCCTTCTATTTGAAAAAGGTGTCATCTAGTACTTTTCATAGCTAGAGATGAGAAGTCACTACCCATCTTCAAAGGACAGTCTCTCTTGTTAGGGGCTAGTGAGCTGGTGACTTTAAGATGAAGTCAGTGCTCATTGACCATTCTAACAGTGCCAGGGCCCTTAAGAATTATGCTCAGTCTACTCTGCCTATAGTCTATCAATGGAACAACAGAGCTTGGATGACAGCACATTACCACATGGTTTACTGAACATTTGAAGCCCACTGTTGAGACCTACTACTGAGCGGGGAAAAGTTTCCTTTCACAATATGACGGCTTACTGAGAATACAGCTGGTTGGTTCCAGCCCTTATGGATGACTCTGAGGGGTTCAAGATCACAGTAGAGGAAGTAACTGCACATGGGGTGGAAATGGGAGGAAAACTGGAATTACGAGTGGAGCCTAAAGATGTGACTGAATCACTACAGTCTCACAAAAACACTTGAATGGATGAGGAGTTGCTTCTTCTGGATGAGCAAAGTATTTTCTGGAGATAGAACCTATTCCTGGTGAAGATGCTGTTGTTCAGATGACAACAGAGGAGTTAGGGGTTACATAAACTTAGTCGATCAAGCAGTGACAGGGTTTAAGAGGATTGACTTTAATTTCAGAGGTGGGTACAGTACTATCAGACAGCATCACAGACTGCAGAGAAATCGTTCCTGAAAGAGTCAGTCAGTGTAGTAAACTTCATTGTTGTCTTATTTTAAGAAAAGGCCACGACCACCCAACCTTAAGCAACCACCACCCTGACCAATCAGCAGCCATCAACAATCAAGGCAAGACCCTCACACAGCAGAAAACAAAACTCACTGAAAACCCAGATGGTTAGCTTTATCACTACAGTACTTTTTAAAGCACATCCTTTTTTAGACATAATGCTATTATACATTTAAGAGACAACAGTATAGTATAAACCTTTTATATGCACTGGGAAACCAAAACATTATTTTGACTTGCTTTATTGATACTCCTTTTATTGAATATCTGCAACTGGAACTGAACTTGCAGTATATCCAAGGTATGTCTCTACATGAAAAGGGCTCAACCTCACGTAGCAGAGACATGCACATCAAAACTTTAAGGAGGTATCACTTCACACCTGCTAGAATGACTGTTGTCAAAAAGACAAAAGATAACCATTGGTGGCAAGGATGCAGAAAAAGGGAGTCCTCTGTGTTAATGGTGGGAATGATAATTGGTACACGACGATGAAAACCGGTATGGGGGTTCCTCAGAAATTAAAAATACAACTACCATATGAATTGGCAATTCTTGGTATTCATTTGAAGAAAATGAAAACACTAGAAAAGATATATGCACCCCTATGTTGATTGCAGCATTTTTTTGTCAATAGCCAAGATATAGAAACAACTTAAGTGTCCATCAACAGAGGAATGGATAAAGAGGAAGTGGTAGGTAGGTAGGTAGGTAGACAGACAGACAGACAGATATAGAAGGACACCCAGCCGTTTTTGACAACAGTGTTGGATCTTGAGGGCATTATGTTACATGAAACAAACAAGATGAAGACAAGTAGTCCATGACATCACTTATATGTGGATTCTATTTTTTTTAAAAAATCAAAATCTTAGAAACCAAGAGTAGAAAAGGAGTTGCCAGTGGCTTGGGGGAGGTAGGTAAGGGTTGGCAAAGGATACAAACTTTTGGTTATCATATGAGTAGTCTGAGGATCTAGTAAAAAGTCATGACTATAATCGATAACACTGCAGGACTGGAGTCTGCCAAGAGAGTAAAATCTAAGTATCCTCACCAATGGGGGGAAAACAGTAAATATGTGGATAATAGACATGTTCATTATTTGGGGCGGTAACTTTTCACAATATCTAAGTCTATCAAATCACCTAAATATATATTTTAAATATCTTACAATTTTGTCTATTTGAACTAAAAGTTAAAATTTTAAAAGCAAAATGGAAAAACACAAGCAACATTCATTTTCTTATTAAAAAGGATAAAATTATGAGTTATTAACAAATGAATGACATTTAAAACTATAGAACTAGATTAGATTACTTAGGAAGAAAGCATAAATTAACAAAGAGAAGTAACTGCTGGAAAAGTCTATCATGTAGAGAGCATGAAAAGAAGCAGGTAGAGCTGAAGAGAGTAAGATGAACCCTAAACAAGTTTGGAGGAAGCCAGATGTGTTGGGAAAATATACATGAGAAGATATTTCAAGGGGAGAATATTGTACTTTACCAAATGCTCATGAAAAGTAAATTAAGATGAGGGCCAAGAATGGATCATCATTTTATGCTACTCTTTAGATTTAGGTGCTAGCTTTTGAAAAATAAACTTTTTCTTAATAGATTCTTTTGTTTCTTTCAGACTTCTCTTTAAGAAACAGAAGAAGTGTTCTGCCTCAAAATGAAGTTCAAGAAAGAAATTTTATTTATTTACTGGGTGGCAGGCACTGTAGTAAACCCTAGTGAGGAAAAACAAGCCAACATTCTCTTCTCTGCAAGCTCAGAGTCTGGAAATCATTCTGAACATTTTATTTACTTGTTTATTTATTTACATAGCCTATTATCTACATCTACTTTTTTTCCTAAACATCTTTTATGAAATTCGGTAATTAAAAGAAATCAAAGGATGTAGAAAATGTTATAAAACACAGAACCTAGGAATAAAAGATAAGGATAATTTTGCATTTAAAGGAACTTAATGAGCTACTATGAGACAACACTGTGGGGGGATCCAAATACATATATCAGTTGCTTATATTTCATGGTTCTGTAAATTAAATGTCTCCTGCTAGCTCACCTCTTTATTTTGAATATGTTTTTAGAGTGTCTTTTCATGTATGATTTAAAGACATTATTTTTTATTTTAATTTTGGTGAAGGCCCAGATGTGCACCACGGTATGTTCACCTTTGAAACTGGATAGCAAGGATAAGGAAAACAGAGATCATTTCTCACATTGATTTTATCAGTCCTAAACTTTGCCTTACTGAGCATAACTGCTAAAATCATACTTCTTGGGAATTATAAAACCTGGAGTAAATTTTATATTGACTTATTTTTGTAAATATCTAGGAATACCTCACACTAGGAAAGTTTTTTTTTTTTAATTTAGCAACTGGTATATTAGTCAGAACAGCATTTATTATTCAAGTATTTTCTTTCTTAGTCATCAGAATTTGCAACCCCAAATTTAAACCCTTCTTGAAATGGTACTAGGGAAATCGGTTCATTCAAAATTGCTGAACTATAAAATCTAGGGTAATGTAATTTATTTGGATTCAAATTAAAACCATTTTGTCAGGTGAGTTCAGAAGTGGACTAAACACGGGTGCTCTAAAAGTTGGCTTACTAATAAGTATTTCTTCAGGATTTTCCTTTCTCCTTTTCTTTCCAACAGGAGGATTATACTGACTGTGGTGGTGTTTCTGGATTGAATCCCTCCCTGTGGTCCATCATCGGAGTCCAGTTTGTACTACTTTGGCTTTTATCTGGCAGCAGACACTGCCAGTTATGACCTTCTAAAACTCAATCTGCATAATTAAACTCCAGACCCTGCCAAAACATGAGCCCTCAGTTGCATTAAAATAGGGTCAACTGTGGAATGAGCCGAACACTAGCTGGGCCCATCCCAACGCTCAATCTAAGGCGCAGACTCATATGGCCCCCACTGGCTGCATGTCAGGGTCTCAGATCCTTAAACTTGTGTGAATGCTGCATCATCTATGTATAACATCAAAGCAAAATTCTATACATGCTCTATTGGAAAACTGGAGAGTTTGTTGTTTGCGTTGTTGGTGATTGTATGTAAAAGGGCTCCCCACACTGTTTATGAATCCTACAAATTGTCTTGACCTTGACCTAGAATTTTGACTTGCTGCAATTCTTGTTCTTTTACCAAGAAAATCTCTAGAGGGGAAAAAAAAAAGTTATTTTTGCCTTCACATATTCTTCTGTTACAAATTACTTCCTGCTTTGAGTAATTATTATTGAAAAACAAAATAGAAAGAGAAATGGATGTAATCTGTTGAAATAGAAATAATGGCTAATTTTCTACAAAAAGAAATTTGCCATAAATAAAATGCCTTATGAAGAATGGCTTCTCTGCCAAATATAGAACACAAGTGATGACCAATTAAGTTTTGCTGGGGTGATGAATTGGTGTTTGAAATTAATAACTAAGAAACTATTAAACTAAAGGTGCTTGAAGATACAATTTGAACATGTGACATTTTTCCTCATAAATGTAATCCCTTAATCAATGCTTTGATGTAATGTTTCTTTTGTTCACAGTAAAGTTATGTAGTGCTAGCCAAATAATTCGAAATGCTCTAAGAGAAGCTTGGGGGGAGGGGAAAACGTTTTTTCTTGTGATAAATGAACTTTGGTTACCAAGGGTATTTTGCATGATGCTGCTGCTATTTTAACTTTTGGTTTGTTTTTCTCTTACTGTAGAGTATAGTCCTTTGAAAAGTTAACCGAGTGACATTGTTGTTATGTAAGACTCTGAACCTTGCAATGTAATGCACTTAAGTCATCCTTAAAAATGTTGTTAAATTACTCTGAATATACTGTGCAATGTCAATGCCCGAATGACTGGGGTAGTTAAATGGTGAAATGGGAATTAATGGATTTTATACAGATTCGTGCTTTTGCCTGAAAAAACCTATGTACAGATATTTTAAGTACATAAATCAGATTTGACACATTTATTTTTTGAAGAGTACATATATGTTCTCAATGAAGATTCACACTAGGTTTCCTCTTTGTTTGTTTGAATAGTAGCACCTACGCTCCAGACATTTCCACCGCCGCTGCTTTTCTCCCCTACCGTTGTAAAGGCTTTATGATCACGTGACCAAGATTCCATGCAGTTTGGTGAGGGTTTATAATCATCTGAACAAATAGGAAACCTTGAATCTGTATGTATGCACATGAATACTTGATTGTGAATAATCAAAATTGTTTTTCTACAGCCTCATTGGTGAAAATGATTAGTGTAGTAAATCAGGTACTTCATCATAGAGTAATATGGTAGATTATTATTTATGCTTTTAAAAATAATTTTCAGGAGTCAACAGTGTTTGAAGAAAGGGTAAAAACAACAAATGTGTAATTCTAGTTCAAGTAAGTAATTCTGTTGAAGGCTGGAAGTATACAGATATTTTTTATGGTGAAAAGCATTTGTTCTTATTTTGAACATGCTAGATATTGGTGTGTGTCTATGCTGGACATTTTCTTATACATCATTTTTAAGTCAATATCTTATTAACATTGTCCAGCATGCTTTAAGAGGCTCCACATATCAAAGACATAAGCAAGTCTTTAGCATAGTTTAAAAGACGTTTGTTTTGTTTTTAGCTTTGCAGACATTTGTAATTCCCTCCCACCACCGATACGCCCTAGGAACCCTTTGTGTATATTTCCTTATTTAAACTATTTTTTATTTAAAAATGGGGGTGGGAGGGAATGGAATCACTTTGCCAGCTATTGTTCTAAGAGTTGACATCAGTTACCATTTCTAACGCATTGCTGTGATTTTGTAGTCTCATTTGTAACTGGTATTGACATTTTAGAAAACACCAAAGTAATTAAAAAAAATACGGAACTTCTCACTCTAGTGACACTATTTCAATCATGTTGTTTGTTGATTATATATTTAAAAGTTATTGTTAACTTTTGCTAGACTATTTTAAATCATGAAAGTGTTGGGAAGGAGATATCAAAATATAAAATTATGTTAGTTTGTGTGTATATATGATGCACATGAAAACAACTGAATTGCTTCCAGCATACAACAAACTACCTTAAAATTATCCTTAAAATCTATTAAGTATATTTTCGTGGCTAATGTCACCGAAATAGTATGTTTTCATCAACTACATTACTGTTGCATTAATCACAGTTAAACTTGGCATCTCTTTGCAGGGTCCTATTGGTTCCATTTGCCATCAAAATATATTTACATGCACGAGTCTTGCTATGATCCTTGCTTTTCTGTTATAAAATAAGCCTATATATGAGAACCAAGTACTTGGTAATAAATTGGGTAAGAATGAGCTTCCTGATTAAAAACTGTTCTCACGCCTAAGATGAGTCTTCATATTTTTAGCATTTTTTCCAAAGACAGTAACACTCATCCCATCAAATTGTCATATTTAATTTAGGATTTTTCTGTGAGTTCAAATTCTTGACAAGAACTTAAATTATAGCCTGTTATAAATATTGATTTTCAAAGACTAAATGATCGAGAAAAAGGCTTTTAAACTCTTTGGCTTCTTTCATTTTTGCTCTACTCATCCAGTTTAATGTACGTTGTCATTAGAACAAAATCAAAGTGAGTCTTAACATTGGTGTTGAGTAACAGAATGACTTTAACATTAATGGTTTCTTTCTATTTTCTTCATTTGAACAACCAGCATTACTGCCAAACACCAATCGTGGTCCATATTTGTAACAGGTTTTTAACATGACATAGTTAGCAAGTTTGATTGAAGAGATTTTTAGGTCCTGGGCCTATAAGATTTTAGTATGATCTTTTTTCATGTTTCTAATGCTTGAGGCGTTATTGCTTTACTTGGAAAAAAAAAAACAACACAAAACAAAACAGTGTCGCTGCCATTTGTAAGTTTTCCTAGAATATTCCTTTTATTAACTTTAAAACTGGCCTTACTGGGTTCAAATAGGCAGTATCCCTTTTAAGTGACCTTTGCAACCCAAGTGTTACTTGCTTATTTGATGCTCTCTTCTATTTTATGTCTCATTTAAATCTCTGTCTCCACCAAAGCTTAAATTCTATGTCTTAATTTTAAACTCTGAACTATTCCATTAATCGTTAGTTGACATTAAAATATCTAGAGGTAGACAGTATGACCTTGTGAAACAAAGTGAGCCCTGTGATTTTTTTTCAAGTGTAGAATAGAATGATGATTTATTTCACTTGCCCCCAACTTAAAATATTTTATTACTATCTAGAACTCGTGTTGTTTTCCCATTAGCAGAATGTTAATATTGCTAATATTCCGTGTACATTTCTCTAAAGAGCAAATCAATACAACAGAAGTATCAAGTGTTGAATAAATTCCAGAATTTCAAAGACTCAGACAACCCTTACCAAGAGTTTCCTCTACCTTGTTTCTAGTTCACATAATCAGCTCAAAGAAATTCCACTGAGACTAATGGGATACTGTCTTGTATAGATGCCAGTTGAGTTTACAGTGTGACCTGACAAAGCTGTCTTTTTTGTTGTGCCGTATGATTGTTGGATCATGCTTTTTAGGGATACTTTTATTGAAATGCTCAGTGTGCATCCATGCAAAAGGCCAATTGGCTTTGTGAACAAAAGATCTTTTCTCCCCTTTATTATGTTCTCTTGACACTTTTGTGGAAATTAACTAGCCTGATAAAAAAACATTTTGTAAAAATTTGTATAATACTGTTATAAAAATATTTATAATCCCAGAAAATGTTGTGTTAAATCTTGTGCAAAAACAGTATATTCAGAATAAAAGTTTATCATTTAAAGTCACCAGTTTGGATTATTTAATTACAAAACATCCTGTTGAAAGAGACAGAAGTTAATGTCATATTATTGTCAGTCCTTCCTGTGGAGATGATTCAAGCTAGATAGTGAAATAAAACTTGGGATTAGGAGAGTGCTTTTACTATTACAAACCTCAACTCACAAATGTGCTTGAAACTCCTTTTCTAGCTCTGACCCTTTGCATATGGCTTTTGCCATCAAGGCATTTAGGAAGTTCTTAATTCAGACTTTGAACTTCTGTTCTTAAAAAAAAAAAAGAAAAGAAAAAAATCCCCAGCAGAAATAAAAATATTGTTTCCATGTTCCTTTAAAACCTTGAGAAAGTATTTTGAAAGAGACAAGTTAGAACATCTGAAATGTGTATATCTATTACACATCTGACTTTTAAATATTTCTTCTAGCTACATTATAGCAATCAGCAGCTGAAGAAGTGAGGTCTAGTGTCAAGAATTAAGGAAAAAGAAAAACAAAACAAAACCTGTTGGGTTTCTTTTACATTTATACCAGTTTGTAAGCTGCCCGCATATGCTCACCGAATAAATGAGCCTGATACTGTGTGGAATCTAGTATAATGTAGGGCTGCCTTTCTTTCTGGGGACTGTCATAAGAGAACACAAATTACTACACGTGGGAGGAAGGCAGGATGTGAGAACCAATGGCTATGATTGCTGGAAGAGCCAACCTCTAGTTTCTGATCAAGGCATTTTAACAGGAAAAAAGTCTACATAAAAGTGTAAGGTGGATAACATTCGTCTTTTGAACATCTGGCTTCATTTTGTACCAATTCATCTCCTCAATCAATCCTCTTATTCCCCACACACCCTCCCTTCCTCTCTCAATCATTTTGAACCCATCTCCGCCTCTTCCTTTGGGACCTTGCTTCATCAATTCTCCTTCCCCAAGCACATTCAGTCTCCTCTTTCTGCAGGCTTACTACTTTCTGCCTGCAAACACGGTGATAACACCCCTATTTAAAACAAAAATTAAACATCCGTTGTTGCTTCTTATCCCTATTCTCAGAGCTGTAAACCTAGGATCAAAATTGTCCTTTGCACATCCAGTTTCTTGTGAAGTTCAACTCAACTAGGACTCAATACTCAAGGAGGCCTTAGACTTTTAGATCTGAAAGGCATATTATCTCTGAACTTCACTTTTGGGCTACTGTCACTGGAAAATTTACATTACTGGTACGAGATCCTAATAAATTCAAGGTATTATGTATTTTTTGTTTATAATCAATTAATTAACATAGTGTGTCATTAATTTCAGAGGTAGAAATCGGTGATTCATCACTGGCATATAATACCCAATGCTCCTTACATCATGTGCTCTCCTTAATGCCCATCACCCCATTCTCCCATCCCCCTTCCTCAAGATACTGGGCATTTCTTATCAAAGGCTTTGTATCTTAAAGCGGATTTATTCATAGAACTCCTACATCATTTTCTATAAACTGGTACACAATCAACAGTGCTATTTTAATTTTTTTTTAAATGGACTTTCCCCCCCCCCCCATCAGGGAGAGAGAGCACAAGCATGGGGAGTGTCAGGCAGAGGGAGAAGCAGGCTCCCTGCTGAACAAGGAGTTGGATGTGGGGCTCCGAGGACCCCAGGATCGTGACCTGAGCTGAAGGCACCTATTTAATCAACTGAGCCACCCAGGCATCCCAACTCTGCTTTTTTAAAATAAATATATTTAAGAAGGAAATTTACTATCCCTGCCATAATTGGGAAACCACTATAATTTGCCACAATTAGTAATTAAGGCCACAGGTTCCTATCATGAAAATCCATAAAACCACTCAGCATATACCACTGTCAAATGTGCTAAATTTAACATAACACATTTTCAACACCTTTATTGTAATGATAGATTAGGTAGTTTGTTTTTCCATTTCTACCATTAATACTTTAAAGTATAAACCTAGACTCAAACATCTGACTATAAATTGTAGTTATTAATACATTAAAAAATACAGGGTTGCCATGAGGACTAAATGATATAATAATTACCATAAAGCACTTAGCATAAGGCCCAGCACGGTGTGAGCACACAACAAGGCCAACCATTAGTATTATGGCTTGTTTTGTTTTTTTGGTTTTTTTTTTTTTAAGATTTTATTTGTTTATTTGACATAGAGAATGACCACGAGTAGGCAGAGAGGCAGGCAGAGAGAGAGGAGGAAGCAGGCTCCCCACCGAGCAGGGAGCCCGATGCAGGACTCGATCCCAGGACCCTGAGATCATGACCTGAGCCGAAGGCAGAGGCTTTAACCCACTAAGCCATCCAGGCGCCCATATTATGGCTTGTTATCACAGTCATTTTCCTGATCGTCATAGTCATCATTTTGGGCTGGAGCTTTTAAGACCCTAATTATCTTCATGCTTTGCCATTTGAAACTTTACTCATTTTTCAACTGAAGTGTTAAAAATAGAACCTTACATAGATTAAAATAACAAATACAGTCCCTTCCCTTATAGAACTACTACTGGCTGGGAATCCTGAAAATTTCTAAGCACTGACAATAGCATGAGGAAAGTGCTAGGATATAAGAAATAAATGGAACTATGGGAGCTGACAGATAACCTGGCAAGAAGGAGCCGGCCAGAGAAGCCTGCCATGATTTCAAGCTGAGGCAAGGTGGTCGCAGTACTGTTTTGTTTTGTTTTTTGAAGATTTTCTTTATTTGACAGAGAGAGAGACAGCCTAAGGAGGGAACACAAGGAAGGGGAATGGGAGAGGAAGAAGCAGGCTCCCCACCTGACTCGGGAATCAATCCCAGGACCCTGGGATCATGACCTGAGCTGAAGGCAGACACTTAACCCAGGCACCTTGTAGTACTGTTACAAAGAGAGCAAAGTGTGAACACTGAAAGGTGCATTCAAGGCAGTAGAAGTAGCTGAATATGAGGCTCAGGATGGCTTAAGGTGTGGGTGATGAGTCTGCAGAGAAAAGGGCCAGAGATTGGAGTCCTCTCTAGAACACATGACAGCAGGATGGAGGTGGAGGGGTGTTAGGCATTTGGAAGCTGCTGACGACCTTTAAGCAGAGAACAGTATGATCAGATTTGCATTTCAAGAAAACCACTCTGGATGAAATGTGGATTACTGTAGAAGAACATCTCTAGAAAGGAGACCAGCTGCGACTACTATCAAGATGAGGAGCTTGTTTGATTGGCACAGGAGGCTCGAGGGATAAAAATGGACTGATTTTAGCAATATCTAGAAGGGGAAAAAAGAGAGGACTTCATGATTCACCTGTTATAATCCAAGAACAAAATTCAAAATGACTCCCAGCATTCTGAAGTTTAAGTGGGGGAGTTGTGCCATCACCCAAGGTAGGGAACATTGGAGGGTAGTAGGGGCAGAATTGAGATAGGCAGGACAAGTCCAGAGGAGCAAACAAGAGACTGAACTTTGGAGTAATGAGACTGAATTCATTGTAAATGACCATCTGTACAGTGCTAAGGATACAAAGAAAAGATAGGGTCTCTGCCACCCAACAATATACACACCAGCATAAGGATTCTCAACACTAAATCCTTTAAAAAACTCTTTTTGGAGGTTTTCTTGATCTGTTTTGGTTTGGCTTAAACACTGATACCCAGAACCTACTCTAATTCAGAATCTCAGGTGTTTTCGCTGGGCAGCCAGAATTACACTGCTGGGGACATGTCAGACTGCAAGTGTGACAATTCTCCTGTAGGTAATTTCTGAATTATACCTTGTGAAACCCTATTTAGATGCAAGTTATTTGTTCCATTTTAAATAATCCCCCTTTTTTGAACATGTGTTTTGAAACACCCCCTATGAATTTAGCTCAACTGCAGTATTTTTGAGGACTGTACTTTTTTTTTTTTTAAGATTTATTTGAGAGAGAGGGAGAGCGCACGTGCACATGAGCAGGGGGAGGGGCAGAGGGAGAAGCAGACTCCTCACTGAGCAGGGAACCTGACATGGGGCTCCATCCCAGGATCCCGGGATCATAACCTGAGCCAAAGGCAGATGCTTAATCAACTGAAACACCCAGGTGCCCTGAACACTGTACTTCTTAATGTTTGATTTTTTTTTTCCTCTTTGGATCCAGGTTATATAGATATACATAAGGTAATCAATAAAGTTCTCATCAATTGTGATTGATAATCAGGACCCACTATTGGAACAATTCCTACTATAGGAGATTCTATTCCCCTTTTAAGTCACATTAAGGATATCGAATGTTTCAGAGTTGAACTACAGATTTTTCTATAAATAATATTAGAGAACTTTGCCAATCTGTCTCGTTCTTACAGCAAATGATATTGCAAGTTGGAAAAAAAATTATATTACTTGACAGTTTCTGTACATGTTTTATTTCATAATGGCTATTTCTNATTTTTCTATAAATAATATTAGAGAACTTTGCCAATCTGTCTCGTTCTTACAGCAAATGATACTGCAAGTTGGAAAAAAAAATTATATTACTTGACAGTTTCTGTACATGTTTTATTTCATAATGGCTATTTCTTAATAAAAAGCCAATCAAGCCTTTAAAAAACTCACTTATATGAGGTGTATTTCTGATTGATTTCAGACTGCCTATCCATCTTAGTCCATCAACTCTCAAAACAATCTAAGGAAAGGGGTCATGTGACACATGGTAGTGATTCTGGGCTGCAGACGGCCTGGTCCACATCCCAGGTCCCCAGTCTGGGCATGTCTTATCATCTCTTTCTCTTCCCTGTCAGTCTAATTTACTCTACTGACTCCCCAAATATTTGCACACAAACACAATGGTAATAGTTACTATCTAATAGTTGCTCATGCCTCTATTTCTTATCTGAGAAACCCAGTAAGTCTGATGCTGATGATTTCAGCTTTAGAAAAACTTGTCATCAACTGAGGGTTGCTGGAGTGGAAGGAGTTGGGTGGGGATGAGCTAAATGGGTGAGGGGGATTAAGGAGGGCACTTGTGATGAGCACTGGGTGTTACATGTAAGTGATGAATCACTAAATTCTCCTTCAACTACTATTACACTATATGTTAACTAGAATTTAAATACAACTTGAAAAATCAAAAAACAAAATGAAATAAACAACAACTTGTTATCAAGAGGATTCCTAGGTTGTGAGGAATACTGCCAGAACTTCAAATTAGTTATTCTTCTGAGCAGTGGGGATTCAATGATAACAATGACGAGAAATACAAACACAACACAAGCTGTAGGAGAGCATAATGAGAGCGTTCATCCAAAAAAAAATCATGTAAAGAAACATATTACTAAATTAAAAAACAAAAACCCTTTGCAATAAAAGACCTTGGCAATAGAGAAATGATGGCAAGGGGGAGAACAGGACCTGATGGAAACAGCACTGGGTTTAAATGGAAGATCCCGACTGTCCTTACTGTCTTCATCCAAATCTCAGAAATAGACGAAACATTATCCCTGATGTAGATGCAAAAATTCCTAAAATGAATATTAGCAAATTGAATGTAAGACACTAAAGGGACTATACACCATGACCAAGTGGGATTTATCCCTGGGATGCAAGAATACTTCAACATACACAACTCAATAAAAGTGACACATTGCTTTAATACAATGAAACATAAAACTCTTATTCTTATCTCAACAGATGCCATTTGTGACAACATGGATAAACCCTGAGTACATTATGCTAAGTGAGAGAAGTCGGACAGAGAAAGACAATAAAATTCCACTTATATGTGGAATCTAAAAATGCCAAACTTAAAAAACAGACATTAAAATGGTGGTAATAGGAGTTGGGAATGGGGAGATAAGTGTTTTTTAAGAGTACAAACCTATACCAAGTAGCAAGTAACTCCTAAAGATAAACGTACAAGATAGTAAATATAGATGATATTGTATTATAATCATGAAAATTCCCGCGAGACTAGAATCTTATTTCAACTACTTAAAAGATAATTATGTAATGCAATAGAGGGTACTCATAATATATAAATGTATCTAATTAACATGGTGTACACCTTAAATAGACACGTTATATCTCAAATGTATTTCAATTTAAGAAAGAATAAAAAAATTAGCCACCGGGAGCACCACAGACATCGATGTAACGGTGAGGTAGATGGTGACATTATTAGTTCTAGGAGAAACTGACCTCAAGTAACAGCGTGGGCTGTGCAAGAAGGAACCCTTTTGCATTGTTGGGCAGATACTCAAGTCCCTCTCAAGACAAATGTTTCCCCTGTACTTTTCTTCTTTTTCCTTTATTGTAAATCTTCCTGAATTTTGTCTGTGCTGAATTATTACTTGATATACGACCATTTTTAGTTACAGTTTTGTTTCAGTTCCGATCTCCTGAAATTCCATCTCCACCTCTTCTCTAAAACTGCTTCTGATGATAGTCCAGTCATCTTCTTCCTGTCATCTTCTACCTTCTTAAAACTCAAGACCTCTCTGGGCTCCAGGGCTCCACTATGTTCCTGTTCACTTTCTTCCTCTTTCTACTCTTTCTCAAGACCTTTTAACTTTCCTGTCCCATAAGTATTGATATTCATAGAGTTTCATCTTCAGTTCTTTACTCATCTCACTTTAAAACGTTTACTCTTCTCAGTTCATTAAAAATGTGTCTTTGTATATTCTATGTGCCCCCAATTTCTAATTACCACTAGAAACTCATTCCTAGATGTTTTAAACATATGCCAAGAAAATAACTGTTATTTCTCAATATATATATGCCCCTTTTTTTAAATTATTTTTTTATTATTATTTGCCCCAGGGGTACAGTCTGTGATGCCCCTCCTTTTTGATTCTGCATTTTTAAAGTCCTGGTCAGAGAGCCCGAGTCACCTAAACTATAATCTTCAGTGTCATTAGATTATCCGACTCTGACAGGTCTATCTACTTCTAAAATATCTTCTTCTTCTCTACAATTCCTCATGCCCACTGGGACTCTTTTTCTTCAGACTTTCATCATATCTTCCCCAATGTAAGTGGTTCCCAACTGGCTTTCCTATTTTGAATTTTTTTCCACTTTAATTAATATCCCATGCTACTTTATTTTTATTAAATTTACCTCTTATAACATCTTTTCCATTTGTTAACATTTGGTGGCTCCACATTGTTTATTAAATAAAATATAAGGGACCCCTTGGTGGCTCAGTCAGTTAAGTGTCTGCCTTTTGCTTAGATCATGATCCCAGGGTCCTTGCTCAGTGAGGAGCCTGCTTCTCCGTCTGCCTGCCTCTCCCCCTGCTTATGTTTCTCTCTTTCTCTCTCTCTGATAAATAAATAATTTTAAAAAATAAATAAATCAGTAAATAGAAATGCCTTAGGAGGATCTATGATACCAATTACCAACTGACTTCTGTCTATATCTAACCTTTTATTCTCCGCTTCCATCCCCAAACCAAAAATTGCAATTTTACCTTATGCTTCACCAAACAACCTATAGTTCTTCATATATAACATATTAGTTTATGTTTTAGTGCCCAAACACACGATTCCTACAACTTCTCCTAACCTCCCCTATTAGCTACTTACACTTCAACACCCAGCTCAAACTGCCACCTCCGTGGAGCATTCTATGATGTTCTAAAGCAAAATTATATTTCCATCTACAAATTGCCATAATATGTGGGTATATTTCTGTTACAATCTATAAAAATGCGTTTATAACAAAAAAGCAAAATGTAGACTTTAGAATCTAAAAAACACTGCCCAGAACTGAGGAAGATTTAAAAATGAGAACAGATTACATTTAAAATTAAATCAGTAATTTAAAAACTCCCAACGAACAAGACTGCAGGATCAGATACCTGTCACAGGTGAATTCTAGCAAACAGTTAAGGAAAAGATAATACCTATTCTTCTTAAACTACCCAAAAAACCAAATAGGAAAATTTCCAAATTTATTCTATGAGGCCAGCATTACCCAGATACCAACATCAAACAGACACTTACAGAAAACTGCAGTTCAGTATCTTTGATGAACATAGATGCAAAAATTCTCAAAAAAAAATTAGCAAACCAAATTCAACAATGTATGAAAAGGATCATTCACCATGATTAATTTGTAATTATTCTAGGGGGACAAGAATGCTTCAATATTCACAAATCAATGTGATATATCACATTAAAAGATAGGAAGGATGAAAACTGTATGATCATATCAATATACACATGAAATGCATTTTAGAAAATACAACATCCATTCATGATAAAAACTCTCAGCAAAGTGGGTATAAAGGGAATATATTTCAGCACAATTAAGACTACATATCAAAAATCCACAGCCAATATACCTGATGGTGAAAAATAATTTTTCCCCTAAGGTTAGGAACAGTTTTTCCCCTAAAGTCAGGAACAAGTGTAAAATCCTTTTCATGTATATATCAGTTTGATCATACGGTTCTCCTTCCATTTACATTTACAACAAAAAGAATAAAATACCTCGAAATAAATTTAACCAAGTAGGTCAAAGACCTTACTCTGAAATTACAAGACGTTGATGAAAGATTTTGAAGATCACACAAACAAATGGCAAGATATACCATGTTCACGGATTGAAAAAATTGTATCATTAAATGTCCATACTACCTGAAGCAATCTACAGATTCAATGCCATCCCTCTCACAATACTAACAGCACAGCATTTTTTGAAGAACTACAAGAAATCATTCTAAAATTTGTATGGAGCCACAAAAGACTT
Organism: Ailurus styani; assembly: GCA_002007465.1. Lineage (NCBI taxonomy): Eukaryota > Metazoa > Chordata > Mammalia > Carnivora > Ailuridae > Ailurus > Ailurus styani. The sequence continues at coordinate 224,183 of LNAC01000698.1, read as the reverse complement.
CAAATAACCAAAGCAATCTTGAAAAAGAAGGACAAAGTTGGAGGTATCATAATCCCATATTTCAAGATATTCTACAAAGCTACATTAATCAAAACAATGGTACTGGTGGAAAAAATAACAGAAAAAAACAAAACAAGACAAAAACAAAAACAAAAAAACCCCCAAAACCATAGATCAGTGGAATAGGACAGAGGGCCCAGAACTAAACTTATGCTTATGTGGTCAGTTACTCTATGACCAAGGAGGCAAGAACATGCAACAAGAAAAAACATAGTCTTTTCAATTAATGGTAGTGGGAAAACTGAACAGCTATATATGAAAGAATGAAATCATACTACTTTCTTCTGTGATACACAACAATAAAGTGAAAATGGATTAATGACCTAAATGTGAGACCTGAAACCATAAAACTCCTAAAAGAAAACATAGTCTATAATCTCTTAGACATGGGCCTTAAGAACATATTTATGAATATGTCTCCTCAGATGAGGGATACAAAGGCAAAAAGAAACTATTGGGACTACACCAAAATAAAAACCTCTTGCACAGCAAAGTAAACTATCAACAAAAGGGCAACCTAGTGAATGGGAGAAGATATATGTAAATGACATCCAATGAGGGGTTAATATATAAAATATAAGAAGAATTTGTACAACTTAACATAAAAAACTCCAATTAAAAATGGGCAGAGGACTGAGTACATCTTTGTTCCAGAGAAAATGTACAGATGGCTAACAGACACATGAAAAGATTTGCAACATCACCAATTAGGAGAATGCAAATCAAAACCTCAATGAGATATGACCTCGCACCTGTCAAAATGACTAGTATCAAAAAGACAGGACATCACAAATGTTGGCAGGGATGTGGAGAAAAGAGAACTTAAGTACTGAGGGTGGGAACCACTGAGGACAACAGTATGGAGATTCTTCAAAAAGTGAAAATAAAACACAACTACCACAGGATCCAGTAATTCCCTTACTGGGTAAAACCCAAAGCAAGCAAAAACACTGATTTAAAAAGATACATTCATCCCTGTATTTATTGCACCATTATTTACAATAGCCAAGATATGAATGAAACCCAAATATCCATTAATGTATAAATGGGTAAATAAGATATGGGTGTATGGGTGTATGTGTGTGTGTGTGTGCGTGTGTATGTGCATGTTTGTATATACATATATACACACAAAATGGAACATTTGCAACATAGATGGACTTAGAGTGTATTATCCTAAGTGAAATCAGTCAGAGAAATAAATATACTGTATGATTTCACTTTAATGTGGAATGTAAAAAATATAATAAACATAACAACAAAACTAAAGAGACTCTTCTATATCTGTATAGACCACAGATGGTGGTTGTCGGAGGGGAGGTAAGTGGGCGTGGGTGTGGAAGAAATAGGTGAAGGAGATTAAAAGGTACAAACTTCAAGTTATAAAACAAGTCATATATTAAAAAGTACAGCAGAGGGAATACAACCAATAATGTAATAATTTTGTGTGGTGACAGATGGTGACTATACTTACTGTGATGAGCACTGAGTAATGTGTGGAATTGTTGAATCAATATGCTGAAACCAATACACCTGAAACTAATACAGCACTATATGCCAACTGTATTTCAATAATATTTTTTCCTTTTCATTCCTTTTATTTTTCCATTTTTTTATTAGTTTCAGAGGTAGAATTTAGTGACTCATTAGTTGCACATAACATCCAGGGTTTATTACATCAAGTGCCCTTTTTACTGCCCATCACTCAGTTACCCCATCCTTCCCACCCCCTTCCATTCCAGCAACCCTCAGTTTGTTTCTTATGGTTAAGAGTCTCTTATGGTTTGTCTCCCTCCATGATTTCATCTGTTTTATTTTTCCCTCCCTTTCCCTATGCTCCTCTGTTTTGTTTCTTAAATTCCACATACGAGTGAAATCATATGGTATTTGTCTTTTACTGACTAATTTCATTTAGATAATACCCTCTAGTTCCATCCATGTCTGTGCACATGGCAAGATTTCCTTTTTTTGATGGCTGAGTAATACCCCATTGTATTATTATTATTATCTACTATAAAAGAATTAGGTTGACCAACACAGGCAGGGGGAGGAAATCTCAAATCCTATTGTTATCTCACTTGTCTCTAAGACAGCATAATCTGTCATCTGGAGAAACTATAATGGGAAATGTTTCTTCAAAACAAAACACCAATTTTTCACTGTCTTGTTATTTTCTTTTTCAACCTCTTTTTCTGTGGTGAAATGTTATTATACTCAATAGCAATAAGATGGAAAAAAAACCCCAGCAAAACTGCAAAGTAATCTTAACAAATTTACATTAGTGGTTACAGATAAGTACACATTAGATGCCATATGTGTGTGTATGTGTGTGTGTATAGTGATACACATATATAAAGGAAGTGATAGCAAAAATAGCTAAATTACAGCTCTGAAGTGACAATATCATGCCTCAAATGGGGTCTGCATATATATTTTATTGCCTTACTTGTCAATAAAAAGAATTACTCATGCTATGAAACAAGAATGGAAAATGAGGGGAATTATCAACCAAAACCCAGGAGAACAATTAAGCTAAACCTGGAAATCTATTTTTTTAAGATTATCTAAAAAAATTAAAATGCTATTATCAAAACTAGAGTGGGTGTTTCTCAACACCCAGGGCAAGTCTTAAAATTCTCCGTGTAACATTCTTGTCTTAGGGCCACTCCACTCTAAGATATACCATTAGGGTGGTGATACTAAATTATTAAACTAAAACATGGCCCCACAGGCTAGTGAACTGCTAATTTGAGCCTGTCTGAGTCACTCCCTCTAATCCAGAAGGAGTGTAGCCCTAAGGCGTGTTCAACCCTGCTCTATTTGTTTCATGGGATATTGAGAGTTTGAGTTTGTACCAAACCACTCTATGAATCTGGAGGTCTTCAAACACAGACATTGAAGACACATTCCTTCAGCTCTCTGAACGCATTTCTATTTCTTGTAACCTACCAAGAATGGCTGTTTCAAAAGCAGACTCAAAATCTCACATATTTTGTGTATTTTCCTTCCAGGCAATTCCTAAATATGCATTATGAAAATTTATTAGTGTATCTTTCTTGTAGTATATAAAAATAATTTATTGAAAAGTCTTCACTAGGGCTTTGGCCTTCATATTTTTAACTAAATGAAAATATGGAGTATTATTGAACTTAACCTAAGTAACTCAAAAATAACCACTAAATTTCTTCCTGTGTTTTCCTTAGCAGTGTCTAAATCTTTGTTACTATTCTCATAGGACATTAGTTTCTTATTATTTTATGTCTTAGGCATAGAGAGTTGACTACATATAGTATTAGCAGCTCAGGTCTGTCAAAATTACCACAAAGTGGGAGAATTGCAATGACAGACATTTATTCTCTCAAAGTTGTAGAAGTCAGAAGTCTGAAATCAGTGTCAGAAGTGTACACTTTACAAAGGCTCTAGGGGAGACTCCTTCCCTGCCTTCTTCAGCTTCTTGTGGTTCCAGGCCTCCCTTGGCTCGTGGCAGCCTCTTATTTCTTCTGTCTTCACATGACCTTCTCCTCTGTGTCTGTCTTTTCCTTCTCTATCCCCTATAAGGGCCAATAAATCCTCAGACAGCCAATTTGACTGCTCTTCCGGAGTATTTAAAGGTGTGGGAGAGGATATGGTACGATTACCAGATCCTATGTTCCTGACTGAGGCATTCATTTTCCCATTGTCCAGGAGAGTTTACTGTGGCTCACAACTAAGCCCCTTCCCAGAAATTACCTCTGGGCGAAGGAGGCTTCTTTGCCCTAAGTCATACGCCCCTCAAAGTGACAGACAAGGAGGTTTTGAAGACGTGAAGCACTTGGCTTACTTCAGTCCATGTCTGAGGGGCCATCCCAGCTGGAGAGCTTCCCATGACACTGATTTAAATCTCTGTTGCAACTGTATGACATAACTCTCTCTCTCACACACACATAATCCTACTTCCCTCCTTCCTAGGTATTGTTCCTGAGAGCATTTCCCAATAGACCACTTCTATACAAGTGTCTGTTTCAGAGTCTGTCTTCCATAGCACTCAGCCTAGGAAAATAGATTATCTTTAGGAGTCATGCAAGAAAACAACTCTTAATAATGTAATATCTCCTCTATAACCTCAACTTTCCCCCTTCCATCAGAACTGTTCCATCCCCTTTTTCAACTTAGTAAATGGAAGTATCATGCATAGAGCTCTCAAGCCAAAACCTTGCATTATTATAATTCATGCCCCTTTCTCTTACCAATATCGTACTTTGAGCAACACCTAGCATTTTTCTTCTAAGTTATACTGGATATCTGTCTCCTTTTCTCTCTTTCGTCACCACCTTCTTGGTGTGACCAGCATCTCTCCCTGAACTATTCTGGGTACTTGTATTGTGATCGTGAGCAACTTACTTGACCTTTCTAGGCCTCCATAAAATGAAAAGAATAATAGTACTAACATAGTAATAGTACGGACATTACAGCTGGAAATCAATGCGTTAATAAATGTAAGAGAGTTAAATAAAACTTGGTATATAGCAAGTACTACAGTGTCAGTCATTATCAAGATCCTGAAATTGAATGAGGACACATTTTACGGCGGGAAATGGAAAGTACATACAGGTGAATGAGGAGGTCTTCCCCAAAGGTCGTCTCTGTCCTCACTATCAGACAATATACATCTTCATTGCACATAACTGCCTAATACTATTCCAAAGAGATGAATTTCAGGACCTTTGTTATTTTCAAATATTCAATATGTACATATAATAGTAAAATACATGTTTTATGTAGTAGTATTTTTCTAAATATCAGTAATATTAATTTACTTAAATGGCTCTAATTCAAGAACAAGTGGTCCAGATGCTCCCGGAAGTGCATCCTAGGAGCACGTTATGGGTTGGTTGTTTACATCTTGTGGTACTACCCCTGCTGTGAATTTAATTACTAGTTGATTTCTTTAAAAATTCCCACGTTTGTACAAAAATACATACTTGACTTTTAGTTTCCTCTTGTCTATCCCTTCACATTCTTAGTGGTGACTAATTGGGAAAATAATTCTCTGATATTGTGGTTAAAATCTGGTGTTCAAAACTGAGACATGAGCTTGTAGGTATGATCTACTACCATGAATTTCCCTAAATAAAATACATATTAATAGCATAAATTAGGTAACATTTTACGTGACAATCACAGTTTGACAAGAATCATAGGATAGGAACTCATTAAATCCCAAATCATGGATATGTAGAGCATTTTATTAAGCCATTTCACTATTCTTCTCAACAGTAGGGTAATGAGACAGGTCAGCAAATAAGGTTATAGTTTGTTTTAAGATAACCATGTGCTCAAGTAATAGAACTAACCACGTCTGTTTCAAAAGCTTATACTTAAATTGCTCCTACTATATTTTTATTCCCATTGCCTTATTCTTGTTCATATATCCAATCAACAAGCTTTTAATGTGCACATATTTTATATAGAAACTCTTCTGAGTACTTGAAAAATAATTAATATACTCTTCTCTTAATCCAATTCCCAACATGACCTACTCTGTATCTTAAGTACAGACAAATGTAAGCACTGTGGAAATCAGTATGACAACAGTGACAAAATCCTTCACAAAAGTGCACAGGACTTTTACTTTAGGAAGATCCCATTGGTATTTACTTCTGATATAGGTCAGAATTTCCAACATAAAAAAAGAAACACTACCCCAAAATAAAAACACAGCATGCTTGAATAGCCTCTTTGTCTACTGGGGCTAAATTTTTGGATATGCTGTTCTAAAATATTTGTGGAGAAGCCCGAAAAGCTGCCACCTTGATGTCTTGAGCAAAACAAAGTTCCGTATGTTCTAGGTTACAATCAGTGCAAGTACCCCTTCTAGTCAATCTTATAAACCTGAAGACCCACTGGAACTCAAAATACATGTATCAAATTTAGATTCTTGGTAGACACTGTGAGTTGACCCAGTAGGTTGTTTAAGGGCATTTAACTTTCAGAAAGCAAATTCTCTTATTCGGGGGTGGAGGGACAAACTAAGCAGCAAACAGATGTGGGGGGAAAAAGTCTTTGGAGGAAATATGTCACCTCACAGACCAAATCTGTGTTTATGGGACACGAATTGATCATGTGTCCCAAATTATCCATCTATTTCAACCACTGTGGGGGGGTGTGTCATCAAGCATGTCTTGTGACATTCCATCCTTAAGGGATGTGGTATGTTGGACTAGACTGGTGAACACTCTGAAGGCACAAATAAGTTGCATGAACAAGGTGCTCAGGTTCACAGTGTTCCTATTCACACCCGCCCCCCACTTATCCCAACTAGGCCTTCATGGATTGCTCCTATGACCATGTGAAAGAGACTGAATAAAAACCACTATAGAAAGTTCTGTGCAATTCATGAGCACCAGCTTACCGAGGAAGTCTATAGTATTAAGTACCACTCAAGATTAGTTATGAAATAAAATACTCTTTGTATATAGGACAATTAGCACTATGCCTTCATTTCCACTTTATCTGTAAAGTTGTGACTTAAGATTAGTATCTACACTAGGATAATAGCTAATAATTTACCCTGATGATCAGGGCCACGGAAAAGGGTAATTTAGAAGACTGGTAACATCAAAATTTGGGAAACACTAATGTGAATGGAGTGCTAAGATTTTGGCTAAAGCCTATAAATATTTTTATCCCTTAGGAAGGGCCACAGGAAATTTCCCCAAGAAGACTATTTTTTTTCTTTTTTGGATTTTCCGTAGCACAGTTGATTAAATTTTAAAATATTCATAGTATATAACATGATAATTTGATATATAATGTGAAAGACTTTCCCCCATGGAATTAATTAACACATCCATTACCTTGGGTATCTACCTTCTATTTTTATTTATTTTTAATTTTTTAATTTTTTGTTGTGTTACCTTTTAGAAAACAACTCTTAATAACTGTAGTGTAAGTCCTAACTAAAATTAAGTCCAAGTAGTAAGTGCCACCTTGGTGTTTGAATCTGGTCTAACTCCAATTTTCCCTCCCCACTGTCATCCTGTGGATAAGATCTCTATCAAACGTAACAGTCAAAGTTCCCGCTTATGCCTAAGTAACAGGCTTCAATTCCCTACTAGCAAATGGAATTATTCAAGCAAACTAATCATATTCTCCCACTGGAACCACAGGGCATTTAACTGTCTTGATACTCCAAAACCTCCAAAACACACTGGGTTGTTCACTCTGTTCTCAAGAGTAAGCCTCATGTAGGGTCTTATTGTGTAAGGCGTCCTCCTACCCTAGGCTGTTGGTATATGTGACTAATAAACTGCTGTGGATCTCACTTGTCTGTTGTTGGATGTTCTGTGTTAAACTATCCCTATAACCCTAGAGGGAGAATCTCTCACAAGTGGAGTGAATAAGAGGCAATTAAAACCACAACCAAGTAGAGAGGATAGTGAATTCTTCATATTTTAGTCAGCCTGTTTTTTGGAACCAAAGGACCCTAAGTGAATCAAACCAAAATAAAAGTTATGATCTCAGATATGTGATGGAGCCTTTCACTAAATAAGGGAAGCCACGGCAGAGACTGGATTGAGAACAACAACAATGAGTTCATTTGGCAAGGTTGATTTTTATGTGCATATGGGACACAGGTATAGCATAGCTGTAGGACAGGAGTCTCTATTTCAGCAGAAAAATTCCGAGGGAATTACACAGATTTTGGAGTCAATATACAAATAGTACTTGAAGTCATTGGTTTAGATAGGCCAGGAAAAAAAGAATTTGGCCTAATGATTCGTTTGACCCATAGCCTTTCTTTTATGCCAATCTTATTTAAATTTCTTATAAATATAGATTTTTAAAGGATGTAACAGATGTTTTTTAAGAAAGATGTTAATTTGCAGGAGTGTGCCCAAATAATTGACTGCTTCTTAGGTAAGTTCTAAAATAAAATTATGTCTGAGGTTTTAGATCATGTTTGAAGTAAACCCTACATATTGAGTAGGAATTTTCTCAAAATCTTATGCAGGAATTGAATGTGTCCTACACAGAGTATAGATGGGCCTACTGCAGAGTAAGGAAATGAGACTATGGAAAGGAAAGTAAAAGAAGAGAAGGGTAGAAAAGAAGAAGAATGTTATTTCAAATATTACTTTATGTGTTTAATTTTTTTAAATGATTAATACTGTATATTCATTTATATTCCTTCCCTGATAAATCCTGTGCTTCTTTAAGACATAGATAAGTTATCTCTATAATTCTACTGTAACATCAAAGCTTAACACTTTGATACTGTATTTGTTTTATAAATCTCGTAAGAATAGACCTGTAATATACTGTTGATTTGTGAAAAAGGGGTGATCTCAAAGGATTTGCTGTATTTTTCCTCATATATTTAGGTTTGTCTGAAAGTAAGAATAGACTTTTAAAAAGTACTCTAAGATTATAGATGTCGTATAATAAGTATAGTTGGCCCTCATTTTGTGTGATGTCACTGGAATGAGTGGAATGAATTACAAAGAATTAAAGGAGAACATCAAGAACAGGAGTGGGAAGTGAGCATCACTGACCAATGCGAAAAATCACTTCCTTGAAGATAGTAGGGAAGGCCCAACCTACAATATTCCATAAAGACAGTAGGAGCAAAATTTTCCAAAGAAATTGTAAGAACCTCTCATCTCAGAGTCAGGAGGTATGAAGTGTAGAAATGGAAAATAGGGCTAAAGTTCAGTTGAAGTTTAGGTTATGGACTGTCATTAGACACACATTTGTTTTTCCCTAATTGTGAACACAGTGACAATCGACCCATATTTATTCCTAAGAAAATTCATTGATGGTTGTACAGGAACATGGTTACAACTTCTGAATTATTAGATAAATATGTGACATTTTTGAGGAAGGATCATTTGTTACCCTTCAAGAACCCTCTTTCCATGAATCACAGGGCAGCAACAGTCTTTACTGTTGTTGAAGTCACTAAGTTTTTTGGGTTTGCTACTTATCTTAAAAAAATAGAGTCTATCTCATTTTGCCTACACTCTAATACCCATTATTTTTTATTTTGCAAACAATGAGAAAACCAAGCTTTTTACTGTGGACATTTGTACCCCAGAGGTGAGCCCCTATCATTCCAGTATTTGGAAGGTCCCACAAAATAAGAAAAAAGACAAAGGAAGAAAATAGATTTGACTTAAGAGACACTTAGATCGAAAAAATTCACCAAATGCCTAACACTTTAAATTTGAAAAAGCTCACACTGAGACATATTTTTATTAAACTCCAAGACAATAAAGGAGAAGATATTAAACCTTCCAAAGCCTTTATTTTTTTTAAGTCATTCAAAAAAGAGTGAGAAAATGACTGTCATGAAAAGTGCCAGATCTAGTTATTTAAGCACCTGAGTTCTAAAGTCAGGCAATGCAATTTACGAATCATGTGATTTGGGCAATTCATTTAACTTGTACTTCAGTTATTTCAACTATAAAATGAAAATAATAGCTTTTATCTTTCACAGTTGTTTAGACCTTAAAGTGTTTACAATAGTACCTAGACCTGTCAGCTGTTATAAACGTTGGCTAAAATACTTCCCAGACTTATAAAGAGTGCTCTTGAAGGTGAGAAGACAGTAGCGCAGTGCACGCGGAACTTATTATATGCTTTAAAATGTTGCAGTTACAAAATGAACACAATTACAGTGTCCATTTATAGTGTCTATATGGTTCCTAATTGAAATTTGTTTTTAGTCCATAATCCCAATTTCTGTTTGGTAGTAGAGATAATTATCTGGCCATTCAGGGCAACTCAGCTACTTAGGATTTTTAAGCATGGGCCCTTGGAACTCCCCTCTTGCCTTGCTTCACTTGTTGATAGAAGGAATGAGTTGAAACTGGGGGTAACGAGGAGTGCAATGTCTGCTCCAAATGCTGATATCTGTCCTTGATAAGCTTCCATATCTGACCTACGATATTGACCACTGCCTCCACTTTCTTTTTAGGAATTTTAAGCTTTGATATTGAAGTAGAATTAAAAGGGTAATTGATTCTGGTCTTGAAGAAGCTCAGGATTTTTCAGGGGGGGGGGAAGATACATGATTGTGAATATACAGTGTTTAAAAATTTTAATAACTATGGGTTACATAAGATTATTTTTACCTGATATTTCTTTCCATTGCAGTCATTTATGTTCCCAAATAGAATAATTATTTATGTCTCTACTTTCATAGGAAATGTACAGCGCCCTCCCCACCCTTTTTTTTTTTTTTTGGAAGTGCAGCTTGGTGGTTCTCCTCCTGTCAATTTAGGTCCCACCTTAGTTTTGTTGCATGTAAGTGATGCTCTGAACTCTGCTATCTCCCAATAAACCTTGGATCATCCTTCTATTGTCTCAGTTACAGGGTTCTTTTACCCCATTCCACTGCAAATCCTCAGCAGGCATGCCAATTTCACAATCTCACCCACATTTCTCATCACGTTCAGAAATTTCCTGATCTTCTTCATACTGGTGACAGTCAAGGATCTTTGAACTAAGTTGCAACTATGTGTTTGCATGTAGGATACATCCTAAAGAGTGTGTAAATAAGTCGTGTGACTATACTGTGAAGATGCTAACTAGATTTAGAAATGAAAGACCTTAAAGTATTCTATCACACAGTTACTGGAATACATGAGACGGGAAAAAAATGAGTTTCACTTATAAAAATAAATCATAAAATAAGACTAATCTACCCCTACAGCATTTCTGTTGAGAAAAAACTTTTTTTTTTTGACTCATCCTTTCCCACAGATCTCTACTGCATAGCTCAGTTATATGTGGTAGGTAACCTTTTTCTCTCCACTATTTAGACAACTGCCCTAATAAGTGAATAAGAACCAGAGTTTAGTCCTGAATATGATCTCATACATGAAAAATATGATCTGAGGCTATGTTTTCAGCTTTACAGTCTACGAATCTCTCTCAGATTCACATACAATGCCATTTGAGTGTGGTTTCCTACAGTTAAGAGAAATACTTTAATATTTTATGATTTTTTTCATTTTAGTCCAACTATATTTGACAACATTGAACAATGTAATATTTGCTATTATTTGTTTTAAGCCAAGTATACATCTTTGTAAGATTTAAGTGATCCAAGTATTAAACTATATAATATGTGATGTTCAAGTTTAGTATGCTAACTTAACTTAGGAATATGATCTTTAGAAATATTTTTTTAGCCCCATATTTGGATTCAATTTTCTTTCTAGTAGATTAATTTTAAAATAGAAAATCCTGGTTATCAATGACAATTTAAAAAGCAAAAAGTCCTCTTGCTTGTTCCTTAAAGAGAAATATGTATATGTATGTATATGTATATGCATATACCTATATGTTTATGTATATATGTGTGTGTGTATGTATATATGTATATACAAATGTAATCACTTCCTTATAAGAAATATCAGTTATCAAATGCTTTAGGTCATATTTTTTCTATTTCATGATCCTCTTAGAGTGTGAAAAATAATTTGCATTTCTAATTTGTTTTAAAGCATAGTTGTCAGGATGTAAGCTAAAAGAAACAGTTAATTATTTCAAAAAAAATGAAAAGTTCCTAATTTTTCATTGTCTGATCTTGCTCTTCTTGTAGCGCCTAAATTCAAGGACATGTGGAATGAAACGTGATAAAGAGTCTGTATACATTATATATTACATTATCAATGTCTAGCTTCAATAAAAACTTCATCCAGCTTCTGTACCATGTGGTATATGAGTTAGACTCACTTAATTGACTCCAGCTGTTAGTTAGTATGTGGAATAATGAATCATGTTCTTTTCAGCATTGTCTAAAATGAGATATGTGTACAAAGGAAAAAAATGTGAAAAAATAAAATAACCGCCAATTTATATTTATTGAGTGTACTAGGCCCAAATGAGGGGAAAAAGATAGAATCTAGAACATGGCAAAGTAAATAATGAACCAAGTTAAAGGCATTCAGGCATAATGCAAAGAACAGATGTCTAGAAGTTAGTACACCTGGTTTTAGACCTTGGCTTTACCATTAACTATCCATATGACTGACTGAAATATGAATTATGCATAGTTCTTATAGCCCAGGTAAAGTAAAACGAGGGAACCACTTACCAGATTTGAATAGGCTGATAGGTGAACCAGGGTGGCAATAGAGTATCTACCAGAGGACAAAGAAGAAAAAAAAAAAAAACATGGTCAAAGGAAATTGTTAAACCCAGACTGTTCTAGGCCATAGTTACCCACAGGTGTCCATACAGTGATGGAATGTTAGCCAAAAAGATAGAGAAGAGGGGCAGAAGCTATTTTAGAGCCAGGTAAGATGAGTGGTTTTCAAACTGACTGCATAGTTGTGGAGTCCACTGAGACTAATTAAATCAGATATCTAGAATTGAAACACAGACATGTAGGGTTGAAACAGACATGCATAAGTTTTTTTTTTATAGCTCCCTACATATCATTATATGTTGTCAAGGTTGGGAACTCATGACCTGGCTATTGGACTAGAATAAGCAGGTTACGAGGTATTGGACTAGTTGGGAACTCATGAGTTACATAATCAATTCAAAGTTTTGCCCTTGAAGAAGCAGGTTAGAAGATACTGGACTAGGTTCAGTCCCTGCAGGAAAGCCAAGCTCTACTACTGAGAATAAGAGTGAAGAGAGCTATCATTCCCAGATTAACCTGAGTGACCAGTGGAACCAAGTGGAAAGTAGATTCCAAATGTAACCAGTAGCACACATGAAATGACCACACTTAGTACTAAAGACAGACCATTGAATAGTGGAGGTGACAACCGAAGTAGCTTAAGACCCCTAATCAGCAACAGAAATCAGTTAGGAGAAAGAGAACAAACCAAACTGTGTTAGATCAAACAAGGGTAACACCAAAAAGCAAATGCTACGTCTGCCCTGGTTACTTGCACAGCAAAATGAGGTCAACAAACCATTTCTTGGAATACCCAGGACCCACATCAGTCCTCTTCTCCACTTCAGAAACTTCTCACAAAACACTCCTCTGTTACGTTTTCATTCGTTCTGATCATCAGTACTTCAAAACATTCTAACATATTCCTCTTTCACACACACAAAAATTGCATAACAACCTAACAAAGTTATTATGACACATTATCTCAATAGTCATTTTGAATGGTATCATGTGAAGAGTGAAATGAGAAAGAAAAAAATAAACGAGTTAAACCATTGTAAAGGAGAAGATAAAATTACTGCTATTTGTTGATGAAACAATACTAGCTAAACCCTACAGAGTATTGTAAACACTAAGCTATAAAGTGATAGGTGCAATAGTATATGCTATCCAGAATCTTCTTTCATACAAATAGGAAATTAGAAAATAAGAATATTTAGAAAAAATATTAACAGGGAATGTGGAAAAATAAATTTAAAAATAAGTGCTTCTAAGAAACAAAATAGAATAACATTCTCTGAGCTTAATTAGAAAATCTGTAATAAAGATGCCAGTTATCACTCAATTAACTTTTCTAAAATTAGTGGAAAGAAAAAATAATTGGAATTTATTTTTAATACTAAACATATTAACTTCAAAGTTCATAAGGAAAAGAATATATGAAAAAATATGGTCAGCTGGGAAGATGGCAGAGTTGGAGAATTCTAAGTTTGCCCCAACCCATAGATACAACTAGGTAACATTCCTATCAGCATTAATAAGCCAGAAAACAATGCAAAGACTGGAAGAACAGACTCCATAGCTAAAGGCTCTCTCACTTAAGAGTGCCTTCAGCTCAGGTCATGATCCCAGGGTCCTGGGATTGAGTCCAACTTCGGGTTCCCTGCTCAGTGGGGAGTCTACTTGTCTCTCTCCCTCTGCCTGCTGCTCCCCCTGCTTGTGCACGTGCTCTATCTCTCTCTCTGACAAATAATAAAGTCTTAAAAAATGTTAAGAAGTAGCAAGAGAAAAAAAGAGTTACATACAAGGGCAACCCCCATAAACTATCAGTGGGTTTTTCAGCAGAAATTTTGCAGGCCAGAAAGTGGTGGTATGATATATTCAAAGTGCTGAAAGGGATATATCTGCAGCCAAGAATACTTTATCTAGCAAAACTATCATTCAGAAGAGAAGGAGAGATAAAGAATTTCTCTGACGAGCAAAAATTAAACAAATTCATGAGTACCGAACCAGTCCTACAAGAAATATTAAAGAGGGCTCTTTGAGTGGAAAGGAAGACTGTAAGTGAGAGTATGTAAAGTAAAAAAAAAAAAAAACTAGGGTGGTTCAGTCAGTTAAGTGTCTGACTCTTGATTTTGACTCAGGTCATGATCTCAGGGTCATGAGGTGGAGCCCTGCATCAGGCTCCACATTGGGCATGGAGCCTGCTTAAGATTCTCTCTCTCCCCCTCCACACACCCTTTGATCATATCATTCCCACCCACTACCCCCAGCTCATGCATGTGCTCTCTCTCAAAGAAAACAAAATTAAAAAACAGGAAAGTAGTAAAAATAATTATCTATAAAAATCAGTCAAGGAATTCATTAAAAAAATAATGTAAATATGACACTTTATACCCAAAACATGGAGGTGAAAAGAGTAAAGAATGGGTTTAAACTTAAGCAACCATCAATTTATTATAGACTGCTATGTGCAGATGTTATATGCAAACCAAATGTAACCAGAAATAAAAAACCACTAATAGATATGCAAAGAATAAAGAGAAAGGAATCCAAGCATATCTAAAGCAAGCCAACAAACCAGGAAAAGAGCAAGCGAAATTTCAGAGAATATCTATAGAAGCAATCACAAAACAAGTAGTAAAATGGCAATAAATACATAACTATCAATAATTGCTTTGAATGTAAATGAACTAAATGCTCCAATCAAAAGACAAGATCTACATGTTACCTTTAAGAGACTCATCTCAGACATAAAGACACTTACAGGTTGAAAGTGAGGAAACCAAAAAAACATTTATAATGCAAATGAATGCCAGAAGACAGCTGGAGTAGCAGTGCTTATTTTGGACAAAATAGACTATAAAACAAAGACTGTAACAAGAGACAAGGAAGGACATGAAATAATAATAAAGAGGACAATCCAGGGATGCCTGGGTGGCTCAGTTAGTTAAGTGTCTGCCTTCAGCTCAGGCAGGAAGCCTGCTTCTCCTTTTAATTCTACCCTCCTCCCCCTCACTCTGCCCCCACCCTCCATTTTGCCCCTCCCCTGCACCTCCCCCCACTCATGCTCTCTCATGCACTCTCTCTCTCAAATCAATAAATAAATAAAACCTTTAAAAAAAAATAAAGAGGACAATCCAACTAGAAGCTATAACAATTGCAAATATTTATGCACCCAACATGGGAGCTCCCTAATTCATAACAGTTAATAGCAAACATATAAGAAATAATGAATGATTATACAATAATAGTAGTGGACTTTACGAGCCCATTTACGTTGATGGAAAGATCATCCAAACAAAACAAGGAAACAGTGACTTTGAATGACACACAGGACTAGATGTACTTAACAGATATATTGAGAACATTCCATCCTAAAACAGTAGAACACACATTCTTTCAAGTGCACACGGAACATTCTCCAGAATATATCACATATTATACTACAAAACAAGTCTCAACAAATTAAAAAAAAAATCAAAATCATACTATGCATCTCTTCTGACCGCAACACAAACTAGAAATCAACCATAGGAAAAATCTGCCAAGAGTATGAATACATGGAGGTTAAGTAACATCCTATTAAACAATGAATGGGTCAATGAAGAAATCAAAGAAGACATCAAAAATTACATGAAAACAAAAGAAAATTAGAACTCAACAGTCCAAAATTGTTGGGATATAACAAAAGTGGTTCTAAGAGGAAAGTTTATAGTAATGCAGACCTACCTTAAGAAGCAAGAAAAATGTCAAATAAACAACCTAACCTTACATATAAAGGAGCTAGAAAAAAAGCAAAACCCAAGCCCAACAAAAAGAAATAAGAAAGATTAGATAAATGACATCAAAATAAATGGCATAGAAATAAATGATATAGAGACTAACAGATCAATGAAACCAGGAGTTGGTTCTTTGAAAATATCAAAAAATTTGATAAACCTCTAGTAAGACTCAGTGAGAGAGAGAGAGAGAGAGAGAGAGAGAGAGAGAGAGAGAAATGATCCAAATAAACAAAATTACTAATGAAAGAGAAGAAATAACAACAAAACCACAGAAACACAAATAATTGTAACAGAACATTATGAAATCTTAGATGTCAACAAATTGGACAACTTAAAGGAAATGGATAAATTCCTAGAAACATATAACCTACCAAAACCAATCTCCCTCTTGAGTATGGATGCAAAAATCTTCAACAAAATATTAACAAACTGAATCCAACATTATATTTAAAAAGTCCCACACCATGATCAAGTTGAATATATCCCCAGGATGCAAGGGTGGTTCAACATTTGCAAAACAATGTGATACATTACATCAATAAGAGAAAGGATAAAAACTGTATGATCATTTTAATACATACAGAAAAAAGTATTTGCTAAAGTACAATATCCATTCATGATAAAACACCTTTACAAAGTAGGTCTAGAGGGAACATACCTCAACACAATTAAGGCCTAATATGAAAAACCCACAGCCAACATGACACTTGATGAAAACCTGAGAACTTTTCCCCAAATGTCAGGAATAAGACAAAAATCTTCACCCTCACCAATTTTATTTATTTTTTTAAAAGATTTTATTTATTTGAGAAGGTGTGTGTGTGTGTGTGTGAGAGAGAGAGAGAGAGAGAGAGAGAGAGAGAGAGAGAGAGAGAGAACA
This sequence comes from Ailurus styani, assembly GCA_002007465.1. Lineage (NCBI taxonomy): Eukaryota > Metazoa > Chordata > Mammalia > Carnivora > Ailuridae > Ailurus > Ailurus styani. The sequence continues at coordinate 207,340 of LNAC01000698.1, read as the reverse complement.
TGAGCTGGTAAGAGGCTGAGCAAAGAGCCTGAAGTGGGGCTCAATACCAGGACCCAGATATCGACCTGAGCCAAAGGCAGATGCTTAATCAACTAAGACACCCACGTGCTCTTCTCACCACTTTTACTCAATAAAGTGCTGGAAGTACTACACATAGCAAGTAGACAACATAAAGAAATAAGTGGCATCCAAATTCCCAAGGAAGAAGTAAATTTCTATTTACAGATGAATAATAATATATACAGAAATCCCTAAAGACTCCACCAAAAACTTCTAGAACTGAGAAGTGAATTCAGTAAGATTGCAGGATACAAAAATCAATGTATAGAAAACTGCTGTATTCCTACTAGTAAGGAAGTAGCAGAAAGTTAAATTAAAAAAAATTCCACTTGCAATTGCACCAAAAACAATAAAATATTTGGGAATAAAATTAACAAAAGAGGTTAAAGACCTGTACTCTGAAAACTATAAAACACTGATGAAAGAACTTGAGGACAATGCAAAGAAATGGAAAGACATTCCATGCTCATGGATTCGAAGGATAATTTCTGTTGAAATGTGTATACTACCTAAAGCAACCTAATCAATTTAATGCAATCCCTAGCAAAATACCAACAACATTTTCCACAGAACTAGAGTAAACAATCCTAAAATTTGTACGGAACTAGAAAGGGCCTTAAATAACCAAAGCAATCTTGAAAAATAAAAACAAATCTGGAGGTATCACAATTTCAAATTTCAAGTTATATTATGAAGCCATAGTGATTAAAACATTATGATACTGGCATAAAAATAGAGATACAGATCAACAGAATACAACAGAAAACCCAGAAATAAACCCACTACTATATGATCAATTCATCTTTAACAAAGGAGGAAAGAAGATGCAGTGGTGAAAAATCTCTTAAAAAAATGGTGTTAGGAAAAGTGGATAGCCACATGCAAAAGAGTGAAACTGAACCACTTTCTTTCACCATACACAAAAATAAACTCAAAATGGTTGAAAGACATAAATGTGAGAACTGAAATCATAAAAATCCTTGAGGAGAGACAGGCAGTAATCTCTCTGACATTAACTGTAGCAACATTCTCCTAGGTAAGTCTCTTAAGGCAAGGGAAACAAAAGCAGAAATAAATTACTGGGACTACATAAAAATTAAAAGTTTCTGCACAGCAAAGGAAACAACTAACAAAACTAAAAGGCAACCTAGTGAATGGGAAAAGATATTTGCAAATGACATATCTGACAAAAGGTTAATATTCAAAATATATAAAGAATTGATACAACTCAATACCCTAAAACCCAAATAATCCAATTAAAAATAGGCAGAAGTCATGAACAGACATTTCTGCCAAGAGGACATCCAGATGGCTAACAGACACAAGATATTCAACATCACGTATCACCAGGGAAATCCAAATCAAAACAACGAGATTCCACTTCAAACATGTCAGAGTGGCTAAAATCAAAAACTAAGGAAACAACAAGTGTTGGGGGGGGGATATAAGGGGAAAGGAAACCTCATACACTATTGGTAGGAATGTAAATTGGTGCAGCCACTCTGGAAAACAGTGTGGAGGTTCCTAAACAAATTAAAAATGGGAGTACCCTATGATCCAGGAATTGCACTACTGGGTATTTACTGAAAAAGAATACAAAAACACTAATTCAAATGAATACATGCACCTTTGTGTTTACTGCATTATTTAAAATAGCCAAATTATGGAAGCAGTCCATGTACCCATCAACTGATGAATGGATAAAGATGTGTTATATGTGTGGGTGTGTACACACACAATGGAATATTATTCAGCTGTAGGAAATAATGAAATCTTGCCATTTGCAATGACATGGATAGAGCTAGAGAATATAATGCTAACAAAACAAGACAAAGAAAGACAAATATGATATCACTGATATCTGGCATTTAAGAAACATAACAAATGAGCAAGAAAAAAGAGAGAGAAACCAAGAAACAGATCCTTAACCATAGATAACAAACTGATGGTTACAAGAGGGAAGGTGGGTGAAGGGATGGATGAAATAAGGGATGGTGATTAAAGAGTACACTTATTGCAATGAAAAAATAAAATGAAATTAAAAGGGGGCACCTGGCTCAGGTCATGATAGCAGGGTCCTGGGATTGAGTCCCAAGTTGGGCTCCTTGCTCAGTGGGGAGCCTTCTTCCCTCTCCCTTTCCTCTCCCCTGCCTTGCTCATGCAGTTTCTCTCACTCACTAATACATAAAATCTTTTAAAAAATGAAATGAAAAAAAGTGTATATGTAACAGTATTTTTTAAGGCAAGAAATTAAAACAACTTTAACAATAATATTTTAGTTGTATAGAAAAGAGCATATCAAGGAATTGGGGAAACTATAAAAAAAAAAAAAACTAAGCAAAAAAACACGTGAAATTTTGGTCCAGGCAGGAATTATTTTCTAGATGAAGGTATGGACTACTGAGTGACTCAGTCATAGAGAGGGAAGGCAGCTGTCTGGGCTATGTAGTTTTGTTCTTGATTTCTCCATTTCCTTTTTGAAATCTACATATAAAAAGTAGGCTTGAAGGTCATCTGAAATAGGGGGGGTTTACATCATTCACCAGTCTCATTCAGTTTACTAACCCTGATATATTAAATTTCTTTAAATTCAATGTAACAATTGCTCTGTTCTTCTGATCTGATCCACAATTTCCATTTTTGAGTCTTTTCTGAGGCCTCCCTTTCACAGCCCAAAGCTTACCTCTACCTTAACCTCATTGTTTCCATCCATTTTTCCTTTTTTCAAATTGAAGTTTAAATAACATTCAATATTTTATTAGTTTCAGGTGTATACAATATTGACTTGACAATTCTATACATTACTCCATGCTCAGCATGGTAAGTATAGTCACTATCTGTTACCTTTCAATGTTATTACAATACTACTGACTATATTTCCAATGCTGTACTTCATCTCTGTGACTTATTTAACCTGGAAGTTTGTACTTTTTAATCCCCTTTAACTATTTTGCCTACTCCCCTGCCCACCTCCCTTTGTCCACCACCAGTTTGTTCTCTGTATGGTAATTTGTTTTTTTTTTACATTCAAAAAATCATTATCTTTAACATATTTATGAATATGTCTCCTCAGACAAGGGAAACAAAAGCAAAAATAAACTATTGGCACTGTATCAGAATAAAAAGCTTTTACACGGTAAAGGAAACCATAAACAAAATAAAAAAGCAACCTAGTGAATTGGAGAAGATATTTGCAAATGTTTTATCCAATGAGGGGATGTGTAAAGAACTTATATAACTCAAAACCAAAATCCCCAAATAATCCAATTAAAACATGAAAAAAGGACTTAAATAGACCTTCTTTCAAAGATGGCCAACAGATGAAAAGAAGATCAATAACACTATTCATCAGGGAAATGCAAGTCAGAATCACAATGAAATACCATCTCACAGTCAGAAAGGCTAGTATCAAAAAGATAATGATGTGGAGATAAGGGAACCCTTGTGCACTGTTGGTGGGAATATAAATGGTGCAACCACTGTGGAAAACAGGATGGAGGTTACACAAAAAAATTAAAATTAAAACTTCATAGAATCCAGTAATTCTGCCACTGGGACTTTACCCAAAGAAAAGGAAAACAAAGAAAAGGAAAACACTAATTTAAAAATATATATTCATCCCTGTTTATTGCAGCATAGCCAAGATATGGAAGCAACCAAAGTGTTCATAGATAGATGAATAAAGAATGTGCCTCTGTCTCTTCCCCCCCCCACACAAACAGCAATATTACTCAGCCATTAAAAAACATTGAGATCTTGCCATTTGCAACAACATGGATGGAACTTAAAGGGTATTAAGGTAAGTGAAATAAGACAGAGAAAAGCAGATCACAGGTTTTTTAATAATGTATTTCCTTCCTGTAGATTCCACAACAATGCTGTTTGAATCCATTCTATTTATCTACAACTGAAACTACTGAGAATTCTTGTATTTGCAGCTATAATGATATAATCATGTCCCTTGTCTTTACATATTGAGTAAATAAACCCTGACATCACTTTTTATTATATCTTACTTTCTTAATTGCAATCATAAAGTAAATTATTATGACATGTTTTATTGGAAAATAATCTGATTTCAGAGTTTTAAAAATTATTAGTTCGTGAAGAGTTAATTGTGTGCTAGATGCTATGTGGATTTATTGTGTAATTTCATATCCATTATTAATTTATTAAAACACTGGAGAGTTTACAGTTTCATAACTCACTGGTATTATTTTAGATGAATGGTATACTCATGTGCTTTAGAGGGGGAAAAACATTTAAAACAGTAATATTTTAAGCCAGAAAATGAAAACACACATATATATTTTTTTTGCTAAAAAACATATATCTAGTTGACATTTTTTCTTCTGATGTTCATCCATATGGTTGAGACATAAGTAAGCCTTTTAAGACTGATGTGACATGGCACTAGATTTAAAATTTTTGTTTTCCTGTGAGTACAAATTGCATTTATCTTAACACAGAGGTGAAGCAAAGTGCTTATTCTACACAGAGGTTCTTTTTATATTTTATAGTTTATATCATTGTTGATAGTTTTAGTAAAGAAAATAGGTTCAACATTTCTCCCCCCTAAGTAAACTGCCAGTCCATACTGTTCCTTTAGAAAGGATAGATTTTTGTTCACCTGAAGCATAGAATTTGGCTCTAGGCCACAGAAACAGTTTGAAAAATGACCTCTAAAATGCTTAAATTAACAAAGCAACTGTATCGTATGCATTCGTTTTTGTTTCAGGAGAAGTCATTCATTTTACACCCTTTGAGCAATACGGTTAATTTATCACTAATGTTCACTTTATGATATATTTTAGGAGAGGCATATTGTTTCAACCAAAATACAAAATGACATTCAAGTCATCTGAAATTTTATTTTTTACACATTCTGGAATGTCTTTCTCTCTCTCCTTTCTTTTTCCAAAGCGTACACACAATTTACCTGCAGATGGAATAATTATTTTTACTTTTTCACTGCAGATTTCGTGCCTAGTATCAGGAAAGTACAAGAGAAGGAGAGAAGTCTCACGCAATGAGGAGGAGGAGGAAAAAAGAAGGCGGAAGGAGAGTGGAACAGTGACCCATTAGGATAATGGTTTTGATGAGATTAAACAAAGTAGATATTAGACAGCAAACCATTGACCTTAATGACTGTGATTGCAATGATGTGTTAAGGACAGAAACCACCCTTAATGACTTAAGTAGGAATTGAGATAAAGGCATTAAAAGTATGTTATGTTGCTAGTGAGTCAATGAGTTCTTCAGTGGATAATTGTAGAAAGATAAAGTTATAGGGGAAAGTAGATTCAAGTTTTGTTTCTTGAAACTAATATGCATTTGACAGTCAACAAATTTGCATTTGAATTGAACAAATGTATAGGATTTAAATAGTCCCAAAGGAAGTCTGAGAAAAAATGAGGTGACTATTGTCACTAATTTTTGTATGAAACTGACATAATTCCTTTAATTTTCTATTTTGCAATAAAAAATGTTTTGCTTAATCTTTATAGTCTCCTAATGACAACAGTGTCTGATTATTTGTCATAACTACACATCATTAAATCACCCATTTCAAACATATTCCTAGGACTACAAATCTATTGTTGATACTCTTTGCAGCCTTTTAAAATAAACCACTACAAAACAAAACAAAAACAAAAAACGCTCCATTTAATTAGAATGGAAATTCACTAGAAATGTGTTAAATGTGAAATTAATCTATCAATTCTGTTTAGATATAAAATTCTAGCAAGCTTGACAGATTTATTTTCCCTTCAGTAGCTAGCATCTATTATGTAATATGAAGCTTTAATGTATGGGAAAGTGGCCTTTTGATCACAAGTGTTATTAAAAATTTAATATTTGAAGTCCACATTTTCCAATGTATGGGATTAAATGCATTTACTACATCTTAAAGAAGTAGTTTCATCTCTAATTACTACATGGATCTCCACTATCTAAAGTCATAAGTATGTCATGAAAAAGGTACTAATAATTCTGTAATTTATAAATTCTCCCATTTAAGATAAACTATCAATACAAAACATAAAATTACCTCTCCTAATGTTTCCAGAATTACCTTGGAGCACTGTAAAAATTCTATAATAAACTAGAAGCATTCTCAGAGTAATGTGTAAATTGATCAAAAATGTTATAAGGCTTTAATGAGGTATTATGTATTTATGCTACAAACTTAAGGTGTACAAATAACTTTCAATTTTAACAAAAAAAATATAAATAGAAGTAATAATGTTGAACTATGCTATTTACTACTAGCACACAGCAATTTTTAAATGGTTAGTTCCAGGCAGTATTCACTTTGACTGAATTGGTGAGTTTTCAAAGAGGAATTATAGGTCTTAATTGGTCTGATTTGCTTTCATTTTGCCTTGTCTTAGAAGGCAGAAACTTCCAGTTTCTGTTAATTGTTTAACAGCAATTTATCCTCTTGCTTTATTAGAGAGAAATATGTATTAAAATTCCCTATATCTAAAAAGTTGTTTCTATTTCCCCTTATATTTCTTATAAGTTGTTTTAGCTGAAGTCTATATCCTACCCAAGCTAACCAATAAAGAGAGGGGACATAATTTATCAACATCAATAATCAAAAGGAAATCTCACTGCTGATTAAAAGGATAAATACCACCAAAAAAAAAAGCCCATAAATTCAATAACTTAGGTGAAATGGAGCAATTCTTTGAAAAACACAAACTACAAAAACTTACTGAAGAAGAAATAGTTAAATCAAGTATTCCTATGTCTATTAAATTGTGGCTAAAAAATTATAGTTTAAAATTATGTTTTTCTTTTTTCTTTTTCTTTTTTTGTTTTTGTTTTTAGAGAGAGAGAGAGAGAAAGCAAGTTGGGTGGAGGGGGAAAGGGAGAGGGAGACAGAGAATCCTAAGCAGGCTCCACACCCAGCACCTGATATGTGACCTAGTCTCATGACCATGAAATCATGACCTGAGCTGAATTGAGTCAGGTGCTTAATCGACTGAACCACCACGCACCCCTAAAATTTTAAGTTTTAACTGACTTAAAGACCAATTTCTATAGTGAATTCTACTCAACATTTAAAAATAAGCTATATATAATGGGAGAACTACAGAGTATAGGTACTTGTAGAACTACATGATCACTTCCAGAAAACAGAATTGAAAGGAACATGTCCCAACTTTTTTGACTCTGACATATTATCAAAACTAGACAAAGACATTTTAAGTATAGACCATTATCTCTCATGAATATAGGCACAAAAAACCCTAAAAAAATCTAATAGCAGGGGTGCCTGGGTGGCTCAGTGGGTTAAGCCTCTGCCTTCGGCTCAGGTCATGATCTCAGGGTCCTGGGATCGAGTCCTGCATTGGGCTCTTTGCTCAGCGGGGAGCCTGATTCCTCCTTTCTCTCTGCCTGCCTCTCTGCCTACTTGTAATCTCTCTCTCTCTGTCAAATAAATAAATAGAATCTTTAGAAAAAAAATCTAATAGCAAATCTAATCCAGTGATATATAAAAAAGGTAACACATCACATCCAAGGGGAGTTTATCCCGAGAATGCAGGCTCAAATGCAGTACTGAGGCTGGCTCAATAATGAAAATTTAATCAATGGATTTGACCATATTAACAGACTAAATAAGACTAAATAGAATAAGCCATATGACAGTCTCAACAGATTTAGAAAAAGCATTTGACAAAAAGCAATATCCATTCATGATAACAAACTGTCAGCAAACTGGTATAGAAAATAAGATCTTTAATCTAATGTTTAATGCAGGGTATTTATGAATTTATAGCTAGCATTTTACCTAATTATGAGAATCTGAATGATTTTATTCTAATATCTGAAACATGATCAGAATGTCCTCTTTCACCAAATACAGCAAGAAATATTAAAAGTGCACAAATTGGAAAGGAAAAAATAAAACTGTCTTTATTTAGAAAACATAATTTTCTATGTAGTAAATCCCAATGAATTTATAATATTTTTTCTGGAAATAATGAGTTTAAGTAAGGTTCCAAAATATAAGATCAATTTACAAAAATCAGTTGTATTCTGATAAACTGGAAATTAACTAATGGAATGTAAAGTTAAAAATACCATTTACAGTAACAGCCAAAAAATGAAATACATAGGTATAAACCTATAAAATTTCCCCATGATCTACATATAGAAAATTTTAACTCACTGATTAAAGGAAACAAAGAAATCCAAATAACTTGAGAAAAAACATCACATCTATGAATTAGAAATCTGAATAGTGTTAAAGTGTTCTTTCCAATTTGATTAATAGATTTGATACAATTCCAATCAATAATTCAACAAGCACTTGCTAGATACCGACTAGCTGATTCTAAAATTTATATGCAAAGGCAAAGGAACTAGATTAGACAATTCTATAAAAGAATAACAAAGTTGAAAAACTCACATTTTCCTATTTCAAGTTTTACTCTAACATTTCACTTATCAAGACAATGTAGTACTGGAGAAAAGATAGACACATAAATCAAGGAATCCAATAGAAAATCCCCAAGAATAGTCCATGCAAATATTGTCAACAGTTTTCAACAAAAATTCAAAGGTAATACAGCAAAAGATAGTGTTTTCAACAAATAAGACTGGAAAAATTGGACATCAATATGCCAAAATAAAAATTTACTAAGCCCCAACATCTAGCTCACATCCTTACAAAAAACTATCATAGACCAAAATCTAAGATCTACAACTATAAAATGTCTAAGAAAATCTATACTGCCTTGGCTTTGACAAGCTATTTTTTAGAGACAGCACAAAAAACAAAATCTATGAAATTGTCAATAAGTTGGACATTATTTTAAAAAAATGCTCTGCAAAGGACACTAAAAGAATAAAAAGACTGAAATAAAATCAGACTGTGAAAAGTATTTGAAAATCACTTATTCAATAAAGGGTTTGATTCAGAATATAATTTAAAAACTCAAAATTCCATCTTTTTTTTTTTTTAGAATTCCATCTTAATAAAACAAACAACCCAATGATATACGGACAACAGGTGTGAACATAACTTCACCAAAGATAAACAGTTGGATAATACATGAAATGATGCTCAACATCATTTGTAATTAGGGAAATGTAAATCATAACAATGAGCTGCCACTACACATGCATTAAGTAACTAAAATTATATATGTAAAAAAAGCTGTTACACTAATGTGGGCTTGGATGTGAAACATTTATTGCCTAGAGAATTCAAAATGGTTCAGACACTTTGGGGGAGAGTTTGGCAGTTTTTATATATTTATAGACTTATCATATGATCTAGCAGTTACACTTCTAGGTATTCACCCAGGTTATATGAAAACTTATATTCACACACAAAGCCTTCTTAAAGCAATTTTATTTTTTTTATTTTTTATTATTATTTTTTAAGATTTTATTTATTCATTTCACAGAGGGAGAAAGATTACAAGGAGGCAGAGAGGCAGGCAGAGGGGGGGGGGAAGCAGGCTCCCTGCTGAGCAGGGAGCCCAATGCGGGCCTCAATCCCAGGACCCTGAGATCATGACCTGAGCCGAAAGCAGAGGCTTTAACCCACTGAGCCACCCAGGCGCCCTTAAAGCAATTTTATTCATAATAGCTAAAATTAGAAGCAACCTAGGTTAGTTGTCTTCCAACAGGGGATTGGGAAAAAAAATAATGTAATAGGGTCTAGAAATAAAAATAAATGGAAGTATTGTTTTATGTTACATGAATGTATCTTAAATGCATTTTGCTAAGTAGAAAAAGCCAGAGAGAGAAATCTCCCTATTAAATGGTTCCATTTATATAAACTTCTGGAAAAGGCAATATAATCAAGATGGGAAACAGATCAGTAGTTGCTAGTGGTTGCTCAAGTGGAGTGGAAGTTACCTACAAACAGAACATAAGGGGAACTGTTCTATCATATTACAATGGTGGATATATGAATCTGCATTTGTTAAAAGTCATAGAACTATACACCACAAAGAATTAAATTTAATGCTACAATGTTTGTAAAAGAAAAAGGATTATCAACCAGGATGCTGGGGGGTGTTCATAATGGAATGCAGACTGTGACAGATGAAATAAATTGCATTAACAGTATATGACATGACCACACTGAAGGGCAAGTGGGAAAAAAAATGGACTTAATTAACCTAGGAAAATGTTTGACTGGAAATTGTAGGCCTAAAGACAAAAAGGAACTTATAAATCAAAAAAATATAAACACTGGATTGTGGGGAACCAAGTTTCTTATTATTGGAGAGGGACGGTACAGATAATAAAGAAGGAAAAGCTAACAGATGAACAAGATAGCAGACTAGGAGATCCCAGTGCTTGCTCACCAACCCCACCCAACAGAAACAACAAAAACAAGGAATAAGCAACTATCTAACAAGAAAAATAGCTCTGAGCGACCCCTAGAACACAATAAAGGAGCTGCAGAAACACAGTGGGGCACAGAAACTGAGGAGGGCTAAAGAAGCTGGCTTGAGTCTCACTGCTACATCTGAAAGACAAGGCAGTTAATTATATGTGAGCAGGGAACAAGTGCTTTCTGAATAAAAGGGCAAAAACCAAGTTCCAAAGAGTTGGGACAGACCCCAGGGTATACATATGCACTCTTTTCTATGGCCACTACTCTACAGTAACCTATGGATTCATTAAAATACACTTACATTGTGGTCTTAACCCCCTCCTGTCTTGAGCAGAGGAAGGCTGACAAGGACCAAATAGGGCCCAAAACTTCCCCTCTCAATTGTTGGAGGAATCCTTTTAGATGATTGGCTGTAAGCCTAGTCAGGATCTGCACAGTTATGACCCATAACCTATCCAAATATAAAAAGCAAAGACAACCCTGAGCCCCAGTGCAGATGCCAGCTCTGGGCCTAAACACTCTTCCATTTTGAAAGTGTCCTTTCACTTGAACTGCTATTAAACCCTTGCTTACTTAAGAGTCTGGCTCTGAGTTCTTTCTTAGCCAAACTCAAGAGCCATGAGTGATAAGTTAAAGTATTATATTAGTATTCAATGTGCTGAATTAGAATATCACTATTCTCAGGAAATATCCACCAAAGTATTAGAGTTAAAGGCCATGATATTGGTGCAGAGAGAGCACACGTGAGAATATGAATGACAGATCAAGCAGGACAAAATGTGAATAGGTGAATCTAAAAGAAGGGTATTTGGTCCTTGTGTGTACAATTCTTATTCTGGGGCTGGGGAAAAGGACTTACTTTGACACACCCATCCTAAACCCTGGAACCAGAACCATCTCTGTTTCTTGCCCCCCAACCCCTGGGGCCAGATCCATGGCTACATCTTACACCACCCCAACATTCCCCTCTTGCAACCACACACATGCCTTGGATCCCAATTCTATGACCACTCGGTACATACCTACATCTCAGACACTGATGCATTTGTGGTGAGTGACCATGTACCCTGGGCCAGTTGCCATAGTTGTTCTGAAAACCCCTGAGCTCTGGACTCTAGCTCTGTGGCCATTCAGTGTACCCCTACACTCTTGACACCATGGCCGTTGCTGCCGTGAGTACACATACTCCCCAGATCCTAGCACTGCTGCTGCCATGTTCGTGCCCAGGCACTAGACCTAGTGCCATTAGACCCAGTGCCAACAAAGACTGCTTCAACTACAATTTCCCTCACAGGGGGAAAAAAAGAAGATCTCAATAGATTTTTCTGCCAAAGACACCAGCAACCCTTGTTACCACCATGGATACACATGACCTTGGCTTCCCGCTGCACCCCCACTACAGTAAGAGGTGCTACAGCCCACCCATATGGCACCATCACTTCCAGCAATAGATGAAGTTCTTTTCCCAGTAAAGCCAGTCTGGAAGAGATGACTGCTTCCTCAAACGAACAGACATCAGTGAAAGGCTATGAAAGACACACACACACATGCATGCACGCACACGCACACACACCCAATTAAGGAACTATGATGTCAAAAAACCACAATACTTTTCTAGAAATTGACCCTAAGTAAATGAAGATCTACAAATTGCCTGATAAGACAAAAATCAAAATAGTTGTTTTAAGAAAAATGAGGAAGCCACAACAACACAACACAACAAAGAGAAACTAAAACAAAACAAAACAAAAAAAACAAAAAAACCCCAAACAAATACTGGAGCTGAAGAATACAGTGAATGAATGCAATGGAGAGCTTTAAGAGTACTTTAAAGAGCTTGAACAGATTAATCAAGCAGAAGGCAGCATCTACAAACTTTTAAACAGGTCATTTGAAGTTATCCAGTCAGAAGATAAAGAGGAAAAAAAAGAAAAAAAATGGAAAATAGTGAAAATGGTGAAGAAATCTATGGGAAACCAATGAAAGAATCAATATAAACACTTATTTAAATAAATAAGGGATAAAAACTTCCCTACTTTGGGAAGGAAGTGGACATCAAGATTCATAAAACTATGATTTCTCAAACAGAAACAACACAAAGAAGGCTAACCAAGATGTACTACAACCAAATTGTAAAAGTCAAGGGGAATTTTAAAAGCATCCAGAGAAAAGCAAATCCTGATAAATCCATTAAGAATATACACAGAATTTTCAGAAGAAACTTTGCAATTCAGAAAAGAGTGAGATGTTGTATTTAATGTAATCCAAGGCGGGGGGAAAAACCTGCCAACCAAGAATACTTTACTCAGCAAAATTGTCCTTTAAAAATAGAGGAGGGCACCTGGGTGGCTCAGTGGGTTAAAGCCGCTGCCTTCGGCTCGGGTCATGATCCCAGGGTCCTGGGATCGAGGCCCATGTTGGGCTCTCTGCTCAGCAGGGAGCCTGCTTCCTCCTCTCTCCTCTCTGCCTGCCTCTCTGCCTACTTGTAATCTCTCTCTCTCTGTGTCAAATGAATAAATAAAATCTTAAAAAAAAATAGAGGAGAAATAAACTCTTTCCTAGACAAACAAAAGCTGAAGAAATCCATCACTACTAGACTTGATTTATAAGAAATGCTTAATGAAGTTCTCTAAATCACAGTGGGAAAAAAAAAACTAAACAATAATATGAAAGCATAAATGTCAGAGGAAAAGTTAAGTATATAGACATACACAGATTAACAAAGTACCGTGAAGGGTTTTTAATACTATTATAACCCTAATATAAAAGTTAATAGGTAAAAACTTGTTAATGGATACACAGCATGAAAAGAATCAACTTCTGACTACTAGAACACAAAGTATGTATGGGATGGAGTAAAAGTGTAGTGTTTTGTATGTGATTTAAGTTACATTTTTGCAACTTAGAATATGTTGTAACTACAAGATATTTTATTTAAACCTCAGGGTAACCCCCTCCCCCAAAACCCCACATAAAACATACATACACACAAAAAAAGAAAAATAAATCATTACAAAAAACAACCAAATAATAAACAAAGTAAGTAGAGGAAGATGAGTGGGATGCCTCCCCCCAAAAAAACCCTCCAAGACAAATATAAAATAATTTAAATGGTAATATAAACTTCTCCTTTATCAATAATTATCTTAACTATAAGTAGATTAAACTCACCAATCAATAGACAGATAGTGGCTGAATGAATTAAAAAAAGAAAAAGAAAAACAAAATTCAGTGATTTGCTGTCTAGAAGAGACATTTTAGAAGACACACACAAGCTGAAGATAAGGAGATGACAAATAAAAAAATAATGGAAATAATAACCCAAAGAAAGCAGGAGTAGCTGTAATGTTAGCAGATAAAATAGACTCTAAAGTCTTTTTTCAAGAGATAAAGTTATTATAAAATTGTAATTATATAATGATAATTTTAGGGCCTGTTGAACAGGAAGAGGCTGAAGCCATTATAAATATATATGCAAACAATATCAGAGAAGCTACATACATAAAATGAATATTGGCAGATCTGAAGGCAGAAAATGACAACACAATACTAGTAGGGGGTTTCAATACCCCACTAAAATAATGGATAGAACATCTAGATGTAACTCAACTAAAAAATGACTGACTTGAACAATCCTAGAGACCAAATAAATCTAACTGAGGTAACTGATCTAAGTGAATTTTCTAGCTACAGTTCAGTCCATAGTTTTCTCCTTATGCACATGAAATATTCTTCACGATAGACCACTGGCTAAGTCTCAAAACAAATCTTAACAAATTTAAGGAGATCAGGATACAGTTGACTTTTGAACAACATGGAGGTTAGGGGTGCCAATGTCCTATTGCAGTTAAAAAATCCATGTGTAATTTTCGACTCCTCAAAAGTTACCTACTAATAGCCTATTGTTGACTGGAAGCCTTACGGATAATGGACTAATACATATTTTGTATACTAAATTCTTATAATAAAGTAAGCTAGAGTAAAGAAAACATTACTAAGAAAATTAGAGAAAATACATTTACAGCACTGTACTATATTTTTTGAAAAAAAATCTGTGTATAAGGGGAACTGCAAAATTCAAACCATTCATTATTCAAAGTTCACCTATAATTTCAAGTATTTTTTCCAACCAAAATGGAGTAAAACTAGAAATCAATGGTAGTAAGAACATAGGAAAATTCATAGATACATAGAAACTCAACAACACAGTCTGGAACAACAACTTGTTCAAGAAATTTTGAAATATCTTGAGAGAAAATGAAAACAAAACCTCAAAACCTATAGGATACAGCAAATGCCAAAAAAAAAGATGGACATTTACAATAATACATGAATTTATTGAAAAAGAAGAAAAAACCTTAATAAGCAACCTAACATTACAATGCATGGAACTAAAATAAAAAGAACAAACTAGGTCTAAAGTTAGCAGATGGAAGGAAGTAAAGATAAGAGCAGAAATAAATCAAATATGGAATAATTAGACAAAAATATCAAATGAAGAGTTGGGTTTTTGAAAAAGTTAAATGACAGCCTCTTAGTTATATTAACTAAGAAAAAAGAGGACTCAATAAATAAAATCAGAAATGAAAGAGGAGGGGAGCGGCAAGATGGCAGAGGAGTAGGAGACCGATTATCATCAGGTCCCAGGAATTCACCCAGAGAGCTATCAAACTATTCTGAACACCTACAAATTCCACCAGAGATCGAANAGAAAATAGACCGCCTTCTGGAAGGTAGGACGTGCGGAGAAGTGAATCTGCAGCGACGGGAGGACAGACCCGGGGAGAGGGGCCGGCTGCCGGCAAGGGAGCGAGCAGCGGAGCACAGACTCGGAACTGTTAGAAGTCGGCTCCACTGAGGGACGTCACCCCAGAGACCAAGCGGGGGGNCCTGCAGGGACAGTGTGGTCTCAGGACCCACGGGGACACAAAAAGACCAAGGGTGTCTGAGCGCGACCGAGCTCCCATGTCTCAGAGAGAAGCCAGCGGGAGAGACGGCTGCAGGAATCTGCCGGGTTCGGAGATTCTAAACGGGGCCGCGCCAGAGACAGAGACGNTGATGATTCACAGACTTGTACCCCTTGGGCAAAGAATAAAAATAAAATTAAAAAAAAAAAGGCAAAGAAATGAAAGAGGAGACATTACAATAAATACCTCAAATAAAAACATGAAGCACAATTATGAACAATTATATGTCAACAAATTGGATAACCTAGAAGAAATTTAAGAATTATACAATGTACAAAAGTTGACTTTGTAAGAAATAGAAAGCCTGAACAGATCCATAAAAATATGGAGATTAAATCAGTTATCAAAAATCACCTAAAGAAAAGCACAGAACCTGATGGCTTCATCAGTAATTCTAACAAATGTTAAAGAATTAATGCCAACTGTTCCTGAACTTTTCAAAAAATAAATGAACAAAATAGAAGAGGGAGTACTTCCAAAATGGTTTTAGGACAGCATCACCTTGATATCAAAACCAAGCATAACTATAGGCTGATGGATAGAGTGGCAAACATCCTTCATAAAATACTAACAAACTGAATTCAACAGCACATTAAACGAATCCTATACTACAATCAAGAAGGATTTATTTCAAGGGTGCAAGGATGGTTCAACATCCACAATCAATGTGGTATACAACATTAACAAAATGAAAGGTAAAAATCATATGATCATCTCAACTGATGCAGAAAAAGCACTTGACAAAATTCAACATCCATTTGTGATATAAAGTCAATAGAGTGACTACCCAGGGAATGTACCTCAACATAATAAAAGACACACAGAACAAGTCCACAGCCAACATCACACTCTAAAGTAAAAACCAGAACGCTTTACCTCTAAGATCATGACCAAGGCAAGGATGCCCATTCTCACCAGTTTTATTCAACATACTAATGGAAATCCTAGGTAGGGAAATTAGACAAGAAAAGGAAATAAAAGGCATCCAAATCAGAATGGAAGAAGTAAAAATGTCTCTATTTGCAACATATTATATACAGAAAATCCTTAAGATCCCACAAAAATAAAGACTCTATTAGGACTAATAAACAAATACAATAAAGTTAGAGTATACAAAATCAATATGCATTTTGCAATATGCAATTATTATTGCAAATGAATGCATATTTCAAAATAAATTATTGTAATATGCAATACAAAAATCAGTTGCATTTCTTTATATTGATAAACTATATAATAAAAGGGAATTAAGAAAATAATCTAGCATACGACCATAACAAAAAATTAAAATACCTAGAAATAAATGTAACTAAGGAAATGAAAGATCTGTACCCTGAAAAGTATAAAGAATTGATGAAAGAAATCAAGAACCATACACATAAATGGAAAGATATTTCATGCTCATGGATAGAATATTAAAATGTCCATACTACCTGAAGCAATATACAGATTCAATGCAATCCCTATCAAAATTCCAAAGATATTTTCCACACAAATAGAAATAACTGTCCTATAATTTGTACTGAACCACAAGAGACCATGAATAGCCAAAGGAGTTTTGAAGAAGAAAGTTGGAGGCATCACACTTCCTGATTTTGAACCACACTATAAAGCTACAGCAATCAAAACAGTATGGTATTAACATAAAAACAGACACATACATCATGGAACAGAATACAGAGCCCAGAAGTATATATGTTCAATTACTTCATAACAAAGGAGACAAGAATGTACAACGGGGAAAGGACAATCTCTTCAATAAATAGTGCTTAGAAAACTGGATAGTTGCACAAAAAAGAATGAAGCTGGGCCATTATCTTACATCTTACATAAAAATCAACTCAAAATGAATTAATGTGAATGAAATACCTGAAACAACAAAATTTCTAGATGAAAACATAGGAAGTAAGCTCCTTGATATCAGTCTTGGTAATGATTTTTTGGATTTGACACCAAAAGCAAAGGCACCAAAAAGCAAAAATAAACAAGTAGGAATTAATCAAACTATAATGTTCCTGTATAACAAGGAGAACTGTTTAAAAATTGAAAAGTTATTCTATTAAATGAGAATTTTTCAAACTTAAATGATAAAGGGTTAATATCCAAAATATATAAAGAAATCATGCAACTCAACAGCAAAACAAAAACAAAAAAACAACAAAAATAACGCACAAAAAAAATTTTAAAAAATGGGCAGAGGACCTGAATAGACATTTTTCCAAAGAAGATATCCAAATGACCAACAATTACAAGGAAAGGTACTAAATATTACTAGTCATCAGGGAAATGCAAGTCAAAACCAAAATAAGATATTGTAAATATCTTACTAGAATAGATACTTTCCAAAAGATAAGATCTAACATATGTTGACAAGAATGTAGAGAATAGGGAACACTTTTGTACTGTTGGTGACAATGTAAATGGTGCAGCCGCTATAAGAGACAGTATGGAGAGTCCTCAGAAAATTAAAACTACAACTACCATATGATTCACCAATCTTATATCTGAATATTTATCCAAAGAAAACAAAATCACTCTCGAAAAGATAATTGCATCATCATGTTAAATGCAATATTATTTACAACAGTCAGGATATGGAAACGAGTGTCCATCAATGGATGAATAAAGAAAATGTGATACACAGATGGACACACACATGTGCACAAAGCGAGTGGCGTATTATTCATCCATGAAGAAAAGAGAAAATCTTGGCATTTGTGAAACATGATTAACTTTGAGGACATAATGCTAATCAAAATAAGTTAGAACAAGACAAATACTGTATTGTGTCATTTATATGTGAAATTTAAAAATTGAAATCATAGCTACAGAGAATGAGTTTGTAGTTGCCACAGGTGAGGGTTTAACAAAATGGGTGAAAGTGGTTCAAAAGTTACAAAATTAAAAAAATAAACAGACAATATTCAACAACCATTCATACCACCCTTTACGTGTGTGTGTGTAAGAAAGATGTAAAACTGTCACTCATGATATTTTTTAAGTGATTTTAACCAAAATATTGGTACTAGAGTAAAACTTTATATTTTAGGTGGTAGATAGAATAGACATAATAGAAATCGAATGAATTCAGTAGACAGCACACTACAGTATTATAGGGATGTATAAATGGACAAGTAAAATAGACTTAGGAAAACAAAGATAATATATGTTGTGGAAAGATAAAAGGATTCAATGTTTGAAAATTAGTAATTCTTAATAAGTTTTCAAAATTACACCAGTCATAAAGAATATACTAATAAAACCAAACACATAATCAGTCTCCATACTCCAAAAAAAAAAAAAATACCCAATCATTCCTTTTCTTAGACTTTTCCTCACACCATGAAAAAATAGTGAGTTTAGCAAATACATTTCATATAAAACAATACAATAAATTATGATTTATATCATTCTACAACATAAATTTTGGAGAGTAAAAACTATTTAAAATCGAGCAAAAATCAGACTGGAACTGAAGATGATGATCTAGACCACATCACATTATCACTGCAGTTTTAAAGTGAAAGTTTGTAAGAATTTCATTTGCAGTTAGGATGATTTTTTTGTTTGAAAACTATAGTCAGTTTTTCTCAGCTATCAATATAGCTTAGAAATATTAAATAATTTATCAATATATAGACATGCATATTTAAGAAAAGGAAAATAAAAGGACTAGCACTTGGATATTGAAACATTTACACAGTCTTCTGAATACTTTTAGTAAATATGATGGCAAAGTGGAGGCTAACTACAAAAATAATACTTCAAAATTCATATGGATATTTAAAAATAAAGCCCTTAATAAACAGGTCCTAAAAACAAAAGTGTATTCAATAAAAATCTATGTGGCTCCAATTTTAAGGGTTCATAAAACAATGTTAAATGATGTTTATACTATGAAAATCAGAAGACTTTTAATCATCAAAAAATATTACAGAGAAAAAAACTTTAAGTGCAGGCAGGATTTATATATTGCCCATCACTGAAAAATTTTACAAAAAAAGTAAACCACATAAAAGTGACTCATTTTTTAACTTTGGATTTTTTGAAACAATATTATTGCAATAATACTGCCTATATTTCCTATATTATACTTTTCACCTCCATGATTTGTAACTGGAAGTTTGTATTTTTTTTTTTTAAGAGGGGGAGAGAGAGAGAGATGGGGAAGGGCAGAGGGAGAGGGAGAATCTTAAGCAGGCTCCATATTCACCACGGAGCCTGACATGGGGCTTGATCTCATGACCCTGTGATCATGATTTGAGCTAAAACCAAGAGTCAGATGCTTAACCAACTCAGCCATTCAGGTCCCCCTGGAATTTTGTACCTCGATCCCCTTCACCTGTACCACCCACCCCCTAAACAGTTCCCCTCTGGCAATTATTAGTTTACTCCATGACGTTTTTTTATTATTTTTTAGATTTCACGTACGTGAAATAAGGTATTTGTCCGACTTATTTCACTTAACATAATATCCTCTGTGTCCACCCATGTTGTTGCAAATGGCAAGATCTCATTCCCTTTTACGACTAATATCCCAGTATGTATAAATGTGTGTGTGGGAAATCTTCCTTATTCATGCATCTATCAATGAACACTTGGGACGCTTCCATATTTTGGCTGTTGTAAATAATGCTGCAATAAACACAAGGGTGCATAGATCTTTTCAAATCAATTGTTTTCATTTTCTTTGGGTAAATACCCAGTAGTGGATTTACTGGATCCTGTGGTAGTTCTCTAATTTTCTGAGGCAACTACCTATCGTTTTTCACTGTGATTTCACCAATTAACCCTCCTGTCAACAGTGCATGAGGGTTCCTTTGCCCACATCCTTACTAACAGTTATTTCTTATCTTTTTGATACTAGTCATTCTGATAGGCACAAGGTGATATCTCATTGTGGTTTTATCATTTCCCTGAAGATTAGTGATATTGTGCATCTTTTCATGTGTCTGTTGGCCATCTGTAGGTCTTCTTTAGAAGCCTGTCTATTCATATCCTTTGCCCATTTTTAATTGGATTATTTGGGATTCTTTCTTGAGTTATGTAAGTTCTTTATATATTTTAGGTATTAATTCCTTATCTGATATATTACTTGCAAATATCTTCTCCCATTCTCTAGGCTGCTTTTCTTTTTGTTAATGGTTTCTTTCACTATGCAAAAGCTTTTTTTTTTTTTTTAAGATTTTNATCATAAATATCTATGCCCCTAACATGGGAGCAGCCAATTATATAAACCAATTAATAACAATTGTCAAATTTATTTGACAGAGACACAGCGAGCGAGGGAACACAAGCAGGGGGAGTGGAAGAGGGAGAAGCAGGCTCCCTGCTGAGCAGGGAGCCCGACGCAGGGCTTGATCCCAGGACCCCAGGATCATGACCTGAGCTGAAGGCAGACGCTTAATTACTGAGCCACCCAAGTGCCCCCATGCTAAAGCTTTTTATTTTGGTGTAGTCCTAATCATTTATTTTTGCTTTTGTTTCCCTTGCCTGAAAAGACTTACCCATAAATGTGTTGTTAAGCAGATGTTTAATTGATTACTGCGTATGTGTTCTTACACAAATTACATTATTTCAGTTCTCATATTTAGGTCTTTAATCTATTTTGAGTTTATTTCTGTATATAGTATAAGAAAGTGATCCAGTTTTCCCAACACTATTTACTGAAGAGATTCTATTTTTCCCATTGTATATTCTTGCTTCCATTGTTGTAGATTAACTGACCATATAAGCATGGGTTTATGTACGGGTACTCAACCCTGTTCCACTGATCTTGTGTCTATTTTTGTGCCAGCACCATACTGTTACCACAGGCCTTTCTTTTTAAGATTACAAACTTCTTCCACTTCTGTTTATTCCACTTTATCAACACTTGTATTCAGAAAGTTTACTTAAAATTCACTGTATTGCATTCAAAGTTTATTTCCTTCACACAGTGAAACTTAAAAATTTTTATTTCAAAAATTAAACATCGTTAAGAATTTTCCTGCAAAACTTAATGCCATTTCCCCTAAAAAAAAATAGAGCTAAGTTCAACTTGTGCAAATTAGTTTAATTCTGCTTGAAGTAATTTTCAATATAAAGGCTGCTGTTGTGGATATGAATAATAATTTGAATTGGTGAGTGGTCTTTCACATGGTAATACACATGCCATTATTAGCAAACAGTTAATTTTGACCCTATTCTATTTAACAGCAGGGTACAGAAAATCCTAATTCATTTAAGTGAGCATTAGCAAACAGAAATGGAGTGAATTTTCACAGCCACTTCTCCAGATATGAGTAGCTCATGTCAAGGAAATTCAGAATTCTCTAAGACATTTCTTTGAAATCATGTCAAATCTTTTCTGTCTTCAAGGCTGACATCATTTTTGGCAAGGTATACCTTACTGATGTTGTCTTTGTCAGACAAGAAATAAGAAATCCACATTTCAATTCTGAGGTTGTCTGAGTAGAAGTCATCTTCAAAAGAAGGCTGCAAGGTTCCCAGGTGCCTTCAGATTCTTCCCTGTAGTGAAACTAATGTATTAACTCTTGACTTCATTTGGCAGAAATCTTTCCAGCACTGGAAAGTTCACATGTTGTGAATTCTTCTCCTATCTCCTCCTCTAAGAGTGCCAGCTTACAAAACAAACAAACAAACAAACAAACAACCAAAAAACAAAACAAAACAAAAAAACTTCTAAATGTTTCAGGAGGCTTTATAATATTGATTATAAGGCCAAGGCAAGAATACCCACTCAAAAACCCAGGTTGCTTTATATCTGTTCAGAAAATTGGCTTTTATTTCCATTTTCTGATAATCGGAATTCTTCAAAGGAAGAAGAAACTGACTTCACGTAATTTAATGGTGAGGGGGAAGCACCACCTGATTTTTCTGGAAAATATACTGTGGTAGCTTATAGAACAGATACATGAAAAGAACAAGTGATTCTGTCTTACTGCTTCTAGAATACTCTAGAAGGAATCCTGTACCTAGGTTTACTAGTCTTGGTGTATTCTGACAAAGCTAACTCTTGGTAACTTAGAGAGCATTGCTGTTTAACCCCTGGGATAAGAGACCTTGCTTCCAGATTAAAGCTACGGTCTCAGCTTTTACCTCCTCCTCTATTCAAACGTAAGGCAGATCCAATATGCCAATTACCTCTATGCTGCATGGAGGGAGCCCCATTTGAAATCGCGGGGAAGGAGGGGAGAATGTTATTGTGCACTTAGGGGGAAACAGTACACAGGACTTAATCTGGAGGTACCTGAAGATTCAGATTATTCCCATTTCTCTTCTTTATCAGAAGCCAATTTTATTTCCAGTTTTGGGCCTTTGCCCCTGTGACCTTTAGCATGTGGCAGAGAACTGGTGGTTACTGCTCTGCAGGATTCTGTTTTACAATTAGCTGTTTTAGAACTTTGTTGTAAGATTTGTTTTTTTAAACAAAGTTCCACTTCTGCCTTCGTACCAATGGTCTTTGAGGTCCACTCCTTTTCTTTAAGAACTTAGTAAAGTTTACCCAAAGTAGATTAAACTATTCTACACTTTTCAACAAAGTCCTCAAAACCTCCTGCCACAGTAGACCTCATTCTGGGATTCAAATTACAACATGAAACATTTTATGCAGGTGCTTCAATATATAATAAGAATTTGAACTTTCCAGTCTTTCCTGGAGAAATCACCACCAAAATGTTATTTTTTCTCACAAAAGAAATCCATTTGTTTTGAATTCATTCTAAAACTCAAGAAACATCCACTTAATCAACTGAAAATCAACACGGAGATTTGGTCAAAGGAGTTCCATTTTGTGTGAACTCACAGTGGGAGGCGGTAGAAGGAAAGAGAAGAGGTTAGGATTCAGGTGGTGGGGGAGTGAAATTTTTTGTTATCAAATTTCCTTTTACATTTTTTAATTAGAAAGTAGAAAAGCCCAAAACCCCTCCCCAAAAAGATTTCATGTGTAAAGGGTTTTAAAAAATAATCCAAGTGCTTCACTTGATAGGGATATTTTACTGGTCAAGAAACAAACTGTGCCTGGAAAGAGAAGACTTCAAA
Source organism: Ailurus styani (assembly GCA_002007465.1). Lineage (NCBI taxonomy): Eukaryota > Metazoa > Chordata > Mammalia > Carnivora > Ailuridae > Ailurus > Ailurus styani. The sequence continues at coordinate 183,901 of LNAC01000698.1, read as the reverse complement.
ACCAAAAAGCACAAAGAAAAGGACTTCAGGAAGGTTACAGTAACGTTTATGTATCACAAAGGAGGAAGTTCATAGGGCATGATTCTTACTGATTAGAATAAGGTTAGTTACATTCTTGTTGATTGGCTATAATGTGCTGAGTCACGCTAACCAAAAAAAAAAAGAAAAAAAAAATTAGGCTCAAACTTTGGCCAGAGTTTAAATGGGTATTTTAGGAAATGTGTCACTTTGACCTTAGCTAATCTGGGTGTGGGCCATTGGCTCAAAGGCAAAGGTAGATCTCTAGCTCCATTTTCACTTTTATTTAGTAAGGTATTATTTTCTTCCTTTCTTTTTATATTTTAATCTCCCAATTGGAATAATAAACCATGGGATAATTTAAGAATTAATTTTGAAATTCCCATGCAGGGATTGGTAAATTTTTGCTGTAAGGAAAAGGCGTTGCTCATGTTCTCCTGAGCCATCTTTGGGCCATAGTTTTCTTGGTAAGGATAGGATTCTCAAAGTGTAATGCATTTTTTTAATACTATGCAATAATTGAGAACTGGCAGAGAACTCCCTGGGTTTAGACAGACATGTTCATTGACAGAGACAGATCCCTGAAAAATGTTGACATGTGGTTGCCTTTTTTTTTTTTTAACATGTATTTATTTAGAGAGAGGGAAAGAGTGTGAGCACAAGCAGGAAGAGGGACAGAAGGAAAGGAGAGAATCCCAAGCAGACCCTGTGCTGAGCTTGGAGCCCAACAGGCGGCTAGATCTCACAGCCCTAGGATATGACCTGAACTGAAACCAAGAGTCAGACACAACCAACTAAATCACCCAGGTGCCCCTGGTTGCCTATTTCTACCATGTATAGGCATGTTGATGCCCAGAGAACTCATGCCTGTCAACTTTTTTTTTTTGACACACTGCTCATGATTCACTCCAACTCGGTGTGGCACCCCACCCCCCACCATAGATTAACCTCATTATTGAAATAGTTGACTCCAAAAACTTTTTAGGTCCTAGAGGTGGGAGTTGTGATATGGGGCTGGGCTGTATTGCAAAGTGAGAGCAATATACCAACATTTCTAATTTTACCTACTTAATCAAACATATTGGTCTTATAGTTGCCTGACTCCTCAACCTAGGCTTCATCGGCTAGTTCTCTACTTCTGTGCAAGGCAAGTTGATGGACTATAAATGATTCACAAGTAGGCCAAATTTTAAATTATGCATAAAATTTATTTTTGTTTTCATTCAAGATACATGGTGTTTTACTGATGTCTGTCAAAATGACTTTTTAAAACTAAACTGGTTATAAAACAGGATATAGCACAGATTGTAATTTATAGGGTAAGGTACAGAATGTCAGGATAACTGAGAGCCAGAGCCATGTCATGTTTACTTGGGATATCAAATAATTTTATGCGGTGATAGGTAGAAAAGAGTGGTTCAATCAGGGGTGAAAACAGCTCTCTCAAGCACCCAATTAGTTGTACAGGATGACTGACTAATGCAGTAATTGTGGATTGGTGTTTTCTAACAAATATTCTGCAGTTTGCTATTTTTAAGTATTTGCCTCCTAACCCTTCCAAGTGGGAGAGGGGGGTGAGTCTGGTCTTTTTATTCCAATCTGCTTTTAAAAAAAAGAATATACTCACACCAGGGGGAATGGTAAAGCAATTGCCCAAACTCATTGTTTTCTTGGTCACTCTAGGCAGATTGCCAGTTATGAAACCATGGCAGTGTTTAAAAAAAAAAAAAAGAATGAAAGAAAGGAAGGAAGAAAGAAAAAAAAAACACCTAGATATTCATTCCCAAAGCTGACATTTTTAGCATATTTGAAGCATCTGTATTGGTGGTAACTGTCAAACTTTGCATTGCAAAATTCAAAGCCAGAACCTGAGAGGGATATTCAATATGAGGATGAGGATTCTGTTTTCAAGCACTGTAAAAAGAAAGAAAGAAACTAAAAGCCCTAAGGCAAATATATTGCATTGACATTTGAAACTCTTACAATGGATTTATTTATTATGCTTTTTAAAAACAAAGAACTAGAAATACACATTCCATTTTGCAAGGTGAGATATATTCTCTCTCTGACAATAAAAATGTAAAAATAAGGTATTTTATGTATTGAAATCCCAATGAATTTGAAATTTGCAAATGATCTCTTTCAGAGGACCTCAGGACAATAGTTTAAAAACCTCTGGTGACTATATAATGATTCATATCCAGAAAGTGCTTGAAAATTGTTAAACACTGATGGTTTGTAATACAAGTTGAAATAGTCCATATTGAAATGACCTCTAGTGAATTGGACGGGCCTGAAAAAACTGTTTTGCCAGGGATCATGTTAAGTGAGTGCTAGCAAGCAGGGAGACAGGTGTTTCCTGTCCCAACCACATGGCATAACCATATAGATTAGCTGCAGGGAACGTAGCCAAAAGATTTTTTTTTAAAACCTAATTCAATTTACCACCACTCAGATAGAAATTGGTTTAGGTTTAATTTGTATTCTAAATAGTTTAAAACTCATAATTAAGATTTATATTCTTCTTTATTCTTAGTACAGGAATACTGCACAATCTGCCACAGTCATAATTGCTTATAACAAGATGGGCTCTTGAATCTTCCCATTCAAACTTTCTACTGGTACAGGTATTCTTTCTACTATTGCCATGGAAGATGGGCCACCATTCTCTGCTTGAACACTTCCAGTGTTGGGAAGGGAGGAAGAGGAACTCAAAGATAGCAATGGACAAATTCATTTTTAGATACCGCTGAGGATTCAGATATTTAAAATTAAAATATTAAGTGCTGCAAAATGGGAAGGCATCTACACAACCTGACTCTTTAAGTTGATCATGTGTTAATGTCCACCTGGACTACCAAACAAGATTGCTTTCACATTCCTCAGAATTTTTCTTCTATCCGAAGAATACCGAATTGGAGGGGGTGTTTTCTGAGAACATGGATAATGACATGCAGTGATTAACTGGCATCTTTAGTTCTCATTCCTCTGGAACATACTCATCCGGTACTCTGTGGACAGTGGGGCACTGCAGGCCCCTACGAAAGAGTATCTCTAGGTTGTGTAGCACAGTCCTGCCACATCCTATATAGTAAAGTACCTGATTAGGGTAAGAGAGTGGCAGAATGAATGAGTGACTTAGTCATGTGACACCCTACTAGGTTATATTAGGGGTCGTCTTGGGGTGTTGCAGAGCAGAGAAGGATGTAGACAATTCCTAAAATAGCATCTGCATACAGGCTAAAGCAGAAATGCATTTCTGTCCAGAAATGATGAGCCCTCAAAACAGATTATTTCCATATTTGTTTCTTACTAAGAATTACAGAAAAATTGTAACACATTATTTTCTGTGGTGCTATAAAGGCTCTAAGAAAGATGCATAGGTTATGCATAAATCTGTTCTAGCAGTGGGACAGCAAAAGCCAGGGGTTATGATTGTGGGTCAGAGGCCCAGGAATCAAATGCCAGCATCACTACTTAAGCCCCACCCTTAACTTTGGACGGTTTTATTAAGTTACTCTTTGCATCCATTTCTTCACCTATCATGTGGAGGTCATAATCTGTAGTAAATAGACTCAAGGTGATGAGTAAATGGGTAAATTCTGGCACAGAGTTCTCACTTGGTGAAGCTATTTTTGTTGTAAACATGTTCTTAAAGGTCATTAAAAGCATTTTAGGTATTTTGCCTTGTTTCCATCTATAAGGGAACACACATTCCCAACTCTCTACTCTGCTTTGTAACACTTGCTAGGAAACCCTCGAAGATGGTGAGTATTTTGGTGGGAGAGGCAGAGATTTCTTTCTCTTTTTTTTTTCTCTCTCTCTCCCCTCTTCTCCCTCCCCTCTCCCTCTTCTCTCCCAATCCCTCTCTTTCACAGAGTCCTTCCTTTCATGGTCTCTAACAGTTATGCACTAAGGATCTGCCCACACAGGTAGTAATTTCCTGGGCTGCAGGCTGAAAGCACAGAGATTGCACGTGGTGGCTGGGGCTTCATCGGCTCTGGACAGATGGGAGCATAATTTTGGCCAAAAGGCAGGGGGCGGGTGGGAAAGAGATTTCTCAGAGCAGTGCTTTGCTGGTGTCTTTCAAAAGGGAAAAAGATTATACCTCTAGGTTAAAAAGCAAGACTAAACCACAGTTATGTAATTTCAAAAGATTCCTCAATCTGTATTGGCGTTGTTTTTACAACACAAAACTTCAAAGAAGTAACTAAAGAATTTCTCCTGACCTCATACTACATATATTCCATCAAAAATTCAATTTGTAAAACATATTTCAAATGGTTATTCTCAGGAGAATATGCCTTAGTAAAGACCAGACACATGGAATATTTCAACTGTGTGTGGCTCTTCTTCATTTTTTTTTCCTTTTCTTCGCATACAGGATAAGCCGTCTGGAGGAATAAAGATATGGTGTGTGTATTTTCCAGGACCAAATTATCTCTGAGCTGTGATCAAGCATGAGAAATTTCCACCCCGAGGAAAAAAATGTTTAAAGGGAAGCAAAAGGAATCTGAGTTCATAGGTAGCACTATTTTCATATTGTAAACATACTGTAATTCAAATACATTTTTTATGGAGAATACCTAGGAATTTCTTAACTATGGATTCCCCGGGAATATACACATTGCCACCCTAATTTTTAAAGATCACTGAAGACTTAATAAGTTTTCCAGTCCGATTCTCCCATTCTGCAGATACATAAACAAAGAGCTAAATTTCAGAGAGAGAGAGAGAGAGAGAAAGAGAGAGAGAAAGAGAGATAGAGAGAGTGTATTCTAACTTTGGGATAGAAAACAGCTTTCTGTTGGACCACCAACTCTTGTCAATTGCTAGTGCTTGTGTGCACATTTCTCTTAAGACTAGGGTTAAGTTCAGATTCAGCTGGAAAGGGCGGTATGATCACTTAGCATCTGCCCCAGACTTAGGATCAGGTGTAAGAAATCAAGAGTGTCCTGCAGTTGCTGATGGTAGTTGCTGACCTAGCAAAGAAGAGCCTTTCAAATCAGAACAATCCAGCAGTGGATCATAATGCTAGGCTTGCTGCTTGAGTCCACGTAGATGCACTTCTTAACATTTCTGTATCTCGATTTTCTCATCAAATGGGAATAAATTATTTACTGAAAAATACTGATTCAACCAGAGCTTTCTGTATGGTCCCAGATTTACCATTCGGAAACAATGATGCTTTGTTCATAGGCTGACTTCTTCAGGTTGGCATTTATCACCCAGAACTATAGTAAGTAATGAAAAAGACACTCAAAGGAAGCTGTGAAAAATTGGATAGGACCAAGAAATCTATGTACCAATAAATGATAGGCACCAATAAATATTGAAAAAAGTCATGTGGAAGGAAAACCTGAGGAACCTCACTCTACATGAATATATACAGTGTGTATGAGAAATTTAGAGATCAGTCCTAAAAGTCAACTTGGTTGAGATTCCTGCAAGAATAGGTTGGAGGAAGCATGGCCATATCAACTCTATCAGAGACCAGGGTGCCCAGGTATTTTGTCCTGGAAAAACAATACTTCCATAAGACCAGCAAATTGGAGTCTGAGTGAGCAAAACTTGGAAGACTGTAGAGAAGCCAGGGGACTGGGCCAACACATATTACAGCAGGAACATCCCTGTCAACAGTTTTGACCATGTGGAACAAAATGGGGGCATTGAAATGGAAACTTCTCTCCCTAGAGTACTATAGTTATGCAGTTTTAAGTAGGTTCTAATCTATAGGTTTATTGATCTGGAGCTTCAAAATTTTACCTGTAGGTTTATAACTAAATCATGGAACTCTCTGCTTCTTAGGCCCTTCCATGAGAAAATCTACCCAACTGGAGTCTTTTAAAATGCTGGGGTTAGTAGGAGTATCATCTTTGTGGCTATCTTTGGTAACTTCCAAACACTGATGACTTCCAATAAATCTTGGGTTTTTAATAATGAAAATTGTTTCAGTGGTCAACTCGTATTTCGTCACGTTTTCTTGTTTCTAACCTGTGGTCTAAGGACCAGATAGTCAAAAACAGCTGTTGAGAGAGTTGTGAAGATAGAGAATTCGTAAAATGACCAAAGGCCAAAGAAATACCTGTGGTTGAGGGAGAGAAGTAATCATTTCCACCTGGGGAGAAAGTGAAATGAGTACAGGCCATCATAATGTTACTACAACTGTCCAAGGCCAAGAAATTCTATGAGAAAGACAGTTCTTAGAGCTAGAGAGAACATTTAAAATTGTAACTGTCTAGTTTAAACACACTTGTTTAAAACACATTTGTTCATGTTTGACTTGGCAGGTGAAATTGATATCATTATGTGTCACGTGAGTCTTTCTATTCGAACCTACATAAATATTTAAAAGTAGTAAAGATAATAAATACTTGTTAAGTACTTAGTATATGCCAAGCACTGATAATTTCTTTCAACTGTTTTTGGTGATTAGGAAAAACATATTTATGGCACCTGAGAAGGTAACAAGTCACTAAAGAGTAGCTAGTATTTTTCCCCATATCCACTCTGTTACAAAGGATAGCTTATGACCTGGAACCAAGCATGTGCTTTTTTTCTTCTACTATTCTGTTTGCATTTCTGAAAGTCAGTTATATTATCTTTCTGCTCTGATGGATGAATCCCTTTTATCTCAACTTATTATCATCCCTGATTCTCATTTATCTTCTCACTTTTCTAGATGATTGCAGCCCCTCAATAAAATCAATAAATCAGTAAAATCATTTATCAATAAAATCAATAAAATCATTTATTATGATTTTTTTCATAATAAAAATCACATTTAGGGAGATTGTCTTCATTGGCCCACAGAAGATTAAGAGGAGTAAGATACTAATATCAGGAACTCATACATGTTCTGATATACACACAACGTACACCTGGAAATATATACACACAACACACCTGGAAATAACCTACTGTCTTATTTTTGAAGTAGGCCATTAACTGCTACAACCTTTATCATTTATCAGCTCTATTGTATCTTATTATCGAATGTATTATGCTATCAAAAGATGACATCAGTTTTGAGATTCCCTTTAAATATGACTTAAATATACTATTAGTACAATGTTTGTAAGTGAATAAATAGCAATCAGTCATAATACTGTGAGTGAAAGGTCTGGTTAGTGTGAATACAATTGGACTACAGGGACTCTCTGAGGAAGGGAAGATATTTTAAACAAAAGATTTTAAATTTTGTACTATATTCTTAGAGTTTTATATTGTCAACTGTTTCGCTAACTTGCTTCAAACTAGAACCACCACCATCATTTTAGCCATAGTGACAACTGGATGTTCTTGAGGAAGATGGCATCCAAATTTCTCTGTGCTAATTCCTTTAAAGGGGGTGCTGTCCTCCTGCCTGAGGTTCTGATAGGCCTTTTTAAATATTTTAAGACTACCCTGAATATACCACAATTAACGTGTAAAGTATCAAACTCTTTTCAGAAAAAAAATGTGAGCAAAGAGAAATGTGCTCTGTGTTCCAGATCCCTCAGTGAAATCTATCATAGCTAAATCCCATTAATCTGATTAATACTGTTCATTTAATGGGCATTTATAGAAAGTGCTCAGTTATTTTTTTGTATTTATTTTACTAAGAATAAGCTCTTCGCTGATAGATTAGAAAAGCTAGCATGAACTAAAAGACCAAAATGTCAAGTGTCTTCCTCACCTATAAAGCTAGACAAAGTCACATGCATATATATGTCATGTTTTTTAGTCTGAGGTTTATTTCACTTAAATATGAAATTAATGACTTTATAAAAATAGAAAATATACAATATACAGAAGAGAATAATCATCCTAATTCTGCCACTCCACAATTAACACTTCCTTGTTATTTTTCATCGATGGAACTGTGCTGTGCTTGCATCCTAGTTTCACTTAACACATCGTTAGCATCATCCCTTCTCCTCAAAGTTCTTTAAAGATGTATTACCCCCTTTAAGTCTATAACACGTTAAATTCAGTCACTCTGTTGTTAGACATGAGGCTGACAGGCGCCTGGGTAGCTCAGTCGGTTAATCATCCGCCTTCGACTTAGGTCATGATCTCAGGATCCTGGGATCACGTCCTGCGTCAGCTCCCTGCTCAGGCGGGAGTCTCCTTCTCCTCCCAACACCCCCACCCCGGCTCATGCTCTCTCTCACTATCTCTCTCTTTCAAATAGATAAAATCTTAAAAAAAAAAAAAAAAAACGGGGTTGAGTACTAAGTTTTTTTTTTAACATTTAAATTTCTTAATATCAATCTACTTGCAACAAACATCTCTGTGCATAAGTGTTACACACATATGTTGTTAACATTTCTAGAAGTAAAATGGCAGGGTCCAAAGTTAGCATTTCCAAAGCTTCTCCTACAAAGTTTTTCTGTGGTCAACAGCTATGATGTAGTCTTGCTTTAATCCTACTTCTTTCTAGCTTGTGTCTCTAATTTCTTTTATATCTAAATCTTGAACAAATTTAGATTTTTTGTTTTTTTATTTCTTTTTTAGGAGGCAAGACTTAACTTGCATTTTCCTAAGTTATCACATAGTACAATTAATTTTTTAAAGTATGTTCTGTAACTAAGATATTAATGTATCATAACCGTGAAATTTGGGATTCTGAGTAGTCATTAATCTCCATATTTTTTCTGTTATCTAGTATCCAAATAAAAACTTCTTGTACAAATAGTTCTCTCAATTTGTTAGAGGAAGCACAGGGCCAAGTTCATTTCTGGAAAATCTGTTCAGGGATGCCAAGGTCTAAGTACTGAATGGAAGCAGTATTTGTTGAAGTTTGTATATAAATATCAGTTGAACAATTGAATGCTATATAAATCTTATGAATCCTATGCTCTTAAGATGTTTTATGGATCACTATTAATTTTATTAAAACAAAAAACAGGAAAACATTTACTGAAATATTTGTATATTTAAAGGATCAGGAGTTGATCTAATGGAGGCATAGAAACTCTCTTTGCCCCCTTTTATTTTCTCATTATTGGTGTGTCATCTAGTTTCAACAGTCTCACGTAATGGACATTATACCCTGATCTGCACCTTACAAGGAAATCATACTTGCTGGTCTTGCTGTCTATAGAAATGCAGAAGTTGTTGAAAAATCCTGTAACAGTTAGGATTACATTAGAGCTAACAAGAGAGATCTGGGTTACAACTTTCTCATTCTCCCAGAAACCATTTATTTTATTGTCTTGCTTTTTAACCAATTAAGTCACCTTTTTCTTAAAAGCTCTACTCTCCAAAGACTACTTAAGGCTTATAAATTCTTGAAAGCTAATTATAGCTGTTGAAGAAATTATGCATTGAAATCAACTTTCAGTAAACTCTTATAGGCAAAATTTGGGCAGTTCCTTTCAGATCCATTCCACAAAGTGAAATCATTTTTAGATGTGAAATTCTAGATAATTCTTCCATAGGCATCATCTCTGAGAGTTTAGGATATACGCTAATTTTTACATAGTCATAATGACTATCATATTTCTACTAGATTTGACGTGGCACTTTAGTAGTCTAAATAAATTGTATATGTATATTTTAAAGATTTCTTTCTTTGAGAGAGAGAGAAAGAAAGAATGAGAATACAAGTGGGAGAAGCAGAGGGAGAGGGGGAGAGAATCTCTAGCAGACTCCCTGCTGAGTTCCAAGGCAGACCCAGGGCTCAGTCTCACAACCCTGAGATCACAACCTGAGCCAGAACAAGTGTCAGATGCTTAAGTAACTGTATCACTGAGGTACCCCTAAGCAAATCACATTCTTAAAATTATAACTGATAAACTGGTATATTTAGTGAAGGTTAAATTATTTGCCCATAGAAAAATACTAAAAGATACTGTCACTACTCATTATGAGGCTTTTATTTAATACCTTTTAAGTGTGACTGAACTGGATATTGGCTTGAGTAAGGCTAATAATGGTTCTCAGTAAATGAGGTACTACTAATGTGACAAACATACGGTTTTTGTTAATTGTACATTCCAAGTAGCAACCCATTTCTCTTATTAGGAAAACATGCATAAAACAATCATTTTCTCTAAATCCCAAAGCTTAGTAGTAAAATCAGGATTTATTTATTTATTTATTTATTTTTTTTTTTTTAAAGATTTTTTATTTATTCATTTGACACAGAGAGAGAGATTACAAGTAGGTGGAGAGGCAGGCAGAGAGAGAGGAGAGAGGAGGAAGCAGGCTCCCCGCTGAGCAGAGAGCCCGATGTGGGCCCCGATCCCAGGACCCTGGGATCATGACCTGAGCCGAAGGCAGCGGCTTTATCCCACTGAGCCACCCAGGCGCCCTAAAATCAGGATTTAAAATCCAAACTGGAATGACTCAAATGTCCTGCTCTTTTCCACTTTGATAGATCATCTTTACCTGATGAAAAAGATCCAGGCACTGTGGAATCCCAAGTTGATTCCAGTAATACTTAATGGGGCATCAGTGCTTCATATGAGAAGTATTGTATTTTCTATGGGAAGTTGATTCATTGCAACAGCTGGAAAGCCACATCATATTTCTGTGAGGCTCTACACCCAAAATGCCAACCAATACTTGATTGTGTGTCAGTTGTTAACCACAGAGCAGGTGAGCCCCAGGACTAAAAGCTTCACTCTCTGCCTTATAATACAGTTTAAAGGGTATGGGTCCAAAATGTGTCTCTACACAAAATAATCTGTGTGCAACCCTAGCTCTGGGTGTCCCTTCTCAAATGTTCATAGGAAGGTATTTTCTTTTTCTTTTGGCTATATACACCTCTTGTTCCACATTGTTAAATTCCTACGGTATAGTATATGAAACTTGAATAAAGATCCTGACTTGTTCTCAGAACCAAACTTTTGGTCTATGGAGTTGCCTTACTGGGGGGGGGGGTGTAGCAATAAAAAAATGGTCAAAATGTAATTGTCATTATACTCTACTTACTAACAACATTTTAGCTAACAAGTACACATACATGGTTTAGTACACAGCATTAGTATTCTCAATGTAGGCTAAACTCCCTTAGATTAGTAAACAGTTTCTTCTTTGTCTACTTCCTTTTTAAATGGTTTTATATTTTTTATTAAAAACTTTAAACATATATTTTAAATATATTATAATGTACAATGTATTAAGTTCTCTTGCCCCCTCCAGTACTCATAGCTTTCAGTCCAAATGGTATCTCATGATGCATGCTATTTTTAATTTGTTCGTAGAATGTACTGAGGCCAATTCCAAGTGCTAATTTATCTCCATTTTTTTTTTTAAAGATTTGAGAGAGGGAGACTGAGGCAGGGAGGGGCAAAGGGAGAGGGAGAGAATCTCAAGCAGACTCTGGGCAGTGCCCAAAATGGGGCTTGATCTCAGGACCCTGAGATCATGACCTGAGCCGAAATCAAGTCAGATGCTCAACCAAATGAGCCAGCCAGGTGCCCCTCCATGTTCTTGAAAAGCATCAAATTTCATGGAGTTCAAGTATACTATTTTCTTTTTAAATATTCTGTTATGGATAATCTTTATGTTTACCAGAACTCTTAGTTCCAAAGATAAATCAATTCATAATAACTTAATCACTAACCATGAATGTACTGGATATGTGTTGTGGTAGTACTGAGAACTGAAGGAAAGCTGCATACCCAAGTATCAGCAGACAGCTGCAAAGTCAGGCCAGTTCAAACCACTCCACAGATGCCTGTAAGATTTTGTCCATCACTGGTTTCTAGTTGTGATTTATCTTTGTGTAACTATAGATGGGCTTCTCCACAAAGCAGGGAAATAGCCACCTGCAGCTCAGTCCTCAAAAATTCACTTCTGAAACTAAAAAGATTACTTCAAACCTTTCAAAGATTCTGCTTTTCAGAAGGGCCAGATGGGTTCACTTGCCGTCACTTGAACCATTATAGCTAGGGGAATAAAGTACCATTATTGACCCAGTGAGAGTCCCTGTTAAGTCCCCCAGTGTTTTGCAATGGCCAACCCTCAAATATTTATGGAATTAATACCCCAGAGACAAGCTTGTTAAAATATAAACATTGAAAAATATAAAAAGTCCAAGTACTTAGTAAACATCCTCTGACTATAATCTCAATTAGTGAAATTTTATATAAATTTCTACTATATTCACAATATATTAAAAAGTAATTCTGATAGGATTTATACACAATCACCAAATCTACAATTTAATCATCTATTAATTGAAATTAATTAAAAGACTGATTTTGATTGTATGACAAAGGCAGCTATTCAGTTAGTTTAAAGCATTGAATAAACTGCTTAAAAAAATTAACAGTTAAAAATTTTAATCCATTCTTTTTTCCAGAAATACTCATAGAACATTCTGGAAATACAGCTGTTTATGAAACAAAGTCTTTGTTATCACAGAGTTTATATTCTCATTAGGGGAGTCACTAAATGCATAAATACACAAATCCCTATCAGGTATTGAAAAGAACTATTTAGAAAACACAGAAATTACAGTTGGGCAAGAGAGTGGTGGCATCTGAGGAACTGATACTTTAGATGGAGTGCCCAGGGCAGCTATTCTCTGAATATTGTTGTTTGAGCAAGACTTAAATCAGGGATGGAGTCATGCAAGTAACTCAGGGCAGAGAGAGTTACACGTCCAAGGACCCTAAAGGAAAGATCTAGGATGGGGTGGGGGGGTGCGGACTACAGGATACCCGAGGAGGCCTGAGAGTGGTAGGAGTTGGGATTGGATCCTATAAGGCTTTACAGACTACCGAAACTGCAACACTGATTTTTGTTTCAAACCCTTCTATGGCCACTAGGTGTCTGCTGTGTTGGGAGAGCTGTTCTGCAGACTCGAGTGGAGGGCCTCCAACAATTGTGATGATTAATCCATTAATTTTTGTTTGTTCTCCACTGTTTCAGCAACTTTTTGGTGACTTCAAATAAAATAAATGATCTGCAAGAAGTTTCAATGTCATGGCATCAAATCGATTTTACTTTTTAGATGGGAGGTCCTCTAAGTATTGGGAACAAAAGGATAGACACTTAAAAGGCCAATGTGATGGTGAGATCAACAAAGTGATTAAAACATTAGGAACACCTAAACCAGTCTTTACAAAGGTGGGAGGGTTGACAAAACTTGAAGAAAGATAGAACTTCTAAGTTAACTGTTAGAAAAGCATGCGCAAAAGACTAGAAGGGAGTGTGGAAAATTCAGGAAATGTTCAGGGAAGTCAGCATAGCTGAGGCAAAAGGCAGAGCTGTAGAGTTTGGGAAGCTGGAGAAGACAAGGAAAGGTGAGTGCGGGTCAGTGAGAGACACATGAAGAACTATGACAGCTGAAGCCCCATCAACTTTGACGTTTAGGCAATGCCACCAAACAGGTGACCGCGGCAAGAACTGTCAACAGTGAAAGATGGAACATGTACTGAGCTCTCAAAAACCCACCACTCTCTGTGTCTACCAGCAATAAAGGAGAGGAAACACATAAGAGAAATGGTGAGGCACCTCAATGAGATCTGCACTCATGTCAACTCGTGACACTTCCAGGTACAGATTCGCAACTCTCCGGCTCAAACTCCTATTGCAGTACAAACAGGTAGCATTATCTAATTTATAAAGAAGCATTTTAAATGAGCTTTAATGGGATTGTTTATTTTTTATCCTTTGTTTTATAATTAGTGAAAAATGCTTCTATTAAAGAAAAAGTATCATAGAAGCTTACCAAGGATTTCATTTTGGGTCTGATGTTTGGAACAAGAGAAAACCCCAAGGGCCTTTAAACACATGAATTGTTCAGATTTCTATTACAGGTATCTTTGCTATCATCAAAGTATCATTGCAGTATTGACAGTCACCCAGAGCAATTTGAGATTGGACGTAAAAAAGATATAGGCTTCTCAAGGAATCGTATTTAACACAAATGACAATATAAAAAGCAATGTATATACTGAAGAGGTATTTAAAAGCCGTTACTGAATGGGACCGTATAGTTAGGAATGAAGGAATTAAGGACAAAAATCAGTTTCGGGCATTACTTTAGATCCTAATATTTTAGACTCTGAAATTTTTTTTCAGTAGTCTTAAATTGACTTTTGATAGGCTTTTAAAAATATTTCTCAGTACAAATTAATAGTGCCAACAAAATGGGGCAGAGAGATTTAAGAAACTGAAGTGATACTTACATTCAGAAAAAACCCTATTCTAAATATGTATTTTAATAATAAACTAATTAACTCATTCATGTTTTTAAATGCCACTCATCAAAATTAATACAATTACATTAAAATGGTAATTTAAATTGTTTATGTACGCACATCTGCCTTCTATATTTTTCTGGGTTAGCAAGATCTCATTGCATGTTTTATTCTATTATTCATGAGAGTGTATATGCAGATACTATTGAAGTATTGATGACCGCATGTTAGGTAGACTTAGCATTTCATTTTTAAGTAAGTATTGCTTAATGAGCAACAGACAATCACCATTAGATATTCAGTTCAGGTAAGAGAATTATTTTGGGAACCCAGCCAAAACTGGTCTATTGGCTTTATATCTAGAAAGACATGGATGTATAGTAAAAAGACAGTTTCAATAGATAAATTTTCATACGATATGTACAAATTAACTAGATGGAACTTCATGTGGTCATTTTAAGAATTATGTAATACATTTTCAATGAAAAGGCATTGAAATTCTCAAGGTCCAGTAAAATACTATGGTATTGTGATTGTTGGAATGGTGATTTTTACTCTTATTACCATCATCTCCAACATGCAGATATGATAGTTGCTATGTCTTTTGCCCTTGTTAGAAGTCTGTAAAATTTCAAATGTAAGCTAAGATGAAGTTAGTCTTTCAGCTGACTATCATCAGTTTCCTAAAGGAATAATATTATACAGAGGGAAAGGGATGCAAAAAGGCTTGCATTAAAAGGAATTAAAGGCAACATTCTCTTACTTCCTGATTTTGGCTTGATGAACCCATGTGTGGACGCTAAGTGTTTCATCACACCTTATTAAAATTGTGTCTGAATATTTAATAATAAAGTTCTTGTTTAAATTTCAATAAACTTCTTAAAGGGAAATAAAGAGCCTTAAACAATCTCTTAATAATTCATTGATATCGTTCATTTTTATCTTATGCCAGTTGTGGGGCCATTTACAACAATAACTTCAAATTCTTTTAAATAGACATCAGATTCTAATTACTGTAAACTGAAACACTTCTAAGAAAACAATGTGTTTATGAAATTTTTGAAAACCTCCATCTGTTCTTGAGAGACATCATTGCTTTGACGTCAGTGACTTAACCACATGTAATAAATTCTTCCCGAATTTTTTTTAAAAAGTACCCTTGTCGGTATGTTTTATGATCTTCAGAATCCTAGCCATTCCCAGGAAACACTTTTTATCATTTTCTTAAATAGTATAAGTGTATTATTAATATGGGAAAAAGGATAAATGATTCTAAAGACAGAAGCCATTATCAAACAATTCTTTGGTTTCTACAGTCTCATACACTGTGTTATGAAAACTCCATGCACTTTTAAAATGAGTAAATTAAGTTGTGAGAATTTCAACTGGTTTGTTATTTAGAGCATCGTCATAAAATGACAAAATATTTAGAACAACTTCATAAAACGACATAACAATAAGCCAACAGGTTATCTATTCTTGTATCTGGGAAGATAAGGCTGATAGAGAAAGTACTGAGTTTCTTCTGAAGAGTTAAAGATGTATATTGATAATCAAAAGTTTATTCTGTTTTCCTTTGAAACTATTCCAAGGTCCTCTCAACTTATGGTGAATCTAGTCTTTCCATTGCTCAGATCCTAAGAGTTATAGTCATTCTTGCCTCTTATTTCTTTCACACTCTGTCCAATCCAGAAACAAATACCATTGGTTTTACTTTCAAACTGTATTCAGACTGTGAGTCCTTGTCATCACCTCCACAGCTACCACTTTGATCCAAGTCCCCCATGTCTCTAGAATCACTGCAAGATCATTTCCGAGTATCTCTGCCACCGTTGGCCCTATGTTCTATTCACAACGCAGCAGCCAGAGTAATCCAATTAAACAATTTAACTTTTGCGTTTCCCATTTTACGACTTAAACCCAAAGTCTCCACAACCACTTTCTAGTCGCTACATGATCTCATACTCTTTCCAACATCTACTCTTCTCAACCTCATTTTGTATAATTTTTCCCCCTTGCTTTTGCACATCAACAAAATTTGCTTTCTGCCTCTTAAGCAAGGTAGTTGGTTATACTCTTGCCTCAAAGCCTTAGCGTCTGCCCTTAAGTCGCTATAGAAGAACACTCTTTCCCTGTATGTCCATATTGTTTGCTCCTTCGTAAAATATTTTTGCAAATCTTACCTTCTCACGTCGTAGTCATACCTTCCACCCCCGCTGACGTTCTGGCAGAAGAGCTGGCCACGCAAAAGCGCAGCGTGCGGGATCATTAGGGACTATTTATAAAGACTGGGAGGGCTACAGAGGCCTGGGAAAGCGCCCACAGATTGGCAACAGCTGGAAGCCATTGCCACCCCCACACTGAAAGCACGAGGAGTGATTCTGTTACCTGAAAGCAATTAGAGCTGTGATATTGAGAGGAAAGTCACCTGTTTATAGGAGCTTATGGCTCTAGGTAGAGAAACAGATAATAATAACCTGTAGTTCATCAGGCAGTGAGTAAAGGGAATAAATACTCTGATATGTCTGTCTCTTTGCATCCTGTGATTGACTGCGGAGGCCACACATTGTGAGTCTGGGAGACACACACTGCGGAGAAAAGCCTCTGAGAGCAGAGTGGTGGCAGAGAAAGGCAGGGAGCAGATCTGGTAGGCAAAATAAAAAATTATCACAGTTGCCATCCCATCTACACTCCCAGAATCCACATTTTTTTTAAATAACAGTTCTACCAAGATCCTATTTTACATGCTACAAAATTGACCATTTTAAAGTTCATTTCCTATTGACAAAGATAAGTAAAGGTAATTGAATTGTACCAGTAAAGTCAGGCGTATATGATCACTGCTTCATCTCAGGACCATGTCAACTCTTCCCTCTGTTGTAATCCAGAGGAACTATGATCGTCTTGCTGGCACATTCAGAGAACATTACACTAGATGATTATTACAATGTATGTAATATGCTTGCTTATTTCTCTAGGCCACATCCAGGAAACAAAATTCTTCTACCTTTCCAGGAGCAGATCAGTTACATCTACTTATCATCACTGATGCAAATTGAAAAGAAAGTGATTTCTTATTCAATAGATGTATATCAAACACCAAGGACTGATTTGCGGCAATGGTACCAAGAGCAGCTGGGATTAGCTCGAGCTTCTGATCACTCTGAAGAAAATTCATTCATTATTCAAGACTCATTTGGTTTGGTAATAGCTAAAGAGACAAGTTAAACAGCGATGTAAGAGGAATTGAAAACCCTGCATTTGTCAAGATGTTAATGATAGTGCTAACCTCGTCATTCTCTGATAGATGCAGTTTTGCCTTGAAAGTTCTATTTTGGATGGAAAGTAGAATTTATAGGGGCTTCCACTAAAGGTAAAATTTTTCTCATAATAGCCCCTACTTCACAGTCAATTAATAAGTTAGCTATTTAGTAGTTTTGCCAGTTACTAATTATATACATTCTTATGTCTGCCTCCACTGAGTAAATAATCACAAGATGGGTTACTGGTTCCACCACGAGACAAGACTCGGATCAAGGTTTCATCCATTGTTGTACTTCAATAAACCACTCGAATCTGGTGGAGGTTAGTCATGGTTTGATTTCTAGGGATTAACCTCAGGGAAGAGCCTCTGGGTAGGTCTAGTAACCTTCCAAAAATCTGTATTTTCATCTCTGGTGTAGCGTTCTACCACCACCTTCCTCCATTTGGGGAAGACTTAGAGAAAGATTCATGGTATAACCTCGGGCCACATTGTATCTTACGGTTTAGGCCGCTTCTGGCAGGAGGACCAGGAGTCCATCATTCAAATTAAATTCGAAGATCTTTTTTTCCAGTCCACCCTCCCTTGCCATCGTTATCCCCAGCCTCTAGAAGACCGTCATCCCAGAGCTTTCACTAAATCTTTAGAGAAGAGAGTGTCTCTGGCCTTTCCAGGAAGATAGTAGTAAGTGACTGAGCAGCTTGCACAAAACAGATCTGCTCAATACCCCTAAGGCCTTCACACTCCTTCCCTTAGCATGCCAAGAAGTGTCATTTCAACTTCATTGGTGGTATTTCACCACTGAGTTCAGTTTGCATTTGGTTAATGAACCAAGCCACTGTGAACTGCATTCCTAAATCCTTGAGCTAACATTAAATTCATCCCAGGTGGGTTTCTCTAAATTCAGTTAAAATCACTCTTGTATTTTGTCCTCTGTGGTCTTAAATTTGTGTAAATGATTTCCATTTATGCTGCCTAACCTCCTGGCTATGCAAATAGACAAGGTCCTTTGAGCAGGTTTTTCGATTTAATATCTGGGCTGTGCTGAGCTCTAAATCTCCCTAGGGGTCTAGAGTTGAGGGGATTAGCCAGAGTGACAACCAACAGAATCTGTAACTCCTCGTTATTGGCGAAGTTATTTAAAGTTTTTACAAAGGGGGAGGCTTGTGTTCTGGGGGCCAGGGAGGCAGAAACAGTTTTCTAGGCGTTGTTGAGTGTTCAGTGCTTTCTATCTTGTCTGCGTCTGCCCACGGGCCGCCATGCCCCATCTCGGGGTACTCTTCCTGCTAAAGCTCTTTCTCTCAGAGAGGCTGAAGGTGTCACATACTTAATTGGAACTGAAATTCTGTAACCCATTGAGCAGGGCCATGGCTAGTCTTTCCTGTGTCCACATTACGACAAATCTTTTATAACTGCCTAAAAGTTAGTTGATTTTTCATCCATGTTTTGAGTTTGTAACTCAAGTGTCTCTCCTTTTGCATGCTTTTATGTTATTTAGAACAAACGAACACATCCCACAGTTTTTGTAATCACGATAGTGACTAAAGGCTTCGCTGCCACAAGATTTGTGCCTGCCCTACCCTCCACCAGCATCCCATCCCCTGCCACCACTGGTGGTACTGTGAGTGACCTTAATACCGGTGCAAGCCACAGATTCGCAGTGTCCCATTCATTCAAACAAGGAGATTCCTTGTTTGCATTCTTCACATATATATGCATCAGTTCCAAATACAATGTAGAAGGTCTATTTTGGGGAGGCAAATTTTGTAAAATACTAAATATCAGAAATTGTCCAGGCAGGAAACAGCACGCTTTCAAGAGTATGTCAAGAGTTTAATGTAAAAACTATAAAGGTGTGAACAGAATAAAGAGAAGCAAAGGGGGATGGCAAGGCACCCAGGAAGAATCATTGATGGGAAGCCCTTAAAACCTTCAGCCTTGATAGGCAAGGGAAGGCAAAGAAATATTAAGAGAATTCATGAGAGTTTTTGTCCATAATGTAGAAATTGCCCAACAGTCACTGTGGCTAGAGCAGTCAACCATAGCCTCTACCAAACCATGACCCCTGGTGGGTGGCGGGGAGAAGTAAATAACCAGGCCTCTCTCACTTGTGATCTCCTGCTAGTAATTTCCACCATCCAACTCAATTAGAATCCAGGGAACAAGAGAGCATGGGTGATGCCGTACATAGAGATCCTTTCTCGGGGGCACAGGACAGGACAGAGAGATATGGAAAAAGGTCTGAACAGGCAAATGGGGGATACTCACACCTTTCTCTGACTCTCTGATGCCTCTATTAAAAACTGCAACACTCAAGGGGTGCCAGGTGCCTCAGTCAGTTAAGCATCTGACTCTTGATTTCGGCTCAGATCACGACCTCAGGGTGGTGAGATGGAGCCCTGCACTGGGCTCTGTGCTTAGTGGAGTCTGCTTTTCTCCTTCTCGCTCTGCCCCTCCCTGAGCACTCACTCTCTCTCTCTCTCAAACAACTAAATAAATCTCTTAAAAAAATACAAAATAAAAACTGCAATAGTCCCTTCGCTTGGCACTGCCAATTTAGGCTTTTCTGCTTTATTTTTTTTTCCATATCACATATCATCTTCACTATGTAGTTTATTTATTAGGTTTATTATCTTTCTTTTCTACTAGAATGACAGTTTCATGAAGCATAGATTTCTCTGTTTTGCTCGTGGCTCCCAGTGCTTAGAGTAGTGCCTGGTACATAGTAGTTACTCCATAAACATTGTGGAATGAAACTCTATTTTAGGCATAACTTAAACTGTTCAAGTTTAGGTGCTCAAAAATTGTCCAAGGACTTAAGGAAGACCCTGTATATATACTGTGGTGTAATTATAACGACCATTTTACAACCTAATATTAAATGGCAAATGTTTTCACAATATATCAAAACAATTTATCATAATTCTGCCCGTTGTTTTAATTCTGGTGTTTCAAGACTTATTGAAGAGAGCTAGAGCTTTAAGATTTTTAAAAGACTGATGACCACACAGGACAATCCAAATGAGCAGTTCAGATGGTTGAAAGATTGAATATACTGCCTCCTCCCTTTTATTTTGATATTAGCCATTATTACATGGCCATTGTATAATTTTACAAAATTGTAAGAAAGCAAAAAAAAATGCACATACCTTTGATTATTCACACATGGCTAACAACTTTTTGCCATTTATCATATCACATACTCTGCATAAAAACAGGGTCATCTTGGGCCTGGGTTGCTCAGTGGGGTAAGCATCTGACTCTGGGTTTCAGTCCAGATCATGATCTCAGCTTCGTGAGATCGAGCCCCATGTGGAGTGTCTTGCTCACTGGGGAGTCTGCTCGAGACTGTCTCTCTCCCTCTCCCTCTTCCCACCCCCTCCACCACGTGATCTCTCTATAAAGATAAGAAAATCTTTAAAAAAAAAAACAGGGCCATACCATACATTTCTTAATAATCTGAATAATTAAATTCTTTAAAATTTCATTTTGATAAATCATGTAGCAGAGATACTTCCCCATGTTAGTAAATATGTAACTAAATATTTTTTCAATTAATTCCTATTAGGTATTCTGTTTGTATATATTTTGTTTTAAATTGTTAAGTGGATATTAAGCTATTTTCTTGTTTCAGAAATTTTATAAACGAGTAGAATAAACATTTGTTCATATATTGCTGTACAGTATTCCTTATATTTTCTTGGGATGAATTCCCAGAGGCAAAACTCCCTAATCAAAGTGGTCTAATGCAAAGAGAGAGCAGTTTGACTCAAGAAATTGTGTTCTAATTGACATGTCCTCAAAATTACATGAGAATGCATATTTCTCCCTATAGTGACCAACAATCAGCAAAGTCATTTTTGTTAAAGTTCACAGTGCAATATAAGAAAACAGCATGACATTGTTTCAGATAAATTTCTTATTGATAATCGCTGTGGTTAAAAAACCTCATGTTAGAATAGGTATGTGACCGATTTAGAAGTAGTAGCATTTCAGTGCAATTACCTATCTCGAGAACTTCCACACACAACTTCAGTTCACTAAAATATTATACATACATATCTGAAGACTTTTCTCATCTATGAGGTTTTTGTAAGAAGACTGAATGGCTAATGGAATCCAGAATGTTTCATTTTACTCTCACTGAACATCAGGTTCATTAACAACCAAGTCTCTTCTCCGAAGTCATCAAGACACGTATTCACAACACGGATACTGTAGCCCGCGATTGGGTCATAGCTCATTCTTCCCTTCACGCTTTGCCTATGTCCCAGTTTTTCTTGTGCTTCCTCTGACCCCAATGTTCAATTTAAAATTCATGCTCTCAGGTTTAACTTCTCTCTTTACAATTCCTCGCTCTAAATGTTTGTTTAGTACTGTGATAACTTACCTTCAAAGTTAATCTAACTTTTTACTCCCCAGGTTCCCATTGTCAAGCTGTTGCTCACAACAAGACTAAATTCCTACACTGCGGACCCATAGAGTGGATTGCCTGGATAGGTCTCCTTGGTGCTCAACACAAATTGGGCAAGAAAATATTATCAGCATGTGCTCCTTTCTGAATTCTAGAGAGAGTCTACTTTTTGGCTGTATCTTTTATCGAAACAAGGATAACAAAAAGTTAGGAAGTCCTCCATTATATTGAAAGAATCCAAAAAATATGCATGTATTTTAGCTACTTAGTCCCTCAGTTTTCCAGTTGTGGATTATTATGGTCTTCCTTGATTCTCGTCCTTCTTGCTATACACTCTTTGCTACCCTTTCACTGGTGGTTCTCTGCCGCATTTGTGAAATAGCATGATTTTTCAGCATGCTTTTAGAGTGTTACATGAGTCACTAAACATGTGGTGTAGGGGGTTTTGTAGTATTCTGCTTTTTTTTTTTCCCAGTAGCTGTTTTTCAGGGTCGTTTTCTATTTGCCTCGGCAGGTCTGCAATCACACACAGTACATTATTATTTCAGTAGGACATGAAAAACAATAACAGCAGTGATCGAAAGAGCCTGAGGAAAGACATGGTTACAATTCAGAAAAACAAAAGACAGAAAAGCAGATGAACAGATACAATCTATTATAACTAGAGATTGAGAGGTCATTGCGGCTGGAATGGCCACAAGAATAGCTGGACTTTTAAATAATATTGTTTTATTTTTTTTCCTGATTTACAAAGGTAACACATGTGTATGCCTATTGGAGGAAACTTGAAAAAATATATACAAATACGTAAAAAGGAAAATAAAAAAATCTGGGCACCTAAAAAATGACCTTTTAATGTGTGAATACCACACCTTAAGAACTGTGGTTCATTATTTTTTTCTTTAAATTATTTAATTAGCATTTTCCTATGTATTACTTGATATGTAATTTAAAGGCTTTCATAGAAATAATATGTATTTTTAAATGTTCTTTTATTATAAACAAAATATTTTACATCTCTTGATAATTATGGCTGAATTTCCTTCAGAAAAGTTGCCAAATCTTTGACAGAAAATTATGAGACTGTCTATGTCTTTGAATTATCACAAGCATTTATATATGTCACGAGTTGAATTCTGTCTCCCAAAAAGAAATGTTAGAAGTCCTGATCCCATGTATCTGTGAATGTGACCTTACGTGGAAATAGGGTCTTTGCAGATATAATTAATTTGAGATCATTCTGGATTAAGGTGCACCTTAAGCCCAAGGGCTGAAGTCTCCATAAGGAGAGGGAGCTTTGGAGACACACAGAGAAGCAGAGGAGACCCTCCCTCCAGGGAGTAAGACCCCGTGAAGACACAGGCAGAGATTGGAGTTATGCAGCCACAGACCAAGGAATGTTAAGGACTGCTCGGAGCCACCAGAAACCAAAAGAGGCAACCAGGGATTCTCCCCAAAGCCATTCAAGAGAGGATGCCCTGCCAATAACTTGGCTTTGGACTTCTAGCCTCCAGAACTGTGAGAGAATGCACTTCTGTCATTTTAAGCCACCTGTCTGGGGGCTTTATTACAGCAGCCTCGGAAAATGAATGCAATATCCTCAAAAATATTTCCAGAATTCCGTCCTTATTTGGGTTTTTACAGGTATGTCTCTTTCAATACTAATGAGTAGAAACCTTTTTTCTTATGCTTGGGGTAGAATAAATGCTGTCTTGCATAGCCACTCTGATTGGTTTGAGGATCTAACAAGGCCATTTTGACAGACCCCTTGTTAACTGTCTTCTTTATGGCAGATGTGTTCTAACTGTGGTTTTATAATTTTTATTTATAAGATGCCCCTCCCCTATGCCTCCCCCCCACCTCCCAAAAAATGACATATGTACAGAGCTGTGTGAAAGCTTGACATTTTACTTCTCATGGATGACTTTTTTTTTTTTTTTTTTTGCCACCAAAGCCCTGACATAGGCAAGATTTCCCTATCATTACAATGGGACACAGAGAACTATTTTTTTAGAACCTCTTTGTTTGTTTTGAGTGGTCAAGTCTTCCAAGCCCCAGCTTTATTTAGAAGTCTAATTTCCAACTCTACTCTGAATTCAGATCCAAGACCAAGTTTTCTCTTGCTGTTGGTTATTAAAACTTCAGCTCCGTAGATGCCAGATTCTATATTAAGGCCTAATTCTTCCTTCCAAAGCATGAGCTAGTGAATTTCCCATTTGCCTTTACATTTCCTCTTCATTTCTGGAATGAAATGAAGCTTCAGGTTTTGCATTGGAAACTTCAAGTTTCCTTATCTTTTTTTTTTTTTTTAAGACTTATTTATTTATTTTTAGAGAAAGAGCGAGCTAGGGGAAGGACAGGGGCAGAGAGAGAGAGAGAGTCTCAAGCAGACTCCCCACTAAGCATGGAGTCCGATGCAGGGCTAGATCTGGGGCTCAATCCCATGACCCGGAGATCATGACCTGAGCTGAAACCAAGTGTCAGATGCTTAACCAACTAAGCCACACAAGTGCCCCATTCCTTAAAGTTTTTGAGTACCTACAGAGCCAGTAATAACATTGAATACTATAAAAAGAAATATAAGACTAATGTCCTATTGTGAGATGGCTGGGTGGGTACATTCAGTGGCAGGAGAAGGAATAGTATGACGACATTTGAGTTCGTCCCGGTAATCGAACTGCATTTCTAATCTAGCCGTGCTGGAAATCAAGAGGAAGTTTTGAGTTCCATCTGATCCTAGTATCTATCTACTTCTCAGTTGGTTCAGAATACACTGGTCATACTGGGCCAGGACCCTTAGAAACAGCTTTAGGAACCAGCATTTCGGGACACAGAAGCTTTTTAGTAATACAACGGTACATTTAAGGAGCACAGCTCCTTGAGTCTCTCAATTTTCCCTGAGGCAGAGAACTCAGATTCTGTGGTGATGAATGGTTGTTGCTTTCAGCCATTAAGATTTGTTGATTTTTTCAGCAGCAAAAGAAAAGTAATAGAGGTGGGGCCGGTGAAAGGGGAAGGGGTGTGAAGCCACAGAAGGGCAGAACTAAAACCAATCGCATGCCCCATGTGCTAAGTTTTAAGTGAATGGGGGAAGGTGGTTTGTCTTTGCTCTTTCACTGCACTTCATAACATATATGACATGTTCTACTTTTTTCTCATGTGTGTATCTCATATGACATAGAAATAGTGTAAAACTTCTGTGTTGTTCAAATCACAGTTTTGTGGCAAAATCAAGTTCGATAGTATATTGACCATCTTTTCAAATGTAAATTTCCTTTCAAAAAAGACATGTATTACACAGTGTATTTTCACGAAGGAGAGGCGTGAGGTTCTCTTTCAGCTCATTAATTCCTGTCGATTCTACACTAACATTAGAAACACTGATAATTTGCTTCCCCCATCATACATATTCAATACAATTTAAAAAACCCACAAGATACAAAATCTTTATTTTCTGTCCTTAACTTTTCCACTTCATACGAACTGTGGTGTAACATTAGCACACATATTTATTGAGCACCAACTCTGTGCCTGGCTGTCTGTGTCTGGTGGTGACCAAAAGAAGTAGAACTCCTGCCTGTGCCTACCTAATGGTCTGTAATTACAACTGAAGTGTATATTTTCTTTAATTTATTCAACTGGATGCTGAATTCATTTCCTAGGGCTGCCATAATAAATTACCAGAAAGTGGGTGGCTTACAACAACAGAATTTATTTTCTCACAATTTTGGAGACCAGAAGTCTGAAATTAGGCTGTTAGCAGAGCCAAAGTCCCTCCACAGGGACAATCTTGTATGCCTCTCCCAGCTTCTGGATACTTTCTGGCATTCCTTGGCTTATGGCTGTACAACTCCAATTTCTGACTCTGTCTTATCTTGGCTTTTCCTCTTCTGCCTATAGGTTTTTTTCTTGGTGTATTTCTTAGAAGGGCAGTTGTCACCAGATTTAGGACCCTTCTTGATAATCCACAATCATCTCATTTAGAGATCCTTAAGTTAGTTACATCTGCAAAGACTTTTTTTGTCCCCCAGATAAGATCATATTCACTGGTCCTGGGGTTAGGACGCAGCCATATCATTTTAGATGCCAGCTTTTAACCTCCTGCAATACTAATCTAGAATTCACAACATAGAAATGATGATATTATCAGTAGAATTTCATGACACCTTATACTACTTTGTTATTAAAAATACTTAAGTAACAAATGGAAAATATTTCTCCTACTACAATTTTACATATTTAAAAGAAGGAAATGGTTCTTTGTTTTCAATTTGGTTCATAGTTACTTATGACCTTTTGACCCCTAATAGAAAACTCAGCATTCCAGAGAGTCATTTTCCACTAGGGGTTGGACTATAAAACTTATCCTCTGGAGAAGGGGCTTACCCAATACCCATCTTATGGGTCAGACAGGGATTCTGGAGTTTATGAAAAAGACTGCTTGATATACCTATTGCCTTTAGATATCAAAACTGAAAAATTATCTATACCTTGCAGGGATAGTGAGAAAGAATTATAGGATTTAGAATATAAAAAAGCCCAAACCTCTGATCACTACTCAAATCATTAGTATCCTCATATTGTTAGTATCTATTAAATATATTCCTCTGTCACACTAGTTTAGGAATCAAAACTAAGTATGTGAACCATTTTGTAAATCTGTGCAATAATCCTTGAACTACCATGAATGACAGTTGGTTATCTCACTACACACCTTAAAACTTATGTCTGCTTCAATTATACTTCGATAAAAAATGATAAAACAAAAAAACAGACAGACAAAACATCTATCTGCTCATGTAATCTAGTAATCACAGGCTCCTGCTGTCCTCATGTACTTCTGTTCATTTTCTTTGTGCAAGTTCCTTACAATATTCCTAAATCTGAATAAAAAGAAGAGTAGTTTATATACTTCCTTCCTGTATTGAGAGCTGCATAAAATTTAGAGCATATAATTCACCTATTCTTTTTTTTTTAAGAAGATTTTATTTATTTTTTTATTGATAGAGACACAGCGAGAGAAGGAACACAAGCAGGGGGAGTGGGAGAGGGAGAAGCAGGCTCCCTGCTAAGCAGGGAGCCTGATGTGGGGCTTGATCCCAGGACCCTGAGATCCGACCTGAGCCCAAGGCAGACAGACGCGTAACAACTGAGCCACCCAGACGCCCCTATACTTCACCTATTCTAAAAGAAAAAACAAAGAATAATAACATTTCGTCTCATATCAGTGATGAAGTTTTCTTCAAGAACCTAAATATCTTTGTGGCCTAAAAAGTATTGGAAGCACTGAGAGAGTCTACACCGCATGTGTGTGTGTGAGAGAGAGAGAGAGAGGGAGTGGAGATTTTTGAGGGATACAAAGGAATATGGGTGAGAAAATGTGTGAGAAATTCCTCCTCTGAGTTCATAAATAAAATGCATGACTTTGAGATTGATGTACATGTGCTAATACAGTCTTCTTCCAAGTGGGAAGCAAACATTTCTTGGGCTAGTTCTCCAAAATTTTGATAGTTTATGTCTAAAAGGATAAAGACATTTGGATTCCATTCCCTCTAAAGTATGCATATGACAAATATAAGACACATTTATTTCTTTGCCAATTATGCCTTCTATTAGAAGGGTATGCTTTGATTTCAGGGGCTACCCCAAAAGGCAACACATATAGGGAGATTTGTGCACAAAGGAAAAAAATGAATACAAAAATAACATGCAGCTTAATGAAGTACAAAATGACATATGATATAAAAAATAAAATACAAAATGTCTGGAGTGTAGTTTGAGACATCTGATGGATTTATAATATGCTTAGCTTTGATTAGCCTGTCAGGAGAACTGAAAGAATTGTTCTGTTATTCAGGGTGCAGATCAAGAAGTGCCCATGTGAAGGATGATGATTGAGTTCAGAAGTTTGGGTCAGGTGTCTGTTTCTACACTACATCATGTGTATTCATGTCATCATGATGAATGCAAGGTAACTTAACACTAATACCGTCTAAATCTAGCTGAAAAGAGTATGTGATCGTATCACCATCTAAGGCTACTTGTTTGTTCAGCCTACTACTTGACAGCATGGCTAAAGTCAAGGGTTATCACTAATGGTGAGTAACATCCTATTATAATGCCATGTGGGCTAAGGAGGGACTTTGTATGTTGGAAAAAATAAAATGTACCCCCAAACTATAAAACTAAAAGCTCCTTTTTCCTGGACACCATAACTCATTAGCATTAACTTAAAATTAGAGGAAAATACCCATGGATATTTTATCGCCATAACCTAAGAATGTAAGTTTAAAAAAGAAAAGATAATTTTCTGTGGGGTCTCAGTGTATTCTTTGCATATAAATAAAACTGTATGCAAACAATTGCTTAGGTAGAAAAATGTCGTGAATTCTGCCTAGGAGTATCAATAAATTTAACTTAAAGGACATGCTCTATCATATTATTTATAAAAATAACATTGTCCAAACTAATCTTTTTCTTTTCAGTAGTCTGATTATTAGGTTTAGAGGAGAATTATTAGGTTTAGAGATTATTAGGTTTAGAGGTCAGAACAAGTTCTCCTGAGGTTAAACAAATGGATTTTTTAAAAAATTTCAGCTTTTATGAATTAGAAATTTGGCTGTTGCTTCTCTTAACCACTAAATGACTATAATAATAACAACAGCAACAACAATAATAATACACCTCAAGTGTAATAGAGAAGAGTTTGTTTGCTTTGTTTTGAGCAAACTTAACATACACCCAGGTTTCTGAAATACCTACACTGCACATTAAGCTACTTTAAGAAACATACTATGATTTATGGCTTCTCATCTTTACACTTGATCTATATTTAATTACCAGTATGTGGCTGTCAGAAAGTCAGATATTTATAAAAAAGGAAACCCAAAATTATAGGTTCATTTAGGACATTTGTAAGAATAGGTCTCATTAAAACATATCAGTTACCAAAGTCATACAATACCTCCTTATCAAAATTCCTTGGAAGTCAAACATTCTCCCTTGCCACAATAATGACTTAACAATGGGTTACATTAAAAGATCAAGAACAATCTTGCTCTGATAAATATAAAGGAAACTTAATAAGAGAGATCACCCAAATCAGGTCTAAATGGAAGAAATATATATATTAGAAATATGTATATTTAATATATAAATATTATATATATTATCTTGAGATACATTATTTAAGGATGACTTGAAACCTGCCTTTTATCAATTGCATAAGACTTTAGGTTAATTGAAGTTCAATGTTATCTATGCATTTCCCTTTTGATTCCCGTAGAGCACATCTGTTACTTAAAAAGCTTTTCCACAAAGGTAGATTTGCGAAGGAAAAGTATTCCCTATTTTAATAGTTGTGGTAAATTTGTCATTTGGCCACCACTTAACCATATTTTCATTACTCTGATATCACTTTATATAGAAATTGCCTTATTCTTTGCTCAATATTCCTCAATTCCTCAATATATAAATATGCCTCACCCAACGGGACAGTTTTCTAAATTGACTAGGTTACTAGATCTTTGAGCCACAAGAAAGTATTGTTCTTGCTCATAGGTACTGAAAAATTATTTATATACAATATACTCTTTTTGCATGAAAATCCCCTTTATCCTCATGTTTGGGTGGGAGGGATGCGCCTCTTCGTGGCTAGAAGAGAGCATTTCAGTGACCTCCTTACATTTTGTCAGTCCCCGAAGCTATGGGCATACAGTCGAGGCAGCTGCCTACTTGAATCAAGCTTTTCAAAGAACAACAAAAAGAATTAAAGCACAGGAAAGTGTATTTCATTTGTTTACTCTTATTATTCTTATTAGATGTCTTTAAAATGTATGCAAAAGTGAATGGAATAGTAAAATAAAACCCACGTGTATATATTCTAATTTCAGCAGCGTGTCTGACTTTGTTTCATATGTTGCTTCTCACTAGATTATTTTCATACAAATCTAAGACATTATATTATTTCTTCTATGCATAGTTCAATGAATCTCTAAAAGACAAATATTCTTTAAACAAGAACATAAACACAATGTAATTATGACAACTAAAAATAAATAAGAATTCCTTTAAATGAGTGACTTTCAACTAATTAAATTCTTACCTCTTAAAATGTTCTTAAGTAGGTTTTAGATGTGTGGGCTGTGATTTGTTCAAGTCTTATGCTGATTTCTCTATTCAGAACAGCATTTTAGTCTTCTTTGTAGTAGATATTATTATGATCTCAAGTTTTTCAGATTGAGACCTATATGAAATAAATTCCCTGAGGTCAGAGTTAAGTGACAGAACTGGTTCAGTTCTAGGAAACTTTTGTTGCAGTATCTATGCTCTTTCATACTCAGATCCATATAATTTAGTTTATTTCAGGGCAGAAGAATATAAGGAATGGAATTGTATCCCAAAAAATATAACATTTTTTTCTAAAATTAAACATATATGGAAAACGTAAAATCCTTCCTTCCTTCTCTTCCCCTCCC
>LNAC01000698.1:1468-153462 GCA_002007465.1 Ailurus styani | reverse complement strand
CCCTCCCTCCCTTCCTTCCTTCCTTCCTTCCTTCCTTCCTTCCTTCCTCTTCCTCTCTCTCTTCCCTCCCTCCATCCCTTCCTCTCTCTCTTCCTTCCTTCTCTCCCTCCCTCCTTCTTTCCTCCCTTCCTCCCTCCCTTTCTTCCTTTCCATAACAAACATATTTAAGTTTTTACTTATCAACTCAGAAATACCTATTCATTTAATAAACTTACTGGGAGATTCAATTTTATTTTCTTCAAAAAAGTTTGTTTCTTTCCCCCTAGCTAAAATATGTCTGAGAGAGAGACTATTATAGAATTAATTTAAACATGTGTTTGGATGTATAATTCTACATTTAAATAAAAAAATATTTCCATAATCGAGATTGGCCTCTCTGTGAATATAAAATGAGCTTAACAGTTTTAGGACCCCAAACTATAGGAATATAAACAAATCAGGGGAGCACTAAAATCAGGGGGATTTTTTGTGTATTTTTTTTTTCAGCATGTTGGCTGAACCAAAGGAAATTCACTTAAGAATGTATTGGTTTGGGGCCAATTTCTTTGGAGCCAATTTCAGTTGAATGTCAACTCTTGATTTTAGCTCAGGTCATGATCACAGGGTTGTGGGATGAGTCCTGTGACCTGCTCTGTGCTCAGCAGGGAGTCTACTTGAGGTTCTTTCTCCCTCCACTCTCCCCAATGCATGTGCACACACACGCACGTGCTCTCTAAAATAAATAAACAAACAAATAAACAAATAAAATCTTTAAAAAAAGTGTGTTGGTTTGAACTTAGTTTCAGTTGGGCTTTGTCTGAAGGTTTATATGTGGTCAGGGCAGTCTTGCAAAGTTGACTCCAACTGTGTTTTGCATTTTCACCTCATATGTCCCATTGTCCTGAAGTGTCAAGTAAATATTGATGAAATTAATTACCTTTGCAAAGTGATTTCTACATATGGGCTCCTTATTTCTGTTATTAGAAGAACCTACTATGTTAAAGACATTCTGCCAAATTTTGCAAGGGATATAAAGATGAATAAAGCCCTGTAGCCACAGTGGAGAGATTGAAAATAAAATAGTGTTACAGAGAATATATGTTACATAAGATACATTCATAGTTCTGAGTGCGTTCAAAAGAAAAGGAATCATCAATTGTAGAGAAACAAGGATAGATTTGTGGACAAGACTTATAATAATTATTATTATTTTTATTTGGTGAAACCCTTCTCCCTCCAGCTCACCAAGCTAAAAACCTTGGAGCCATTTAAAATTTCTTTGTTAGGCTTTACTTCCGTTATGATGATGCTACAGATTCCACCTTGGGACCATTCCTTGTTCGGTTCATAGCACAATAAATCAGGATCTCAATTTTTTTCTGAATTTTCACTTTCTCTTTGTTGAATTTAAGAAAGCTGCCAGACTGATTTTCCTAAAGAACAGTTTTATACTGTTATTAGAATTAGGGTTTATGGGAAACATGGCTGAGAAAATAATAATTCCTTGAAAAGCATCAAGTATCTAAAAAATCCAGATAGTATTGTCTAGGTCTGATTCTCAAACTTTAGCATGTATCAGAATCCCCTGGAAGGTTTGCTAAAACACACATCGCCTGGTCTTAGATCTTCCAGTGGAAGAGGAGGCTTGAGGAGGGCTTGTCAGTTTTTCATGTCTATGAATTGCTCGGAGACTGCTGAGGCTGCTAGTCCCTGGATCATACTTTGAAAACCACTGGTCTATATTACTATTATTAACAAGGTGAGTAGAAAAAACATGGGACTCATAAAATGATCTGGGTTCTTTTTCAGATGTTCCACTTTGCGAGGACTATGAGATTATGGAAGTTGGGTGGTCTCTTGAGATTTCATTTTTTCAACTCAAACTGGCTCCTATTGGTTTGTGAGAACCAATTTTGTGACTCTCCTCTGTATTCAGTGACATTGTGGAAGCTAGAAATCAGCCATGGTGGGAATATTTACACCACAAAAATGGACAATTGTTCTAAATCAGATTTGCTTTTCCATTCTTGAGAACTAGTTGTTAATCACCAGTACCCTGTTGAGAAGATAATTTTCATAAAATGTCAGATGTTAAAATAATTTTAAACCTCTCACTTCCTTTCACATCATCTAATTTTCTCTGAGCAACAGAGTGTCCTTTCTCAGTCTTTATTGTAAAGTTATAATGAATCTAGGACTTTGCGAAGTGTATTTGTTGGGAACAAAAACATTAATGACTATGTTTTGGTATAAGTGAATCCTAACTTCCTGGAAATGTATATATTGTGATGCATAAATGCAGGAAAATGAAAGGGGAAAAATCCGAAATAAATGTAAGACAGGCTTTTCTAGTTTTCTTCTGGTCGCAATACCAGATGTTTTTAAAGATCAAGCCTTAGGCTCTCTTCTCTTCAAACTCTATACTTTCTCCAAAAGAATTTCATCTGATGGTATTCATTAACCCACTTTCTTTGCAAATGACTCCCAAATTTGTATTTCCTATTAAAAAACTCTTCTTTGCGCCTCAGACCCACAAACCTATAACTAGCTTGATATTTTCACTTAGATGATCTAAAACTAACTCTAATTTGATATGTACAAAAAATATTAATGGTCTTCTCCCTCAAACGTGGTCCTCTTCCACAACATTTTTACTTCACCACTACATTCCTTATTTTAAATGCCCTTTGAAATCCTCTACTTCTCTTCATTTGAGCTGCTATCTCCCTAAGCCAAACTTCTATCATTTCTTAACCAGACTAGTTTGCTAGTCTCCTTTATCTACTCTTATCTTCTTCCAAAACATTGTCCTCCTAATGATTAGATGGTCATTACAAATACAAGCCTGATACTACTTCACTTTTCTTTAAAATGCTTCATTGAGGGTGTGGTGCATAAACAAGTATCTTGGATCACTGAAAAAATAAAATAAAAAATAGAATCAAAGAGAAAAAAATGCTTCATTGACTTCTCTGCTTTTAGAGTAATAATCAAAAGCCTTAATGCAGGTGGTGGGTGGGGGGTGGCTGGATGTCTGGGTGGCTCAGTTGGTTAAGCATCTGCCTTCTCAGGGTCCTGGGATCCAACCCAGCATCTGGCTCCTTGCTCAGTGGAGAGTCTACTTCTCCCTCTCCCTCTGCCCCTCCCCCTACTTGCTCTCTCTCTGTCTCAAATAAATAAATAAAATATTTTTTAAAAAAGCCTTAATGTGTCACACAAACCAACATTATGTGGCCAAGAAGCATGAACTGACTCTTGCCTATTTTTCCAGGGATGTATCAAACTAATACTTTCCTTATCTCTATATGACAGCCTTACTGGCTCAGGACATTTGCACATGCAGTTCCACTTTACTTCCTCATCTTTACTTATAATTAAGATCTCAGTTCAAAACCATTTATCAGGAAACCCATGCCTCCGAGGGAATACAGAAGACTGCTTTCCCTATAACACTGTGTGTTTTTTGTTTCATGGCTTTTGCCAGTTACAATTTCATAGGTGTTTCTGCTTTGATTATATTCACTATTATAGCATCAATACTTAACAGACTATGTGATACTCAGTAAGAAATCTGTATCTACATCTATCTATATATGCCAATTGTTGAATAAATGTTACAGTATTATAACTTAGAATAATCAGACTTCCTCTCTCTCCTTTCCTCCCTCTCTCCCTCTCTTTCTTTCTCTCTTCTCTTTCTCCTCCTCCCTCTCCTCACATCCCTTCCTCTCTCATACTCTCATCCTCTTCTCTGTTTCTTTCCCTCTTTCTCTCTTTCCCTTCCTCTGATAGATCAGCAAAAGATGTATGTTCCTCTAATCTGCAAGTCATTCTAAGAACCTACCTGCAAGGTTGTAATGTAGTGATTCTTAACCCTGACTGCATATTAGAATCACCTGGGGAGATTTTAATAAATACCCATGCCTAGGCCCACCACAGACCAATTAAATCAGCATTTCTGGAGGTGGGGCTCAGGCAACGTTTTTTGTTTTTTTTTTTTTAAAGCTCCCTGGGTGATTCTAATGTGCAGCCAGAGTTGTGAAACATGCTGTAATGGATGAAATCTGAACACCCATCTGTTCATGAACCAAGCTATTACTCTTGGCCTAGGAAATTTCTAATCCTAATTAAATGATCCTTATATTCATGCATTCACGTATTCATTCAAAACTTACCATTTTAAATCTTGTCTTATTAAATCTTATATTTATTACACTCATATTACATAGTATATTTACTACAAGAAGCAAAATTTTCTACTAGGCATTGTGAAAAACTACACAATGTGGCCAGATACCTTCCAGGTTCTGAATTGAACTCTTTCCTCGCTTAGCTGATAGCATAGGTTTAAATCATAAATTTGAAAAAAAAAAATTTTAAATCATGAATTTGTCCCTAGAATTTTCTTTGTTTCTCCTCTCACTGTGCCTATTACTTGAACATGTGGTAGACTTTTTCACATTGATTGCGCAAATGTAGTAACACAGACATCATTTATGCAAGAAACCCCGTGAACCTCTTCTGTAAAATAGGCACATCTGTGCAAAATGATTTCTCCCTTGATTTAAAAACTGTGAAGGGGAGCTTTTCTGATTGCTAGACCATCTAGGGGGACAGTGGTTAGAGATGCTTTTGCAAAAAGAGAAGCTGAAGGACTGTTGGGGGTGGGCAGGAAGAGTAGAAATATTTAAAAAGAGACATGGTGAAATCAGGAAGCTTTTTCCTCAAAGGGCAGTTGCTGCTGGAGCAACTGAGTCATCCTCCCAGTATTGTCCGTCCTAGATACAGTGAACAGGAAGTGAAAGTTCAGTGTTGCTTACTGTCAATTACCATCCACATAAACAGACACAGGAAGATCAAGTCATGTTTCTTAGCCTTAGTGCCCTTGGATGTTTTGATAAATATGTTAGCTATTTACTCAATATAAATATTAAACTTACATACCCCCAAGGCCAAATTTTATAGTTTTCCTTTGGAATTCCTCTCTTTTAAAAGCACCAGCTTTCGCCACACTTTTTCTTTTTGAATTCGCCAACCTCTACTCCCCTTGCCTCTCCTCACCTTCTGCTTCTGGGAGGGGAAAGTCTCATCGTCCAGGCCTCTCGTAAAGGGTAACTTGGTGCCAGGGAGTAATCCCCTTGGGTCACTAATGGATATTCACACATCTGAGAATGCTGTTTAGAAGCTTCTGAAGTGGAATGCGATTCCAGCTGTAGCAATTACATACTGCTCAGATTTCCTAGTTTAGACCTCAGGGAGTTCAACAACTGCCTATTAGCAAGCTGACGATGGAAGGAAGCGCTGTAAATCTCCCAGGCAATGATAAAGCCGATGCTCCTGGAAGAAGTAGGAAAGAGTGAATTGCAATTAAAAAACAGAACCATGAACCTTGGCCTTTTAAAAGAACAACATCCACAGTAAGTTAATGAAGAACACGAGAGGATAAACTGAACTGTAAACATTTCTTATATCTCTTTTCAGTTATCATTTTTGTTGCAGGCAGAATGAAAGAGAAAACTAAACATGTAGAATCCAAATTAGTCTGTACGATACATCGAATTCTCAAATATCGTATCGGTTTGGACGTTTCAGGACCTTTGGCTCACATGTAATTTGGTCATGCCACTTGGAGAGGCAAAGAGTTTATACCGCCTCTCATCTAGGTATTAAACACTATTTAGGACTCTTAAAAACTGCTGTCCAAAGAGGACTTGATTTAATTGTTATGGAAAGAAAAAACACTACTTATCACACATGGAGAGTTCATTAAATGGCATAGGATGTGTATGAGGCTTCATAACAACTCAAGAGGCCCTGTTTCTGGGCTCACTTGGCAGATAAGGAAACCAATGTTTAGAGAGATTACGTAGGTCAATGGTAAACCCACGAACACGAAATAGCCAGACGAGGACGGGCACCCAGTTCTGTCTGATATCAAAGTGCATGTGTTTTATATTAACTGATGTTTCCTGCTGTGATTCAAGCTGGAATCCATTTAAGGTGACGGAGATAGGAATTTAAGACTAAAAAAGGAAGTGTCAAATCACAGATGCTTTAATTAGATAGGTCCAATTTTTGAATGACAGTATAGTGAATTGATGGCTTATCTATTTGCATTGTTTAAACATAAGTTAATGAAAATTCTGGACTGTGAGGTAAGTTCCCTGACCATACCCTGAGTAGACTGAATGTCTTCATTGATTGATGTCTAGCAGGGAATCTACCCCCTGTAGGATGAAAGGAGGGAGGTTTATTTAGGCTGAAGGAAGGGAGAGTGAGATGTAATAGAATAAAAAAGACATAAGAATTAAACATAAGATTGATGGAGAAGAATATATTGCTCTATTTTTATTTTCCTTAGAGCTTTTATGTATATTGTTTCAAACACTCTTTTTGAGGTGTAAGATCCACTGGCTATAGAAGGCACCAGGTGCTTCAAAACAAGAAAAAAATGAAAATTGCCATATATTACAAAACAGTAGAGAACTATTGTCCATTTATTTGGCCCTTAAAGAGGTATACAATATGAATGCTTTTCATATTATCATATCATCAAAGAGGTATAAAATATGTCATGCTTCTGTAGATAGCTAATATCTCACAGCACCATCCTTAGATCTGTTGAAAAGATAATTATGCTTCTTAATGTCAAGTGTACCAAAACAGTAAAATAACAGACTAGATAGGACCGTCCCAGCTATAGCCATATGATAACTTCAAACCATTCTGAAATGAGGAAAAAGAAGTGCTTACGAATGTATGGTTATATTTGTAAAGCATTATCTCTAAGATGTACAAGTGAATCATCCTTACAGTTGAAACAGCTTAATAGCTGACTTTGTACTGCATTGGTAGTAGGTGTAAAGCTTAATCTGTAAAGTATACAGTTCACAAAAAGCATAGGAAGTACAAGTGAGGAACACATTTGTACCATGTGGAAAATCTAACTGCTAAAAATAATCATTTTGTCTCCCTGAAAATACTTTTAGTGCTGCATTGCAAATGACGTTACATTTCTGACCAAAGTCTTTCAGTCGATTGGCTTTAAGTAGAATCAGTGGCTGCTCCCCTCTATGTAATGGAAATTCCTGTTCCACTGCCAGCGATCCATTAAGATGATTCAGGAAAAATTCAACCAACCATATTTTGCAATTGTCAGTCTTATCTACCTGGTCTGTCTCAAAAAAAACAAAAAACAAACAACAAAACAAAACAAAACAACCAAAAACCAAAAACCAATGAAGACTGATAAACTCCTCACACAGTCTAGATTCTGTGTAAGTTAAATATATGCATTTTTGTTTCTTAATTCTAAGTAGTACTTTGGACTTAGAGAAAGGGAATGTTGTGTGAGAGCATATTAGCTAACATGAGGAGTTACAAAAGGCACTCTGGAGCCAGAATGTCCCAGGCTACCTGCATTCAGAGGCAGTTAAGGACTATTTCCATTAGTCCTAAACTTTATATAAGGCGCTTTTTTTTCATCTGTAAATAGGTTATCAATAGTCCCTCCATGACAGGATGAGGATTAAAGTTAATGCTTGTGACATGCTTACAACGGTGCCTAGAACCTGACGGACTGCCTCGCTGTTAACTGTGTGCTCCCACCACCATCCGCTTACTGTGCCCCTCTCTCTCGTTTATAAATCTAATTTCTGGCCTGGGTGTTACCTTCTTCTGAGATTAATACCACTGAGGTGTAAATGTGGAAATATTATAATAATTTTACTTGAAAAGTATAAATAAACAGGTATGGTAGTTGCCCTCACGTGGCTTAGATGTTAGTAAAACTGGAAAAAAATAGAACTCAGGAAGTGTGAAAAAGTGAAATAAATATACACACTAACAAGATTCCTATCCACCTTAATGATGCCTGTTGAAATCTGTCATCTATATGGCCACAGTTGTAATGTTTATACACAGACCACTTACATCCTGCTTTGTCGCTCATTATTTTTGTCTAATATGTTGTATCAGGTTCTTATAAAACTTCGTAAATATATTTTAATATCTTCACAGTATTACATCAAATGGCATATTCTGTTATTATTGGATACATCATTGGTTTTAATAATTAGCAATTATAAATTATGATCCAATAAAATAGTTCTATAGGTCTTTCTTCTTTTGAATTATTTTCTTTGACTCAACTATAGTATGTGAGATTACTGGGTTCACATGTATGATTTATTTTTTCTGACCCAACTTTTCTTTCAAAACTGAACTCCTATTAATGTTATAATTACAAAATAATAGTTGACTCATGCAAAAATGCAAGCGGCACAAAAATGTATGAAATAAAAAAAATTTTTTTGTTAAGCCTAATTTCCTGTGCCTCAGTAACCATTCTAATTATTTGTTGTATATTCTTCCAGACTTTGGTTTAATAATTTAGGATTATACCCCATAGAGTCTGTATACTGAATATAGCAACCAGCTCTATTTTACTTGCTATCTTGTGGCTCTCTTTTCATTACCACTAGTTATAATTGAGACATTTTAATGACTGAATAGTGTTTTTCCTCATGGTTATGCTATGCTTTTTTTTTTTTTTAAATAAATAACCCACTGCCATTGGGCATTCAGATTGTTTCAATTATTACTATTATGTTCAAAGAACCAAGCACATATGTGCTTTTTTGGTCACATTATTTTATTTTAATAAATTCTAGAAATAAATTTGCTGAATAGAAATTGTAGTACCCTTAGAATTTAAAATCTTTTTTATTTTTTTTAACCAAATTACCCTTTAGAAATGTACCAATCTGTTCTCCACAGTGTTTGGGGTCCCTCCTTCACTACATTTGTTCACTCACTCTCAATTTGATTGGTTGTTTACAACTACAATATTGGATTACTAATGAGGTAAACTATCTTTTCACTTGTCAAATGTATTTTAAACTTTATTTATGGTGAATTTTTTCATGCACTGATTGTTATTTTTATATTTTCATGTAAATGGATATATGTCAGTCCTTTATGATGTTTGGTCTCTTTTTCCCCCCAAACCTAAACCCGCCCTAGAACAAGGGGATGAAAATTATATTTTAAATTTTCTTTAATTTTATACTTTAAATCTAAACATGTTAATGAAACTGGAATCTGTGTGTGTGTGTGTGTGTGTGTGTGTGTGTGTGTGTGTGTGTTACATAGGGGGAGAGCATATCACTGAATAATTTTTTGCTACTTTTCAATTATAATTTTATCCTATGTGAAGTTATTGCCAGAATTTAATGTCTTTTTATGTGTTTATTCCTGTTCCTTGCTATAATAAACAGGACCTATTTGTTTTTTATTATTATTTTTTATCTGATGGGAAGAGGCACAGTATTATATTTGTAAAAATTGCCCTATTTTTTTGTATCTGTTTTTCAAATAAAATACAGCATTAATTAATTAAGGGTCACATTTCCAAAAGTAGGCCTGTGATTGCATAGAGCTATAATCAGTAATTTAGGAGAAAACTTCCTACTTTTTTGATTGGGTCTCCCCTTCCAGGAGCAACATACACCTAATTGTTCATGTGTTCTTTGGCTTTTGTGATTACATTTTTCTTTTTTTGGTACCCATATCCATTTTTTAGTTCTTTGGTTGAAAGCAATAAAACTACTCTAACAGGGCGTCTGGGTGGCTCAGTGGGTTAGAGCCTCTGCCTTTGGCTCAGGTTATGATCTCAGGGTCCTGGGATCGAGGCCCACATCAGGCTCTCTGCTCAGTAGGGAGCCTGCTTCCTCCTCTCTCTGCCTGCCTCTCTGCCTACTTGTAATCTCTCTGTCCAATAAATAAATAAAATCTTAAAAAAAAAACTACTCTAACAAACAGTTTCAAATCAATTAAACCTTTGTAGCGTATCTTTATAAACAAAGGAAACTAATGGCTCAGAAAGAACAGATGGCCAGAGTGGCTCTGGGATCTAGATGGCACATGGAATGGACATCTCCGGTTCCCCCTCCATAAAACTGGGAGATTACTGTATCCAACAGGAGGAAGAGATAGTGAGTAGCCAAAACCAAAATATGGCCTCTATGTTAGGCTTACTATCATTATTATGAAAGTGAATAGAATGACAATTTTAACTTTTCATGATTAGTTGATATGTCCTTGTATGAAATAAATCACTGATTTTTCAAACCATCCTTTAATAAAATTTTCCATATTCTCTCAAAATTTGAACACTTTGCTACCTATTTTCTTGAATTCTCTAAGCATTCAAAAACATCTTATGTAGATAATGCTTTTTTTTCTCTTTCATTTATTTTAGGTATTTTGTCTTATTATGTTCTAGAATATAACCTAATAGAGTAATGATTGTCACACTTTTCCTATTCCTAAATCTAATAGAAATATATATAGCAGTTCACTGTTCAATACCATTTTTTATTGTATAAATATATATATATATTATTATCTTTTAATTAGGGTTGGATATTGAATTTTATGAAACACTTTTTGGGATATGTTGAGATGCAGTTTTTATCCATTATTTTTGAAATTAGATATTATTATCAGGTTTGCTTTTATTGAATTGTCCATGTGCTCTTGAAATAAAGCCTTCTCAGGAACACAGGACCTGCTCACATTTTACTGGTGTACATAGATCAACAATTATAAGTAAGTTTTACTCATAATTCTATCATAACTCTCTTTGGTAGTTTTAGTGTGCAATTTCATTTACTTCCAAATGTAAACTAAGAATAAGCTACTTTCTTTTAAAAATTTTTCCTTTAATAAGTCCTTCTTGACACTTGACATTTTGGGCTAATAATCTTTTTGCTGTGGGAGCTGTCCTTTGCTTGTAGGATTTTTAGCAGGATTCCTGGCCTATGCATTCTTGAGACCAGTAGAACATTCCCTCGCCACTTTGCCCAGTGTGACAATCAAAAATATCTCCAGACATTGACAAACATCCCCTGGCACCCCTGCTCCTTTTGTGCTTTGGTATGGACTTGTTGGAAAGCTTTCCAATTTCTTTTTAATATTGTCTATCCAGTGCGGTAGTTAATATCACAATTTAAGCAAGTCCTGTAATGTCCGTCCGGTGTTCTTTTTTCTGCATGTTCCCCTTTCTCATCCTCATGTTCTTCTTGAGCAAGTTAATCATCTCCTATGGCTTCCCATTGTGCCTCTTCATTATTGAATTCCAGATCTTTTTCCTCCTCTATAGAACCCCTAGAGTTCCAAATTAATACATCTATATGTGTATAATTAATACACCTATCTATATTGGATGTCCCATAGGACCCTGACACACCACATACCCAAAATAGAATTTACTCTCTTACTCCTTCTTAAGCTCCATCCTCTATTAGCTGTGGTACTCCACGTACCTCATCATGCATCATAGAATTAGGAGTCAGACTAGATTCTGATTATTTTTTTCTGCCTCACTTTGAATTAGCCCAAGTTCTATGATTCTTTTTTTTCCTACATATTTTATTTATTTATTTTAGGGAAAGTGCGTTCACAGTGGGGAGGAGTAGAGGGAGCAGGAGAGAGGGTCCTAAGCAGATTCAGTGTTGAGCTCAGAGCCCTTGGGGCTGGATTCCACAGCCCTCAGATCACAACCCCAGCCAAAACCAAGAGTCAGATGTTTAACTGACTCTGTCACCCAAGTGCCCCCAAGATCTGCTGATTCTACATTCAAATATTACTTATATCATTTTTAATTTTTTTTTAATTTTTAATCTTTTTAAATTTATTTTTCAGAGAGAGAGACAGGGAGAAAGCACAAGCTGGCAGAGTGGCAGGCAGAAGCAGAGAGAGAAGCAGGCTCCCTGCTGAGCAAGGAGCCCAATGTGGGACTTGATCTCAGACCCTGGGATCATGACCTGAGCTGAAGGCAGACGCTTAACCAACTGAGCCACCCAGGAGTCCCATACTTATATCTTTTATACACCAAATTCCTATCATTTCTACCTAGAGTATTTGGTGAAGAAATTTTAACTCAGAATTTTAAATACCATAAACTAAAATTATTTATTGAAAATTCTCCAACTCTTAAAAACATCATTGTTATAATAAGAAGAGGGGAGAAGACTAAAACTGAAGTCCAATGAGGTAATAAATCAGGAAATGTACTAACTGAGAGAATCATCAATCGTAAGGAGCCATAAGTCTCTGTACTTCGCCTGTTCAAAGTTTGCTTTAGTTACTTTGTAGGTAAGAAAGGGATAATTATCAGTTTCTAGCTTAAAAATTAGAATGCATATGAATAAATGGAGTGACTTAATCAAGGCTGTAAAGGTATTTATAAAATAAAGCGAAAGTCTATATCTAGCTAGGTAAATGTAGTAGGGACGTAAAATTCCACAATTTGGTCAAAAAATCCAACTATAACTTATGGTTTAGTGCTCAACTGAGCAACATGGAGGTTGATGGTAACTGAAAGAGAAGAAAAATTGGAAACGTGGCCCTCTGTGAATATTTTGTGAATGTAACTGCATGCTAATATAAAAACAGTCATATTCTACGCTGTTAATTATATTACTAGTAAATATTAATTGAGACTAAAAATTCAAATGGTTACAGAATAAAGAATTACTTATATACTATTTATATTTAAAAAAAATAAAAGTATATGTGACTTACTTAACAGAAGTATCATGCAGACCTCTAACAATGTCTGGGATCTGGTCTGACCTTGTCTGCAGACTTCGGTTGCCACGGAGGGGACCAGAGCCCTGCGCAGAGGTGGGCATATTACCCCAGCAGCTAGAGGGAGACAATGACAAATTATGATGCTGGCATAACAGGGGAATCCAACAGCAGGGTTCATTCTGACATGCAAGCAGTTTGCTATTCATTTCAGTTCAGGAACAGCATCATTTTCGGTTTAAAGTCTAAGTCTAAA
Source organism: Ailurus styani (assembly GCA_002007465.1). NCBI lineage: Eukaryota > Metazoa > Chordata > Mammalia > Carnivora > Ailuridae > Ailurus > Ailurus styani. The sequence goes on along the minus strand of LNAC01000698.1, from coordinate 140,633 downwards.
GACCAGGTGCACATTCTGGAATGGCAAGGTTCCAAGCAGAAGCTTCAGCACAGCTAAAGAGTCAAGGACCCAATCATCACAATAAAGGTTCAAGTGAGAATAAGGGAAAAGCTGAGTTATTGGAACACAGCTATGAGTCACTGCTGGAGTGACTTATGTTTTGTCTCAATTAGCTGGAGCTCCAAGTATCCCTCTAGGATGTCGGGGAGTGTTGAGTCTCCAAGTGGTTTTCAAGGAATTCCAGCTGTGTAGAGAGTAGCACTTGACTGTGAATTCAATACAAGAAATGTAATGCAGTTGTTATCTTCATCATGATCGAAGAGGGTGGTCTAAAAAAAATGCTGTATTGTGCTTAGTTCTGGATATAAAGTCTCGTGAAGCACAGTAACATCATGGTTTAGGAACAAATTTAATTGTGTAGGGTGCCAGGCAGGTACTGACTGTAAAGGAGTAAAGCAGACCCAGAATGAAAACAAAGAAGGAAAAAAGGAAGTCAGGAAGAGAGGGAAGTGAGTGGGAGGGAGGGAGGGAGACAGTGTGTGAAAGAGAGAGAGAGAAAGAAAGAGCAAGACTTTGAAATGGCAGCTGTCACTGGGCCTGCCTCAGGCAGTGACTGGTGAAGGTTAATCTGGACACCTTCAAATACTTCCCAAAATGTGGGAAGGATTTATTATTATGTAGATTTTCTAAGTTTTAATCTTGGCAATTGATGTTTTTAACTATGTGTGGACCAAGAAAAATAATCTGCAAGCATGTGCCACCAATCTGGAACTATGCCTCAAGGTAGCAGCTAGAAAATTAAAAGTCCTGACTCTTCCTCCCAAAGGGAAAGCATAGGAATGTTTAGTCCAGAAAAGTCATGAGACATACTTCAAATATGTCCAAGACTGTCATGTGGCAAAGGTACTGGTTTTTATTCAAAAAGCAGAATTAGGACTAATGAAGGTAGTTTTTAATACAATGTAAAGATGAACTTTCTAACAATTAGACCTATTCTGGTACACAAATCCCAGAGGGTCTTTTCCTACTGGACATGATGTACCTGGTGGATAAAATTTATTGAAGGCAAGAAGGAAACTTTGAACTGAATTGGGAAGTAAGATCTGGATGCTTTTCTAGAACACTGGAAGACATCAGTTTTCCATCCTTTGAAGATTTATATCTTTAGGTTGATTAATAACAGTACTACCCTGAGATTATAAAGAATTAGACTTTTTCAAATATGTATTTTCTACCACCACCCTTTATTTAATATAGATGTGACAAGTAGATATGTTACTTCCAAATATGTTCCTTCTCTCATTTTAAAGAAAGAATATTATCTATTTTTTTTGTTTTGATTTTCTTTGATCATTTAATGATGAGTTTCTCCTTGATCTTTTAAAGGTAGCTCATGAATGAGAAACATCATGTAACTGTGGTAGAAATTACAAGCTTTGAAAGCTGATGTAAATGGGTTAAAATCATGAGTCCTCCACGTATTAAGTACGTGATCTAACTAATTTCTATGAGCCCTAATTTTCTCTTCTATAAATATTTAGTTTGATTTCCTAAACTATGTTTCCTTTTCACATTTATAATAGAATAAAAGTATTACAACACAGGGTTGGATAAATTATGTGAATTAAACCATGTAAGGTGACTGGCCCATATTTGCCATAGTGTTTACAATACACATTTAAAACTAATTCAAATTCATGTTCAAATAATACTATATTGACCAATGGGTAATACAAGTACTTGTAACAGAGTATTCCCATTTCATCCCTCCCATCCATCATGACGCTGATGTCATTTGTTTCACTTATCCATAAGCTATAATCACCAGATGCATTATTGTTATTATTTTGATAAACTTTTATCTACTAGATCAATTAAGAATAGAAAAATTAAAAAAAAAGTATTTTACCTTCATTTTCTCCTTCTCTAATGCTCTTTGTTTATGTAGTTTTGAGTTTCTGATCTGTACAATTTCTCTTTTCTTTGATAAACTTCTTTTAACATTTCTTGCAGGGAAAGTCTACCAACAGGGGTCCCCAGTAGAAGGTACTGCTGATAACAGTCACTATTGTAACAAAAGTAGCTGTAGCCTTCCAGGCCATTCCAGGAAAATGTCCCACCTACAGAGAGGGTGGCACAAGTCTGCTCCTGGAAATGAAAATCACATTCATGCGTCAGAAGAAGCAAATATCATCATGGAGCCTCTGATCTTCCTGGGGAAGACTGGTGATCATGGTATGGAGGGGTCAACCTCTCTTCACACCTCTGTGATGTTGGGCTTAGGCCTGGCCATTGTGGTGGGATCTCTGGCTCTGGCTACCATTGTCCTAGATCTTGCCAGGAGACATCACACTGCTTCCTACCCTGTGATATGCCCTGTGTCAGTTTCCCAATAAAAGAAGAGAGAAAAACAAAACAAAACAAAATCTCCAAATTCCCTTAAGTCTTATTTGTCTGAGAAAGTATGTCTGCTTTGCCTTTTTTTTTAAATTGAAGAAAGTAATTTTTAGAAAGACTTTTTTTTTCAGAAAAGTTTTAGATTCACAGAAAAAATGAAGGGAAGCTACATAAATTTGCCATATGTTCCCTGTCTGTAAACATGCATAACCTCCCCCATTAACAACATCTCTCACCAGAGTGGTACATTTGTTACAAGTAATAAGCCTGCCCTGACACACCAGAATCATCAAAATACTCTCTTTTACTTTTGAAGTATAATTTTGTTGAAAACAAAATTTTAAGTTGGAATTTTTTTCTTTTCAAGAACTAAATATTTCACTCCATTTGCTTTTTGCTTGCATAGTCTCATTGGTTTCTGAAGTGATGTCCAATGTTATGCTTATCCCTGTTCTTCTGCAGGAAATGCTCTTTATTCTCAGGCTTCTTTCAAGATTTTTCTCTTTGTCTTTCATTTTTTTTTTAAGTTGAACCTGATGTGCTTAGGTATAGAAATTTGGTATTTATCTTGTTTTCATTTTTTTTCTGAGCTTCCTACATCTGTAATTTGGTGTTTGTCATTAATTTTAGAAAATTCTATTATTTTTCAAAGATTTCTTCAGCTCTTTTCTCTTTTTCTCCTCCTTCTGGTATTCCCATTATACATATGTTACACCTTTTGTAATCATCCCACAGTGATTTGATACTCTCTCTATTCCATCATTTTTTCCCTTTCTCTTTGTATTTCAGGTTTTTATTGACATAGCTTCAAATTTGCTAATTTTTTCTACAGCTGTGTCTAGTCTGTTGATGAACCCATCAAAAGAATTCTTTATTTTTGTTAGTCTTTTTATTTCTAGCATTTCCTCTTAACTTTTATCTTAGAATTTCCATCTCTCTGCTTATATTACCTTTCTGCTCTTACATCTTGTCTGCCTTTTCCAGTAAAACCCTAACCATATTAATCATAATTATTTTAAATTCCTAAGGTGATCATTTAAAAATCTCTCTATATGGTGGTCCCCTCTCATCCATGGTTTTGCTTCCCACGACTTCACTTCCCATGGGTTTGTTTTCTGTCTTTTCAGTTACCCCTAGCCAACCATAGTCCAGAAGCAGATGATCCTCATTCTGATGTATTGTCAGAAGGTCAATAGTAGCCTAACATGCCATCATGATGCCTGTGTCATTCACCTCACTTCATCCCATCACGCTGGAATTTTACCAATCCGTGTCATCACAGGAAGAAGAAAAGTGAGTACAGTATAGTAAAATATTTTGAGAGAGAGCTACCATCTTCAAATAATTTTTATTACAGTATATTGTTATAATTGTTCTATTTTATTGTTGTCAATTCCTTATTGTATCAAACTTATAAATTAAATTTTATCATGGTATTTATGTATAGGAAAACATAGTATATATAGGGTTGTGTGCTATTCACAATTGATGTATCCAGTGAAGCTCTTGGAATATATCTCTTGTGAATTGGGGGTGGGGTGGGGCAATATACTGGTTTTGGTCCTGATGCTTTGCCTCTACAGAGTGTGTTTTTGTCTTAACTATGCCTTGCTATTTTTTGTTAAGAGTTGGACATGACTGCCAAGTAAAAGGAAGTGAGGCAGATAGGACTTTCATGTAGGGTTTTATGTCTTTCTGGGTGTAGGGTGTATTTATATTTGCTGTGCTTCCCATGCCCTTCACCCCTAGGAATGGGCCATCTCTGAGTCTTTAACTCTTACTGTGCCTCCCCCACTTCCTCGATTATAGTTTAAAGTCTTGATACTGATACTGGCTCCAGTTGTAGGGTTCTGCTCCTGTGCTTCTGCTTCAGATAAGTAGGGATTCTATGTGTCTGCCTGTCCATCTTTCAGTTTTCAGCAGTTAGACCTGTGACCTGAATTCTTTGGTATATAAAAAGAATATTGACTTTCAGTCTATTCAGCATTATCCATGTCTGGATGGGAGTGATGATTTCCAAGCTCTTGGTGTGTTGTACCAGAAATCAGAAGTCAACTGGCCCATAGAAAATATTTAAAAAATACTTCGTCTCTTCTCATATATTTTATTGATGATTGACTGGTTGATGTTGAAAGTGTAGCCTTTTCTTTGCCTTAAAGAAGACTATTCTATTTGGTATAGCTTTGTAAAAGAGAAAATTTAGATATGCATAACAAATAATAATTGGATGCATTTTTGCCTCACATGTATTAAAATGCATATTTGTTCTTAAAATAATGAAGTGAAAATGCACACACAGGTTGTTTGGGGGATTCTTGATCTTCACTCCATCAGAATGTGTTTCAGTATGTGAATTACACCATTACTACAATTAGTGCCTGCATAAACTACATCAGAATCTAAAATTCAATTTACAAAAACTATTGTTTTGTGAAGGAAAATTCCTTTGCCAAAGAGAAAATCTTTGTAGATCTTCCAAATACAAGTTTGTACTCAGTCCCATTTCTCCCTTCACCAAATTGGAACAGTACAGTAAAATTCTTTTTATTTTGCTTGTATTTCCTATTTATTTTTTATGAGTTACCTCTCTATAATTGGTGACATAGCTTTACTTCTCATCTTAGAGTTGTGTTCCCCAATTCTGAGGTATTAATCCAAAGTCTAAATTCTCAGATCAGAGTTAAACAAACAAACAAATAAACAAACAAGCCAAAAACTAAACAAAAACAAAAAGCAAACAAAAAAACTGAAACAAAAAACAAATTCCTAAATCTCACTTGGTGAAAAGCAGCAGCAGGTCCTGTGTTCATAGTAAATACACTCTTCTCTTGAGAGGTTGCAGATTCTGTCTCAGATTTCACAATGCCTCATTTCTGCCTAATCAATAAACATGGCTTCTGTCGATGTGTGTTCCAATCATAGTTCCAGATCATAGTGTGTGCACTCAAGATTGCTATTATATGTCAAGTATCTTTGTACCTGGATTGATAGCTCTTCTAAACTGAAAACACTAATTTTTTTTGCCATTAAACCTCTTTTCACTTTGCAAGCATCCATTTCATTGATGGAAGCCTGCCAGTTTTAAGTATTTTATTTGCTCTCCTATAGTTCACCAGAATGGTATAAAGTTGTCTCCAAAATAATCTATTTTTGTTTCCATACTGGTAGGGTGAAACTATGTCCTCTCTTTAAATTCCACACATGTCCTGACAATAAATTGTCCTCCTTATTTGGGGACTGTCAGTTGTTTAAAGAATGTGGTAGGAAAACAGGCTGTGCTAATCCAATGTACCTTTCTGGTAGAAAGTCTCCTGGGGCATCTGTTCTAAGACCAAGGAAACATTTGAAGGCTTTAAATCTGATTTTTCAGACAGCTGTACTAATTTAACTAAAAGGGTTAGAGGAGGGGATGGAGAAAAAAAATCTATAAAGTGTTTGGGTTGACATTTGAAAAAGAAATTGGATATTTTCTCCTAGCCTCATATAGAAGCAACATAACATGAATTGTGACAATGTTTCCAGATTCGACAGGAATAGATGTAAGCACTGGAGAGTTTATCTCTTTATTAGAGCAAATGAATATTAATTTGCATATTTATTTGTACACATGTATATACTGGTGTGTAAAATATATACTTATCCATGGATGCATTACTTATACATACTAAATATGACCATTTTATAAGTTTTGATTAAAAAATGGTCTTGAAAAACTCTCTTAAAAATGTAGATAAGTAAACAGATAATTTGGTTTAATATTTAAATAAAACCAAAAGCTGAATGAGTTTTCAAAATATGAAAACATTTCAACAGAAATTGAACAATGCAGCTAATTAATATACAGGTGCTTATAAGCATTTGACTTTTTACAATCATATAATTGGCACAGAAGTAAATTACCTATTTTTTTTTCTTTTCATAAAAATGTATCGTGTCTGGAGAATTGACCATAAAGTACGAGATTACTTGTCTTAATATGTGGAGCAGAGGAAGGAATAAATTATAGAAAGAGAAAGAGAGAAGAGGAAGCAGGAGTAAGGAGAGGAGAAAATAGAGGAAAACAGAAAACTATACAATTCATAATGAGAGAAAGGATTTTTGAGGTTTTTGTGGGATTTAGTCAATGGATTCTCACTTTTTGGTTGCACTGGGTGAACCACTGTTTTCCCACTGTTTCCTTCAGTGGGACAACTAATTTCACCTGAATCAATGCCAACGCTCCTATGATAGGTCAAGGAGGGCCTCAAAGGCCTGGGAGAGCCAAGCTATGATTTTAATAGGGCCAGGCTTAAGGTTCTGGAGCAATGGACTAGAACAAAGATAATCTGTAATCAAGGGGGTCATAACTGCCATTGTGACTATATTAAAAATACATCTTGATAATCCAAATCAACTGACCAAAGATATATATTTTCTTTATGTTTTTTTCAGTTAAGAATTTTTTTAAAGATACAGCTAGATTTCAGGGACTTATTAATAGTCCTGAATGAGGACTCTTTTGACAGAAAAAAAATTTCCCCAGATATGGAGTCCAGGAGATATTTCATCTAATAATGAAACACAAGAATTTCCTAAAAGGGTTAGATATAAAATAATAGACATCATAGGTATTATATAATACCAAAATACCAGCAAAATATCAGCAAAAGGATCGAAACTGGGTACTATGTACTTTGTAGTCACTAATCTCATCTACTTTTTCAAGTACATATTTGGTTTGCAAACATATATGTGCACTGTATTTCTCTGCAAATAAGAAAAAGAAAATAAGTATTAATTGGACACCTATATAATCCCATTAAATCCAAACAGCAACTCTACATGGTTAGTGTTATCCTTATCCCCAGTTTTCTGCTGAGGAAACTATAGATATGGCTTCCAGGGTAGCAGGATTCTAAGGTCTGCACCATCTGGCTGCAGGTTTTTATTTCCATTGCACCAGGTGAGAAACACTACATTAGAGAGAAAAGATTTTAGGATATTTACTTTTCATTTTATATGATTCCAAAAAAAGTAAACACACAAAGAAGGTTTGGAAGGAATTTTTATTGTACGGGGGAGTACAGATCAGCCCAATATGTCCAATAAATTCTTTTAAATAGGGTGCTCCATAGCCACAGACATAGGTCACTTTATCAGACAATTACCTGACTGTCCAACAAAACCACCTTCTTAAACATTCCAATATGTTGTTAAGAAAAAGATATGAAGTGTGATGTTAAGTATTAAAATACTTAAAAGCATGCCTGCACTTCTTTGGTGAATGGACGTGCCATTAATGAAGGTATATAAACTTCAGAAAATAAGAGCAGAGTGTGTGAGGAGAGATTTACTTCAAGTGAAATCCTCTGCCCTCAAAGGGTTAAATGTTAACAGAGTTAAAAAGCAGAAATCAGGCTCCTATTAGTCTTGAACACTAATCTTGTTGACGGCTGAAGTGTTTCCTTATTTTATCCATATTTATTATATTGAAGGTGGGTTATATGGTGGTGACTAATGACCAAACATCTGGACCTAGTGACCCTTAAAATTCTCCAGCCATTGCTGTTCACAATTAAATACCACATGAACTAAAATGATATTTTGGCTTGACCAGGACAAATTAGTGTGGCAAAGCTAAAGAAATAGCCTTGCCTTTAGCCTCGAAGAAATCATAGCCTATAGACATTTTAAAATAAAAAAATATGAAATTTTTTTATAAGACTTGCATGTCTCATCATTGTTATAGAACTAAGAAAACAAAATGAGTATTTTTCAGAAGAAAATGAGTATTTTGGTGGGTTTACCATTGTGAATATGAAGAACAATTTTTTTTTAAAGTTTTACCTCCCAGAATTTTGATTGAGCTGTGGAAAATGGGATTACTTCAGGTTAAATAATTGGCAAACCTCATTTCCAGAGTAATTAATTTTATCTGCAGACAGATAACTAAAAGGAAGAGAAGGCAAATGTCATCATCATCTAAGAATTATTCCTTAAAGGTAGGTGAGTTTGTCTTCCAGATTTCTACAGAGGGGAGCAGGAGAGGCAACATAGAAGGATCATGGCCAACACAATAAAGATGGGATTGCCAGAAACACAAAAGAGAAGGTGAATTACACTAGAAGCTCTGAGGTTATGTAAGTACCCAAGGAAAGGGCCTCAAAGAAAGTTCTATTTAGATTCTACAACGTTTGTCTGTTTTTGTCCCCTCTGGCTAAGAGAGGAGAAGGGGTGCTCTGGGGAAAAAGTTGGCAAAGGAGAGGAGCTCAACCCCTCCCAATGAGATGAAGTCTTCATGATTCGACTTTGATATTAAATTCAAATTTATCTTCTATTACATGCAAAGAGACCTCTAAGCAGTATAAAACCTTTGATTAAAAAAAAAAAAAGATCAGAGACCAAATCCACCAACATGTCAACACACAGCTTTTACTGATGAACCCATGCCCTCCATCTAAAATAAGAGCCCCCAAATACAGACAGGACACAAACCAGCAATACTTGGTCCTCAACTATGTGACAATCTGAGGAGAACACTAAGAAGTTTTAGATGGAAGTAAAAGAATCACGGGGTAGGGCGCCTGGGTGGCTCAGTTGTCAAGTGTCTGCCTTCAGCTCAGGTCATGATCCCAGAGTTCTGGGACTGAGCCCCACATCAGGCTCCCTACTCAGCAGGGAGCCTGCTTCTCCCTCTCCAACCTGCTTCTCCCCCTGCTTGTGCTCTCTCTCTGTCAAATAAATAAATGAAATCTTAAAAAAAAATAGAATCATGAGGTATTCATATAAACTGTATCTGGGGGAAAATATTCAGACAAAAAACTACCCACACTAAATATGAGAAAGATGAAATGAAAGACTCTGATTGCTATGAAAAGGGATGCCACAAACTTTTTAAGAACATAAAATGCAATATAAGATTAATTCCCCTTCTTATGGAATTTATAAAAGATACGGAAAAATATTCTCTTTAGAAATACTTTGAAATCCAGAAGAAATATGTTAAGACACATGAAACCAGTGAAACAAAAAATATAACGAATGAGATCAAGAATGAGATAATGAAACAGAATGATTTAAAAATTAGAGACTGTGCAACCAAGGAAACAAATTGAAAATCAAAACCATATCATCACAGGATTAATAAATAAGACACTATTAGGAAATTATAAAATATGCATATTTAAAACCTAGAATCATGTCATAAAAAGACAATGTTTTTAAAGTAGTTAGGTAAAAGATGGTTGGGGGGGTCCAGAATTAACACTAAGCTTATAGAAAACGAATGCTCCTGAACTATAAAATGAATCATTAAGTAGGAAATAGCAAACAATCAAATATATAAAACAAGAACGACAGATTCTCAAAGATAAATCTATAAGAACTCAGTAGAACTAAGAAAGTAACTCAAGAAATCTTATATCCCAAGATAAATCAAATAGACAAACAAAAAGATATAGATGTATGTAGCAATTAAGGTTGATTCAAATATATGTGTGAATAAATACCATGGCACTGGAATAAAACTTCTTTTTAAGTTATTTTAGAATATTTTTTAAAAATAGTATATTTTGGACACATTCCAAAATGTGATATAGAATAAATAACACCAATGAAATAAAAGAATATCCAGCACAAATACACATACACACACACATGTATTTACACATGTATGTGTGGACATACGTATATGTATGTAAATATATTTAATATTTGAGATATAAGTATCAAAAATGAAACCATTCCTTATGAAATAATACATGAGGTAGAGCTAAACTTGGGCTCAGATGAAAAATTCAGAGCCTTACATATTAATCCTACTTAATTTGATACAAAATACATTTACAATGTTAAATTAAGCATTTAATAGAACAAGACACAGACCACAAAAGAAACCTAAGGAAAGAATAATGAAGGGTACAAATAGAGTTAAAAACAGTCATAAATTAATGAAAAAATGAAAAAAGTAAAAAAATAAAGTGAAAAGCCACTTTTTAGATACATTTACCATAAAAAATGAAATAAGAAAACAAAATTAAACAATTGTAGAATATACAAGTAACAAGGTACAGACACGGGCAATTTAAAAGTGTTGGTAAATAAATGCAAAAACCTAGAAAACATACATTTTCTATAATAAAAACCAATAGACATAAAAAAGCTAAAAGAAAAAAAGATAACAAATAAATGATCCTAGTATAGGGAGAAACACTGAACAAACAATTCACTATGGGGAAAAAGGCCACAGAATAATGAGTTAATACTCTTTGCAAAGTGTCAGGCTCAGACAACTTCCCAAGTAGCTTTTCTTTTTCAATTCTTGAAGGAACTGATAATGATCTTCTTATTTACTGTGTTCCATAACACAGAGACAAGAAAGTAACTCAGCATCACTCTAACTATAAATCCATATACAAAATGTAGATTAAAAAAATCAAAGAAAAATTTTGAATGTATGACAGCATGTTTTATAATTTGTCCCATGATCCATTATCAGTTTTCAAATAGCAGAATCACTTCTAAAGAATCCCTTAAGGTCATTGCCCTAACTCTTGACTTTAAGGTACAGCAGAAATTCAGGAGCCCTAATAATTTTTCACAGCCCATGGCATTTCTTTCCAACACAAGCTAGCTCAAATTTATAACATAAAAAAAAAGAATCTCAAGTAAGTTCCTTTTCCTTCTAGTAGTTTGCATTTGGAAATTACACACATGCACACACACACACACGCATCACTAAATATGAGTATGTGAAACTGATAATTCTTACATCAAGTTCCAAAGTCAATAAGTCAAATCAACAAATGCTTGTTCAATACTCATCCCTCCCCATCAAGGAGTTTACAATCTGTAGAGAACTAACTGGAGAACTTTTAGAAACAATACATGCTCAAAAGGTATTTTTACCTCAGAGTTCATAAATAACATAGGAATTGAGATAAGAGAAATATCAAATCATCAAAAGCAGTCAATACCTTTATTAGGAGGAAATAATAAATTTCCAAAATTTTAAGTAACTGTCCCAAAGTAACTTTATTTTGATCAGGTAGTAAATCACACACACAGAACAGCTCGGTGGTAAGAAAAGCAAAAATTGTTCATGGGAAATAATTCCCAATTTTTGAAATGCGGTTATATTTTTCTCAATAAATGAGTTAAGCAGACACCATTTGTTGATAAGCATCATATGGGAGAATGGAGTGGTTTGCCATAGTCAGAAAGTAAATCAATCATAGGTTTGGAAATAGAATCCACATGTGCAGACTTGTGGAGCTGGTTGAGCCACCAGCCAACACTCTCTCATCACACTAGATTAGCTCCGCTCCTGTCCAGGAGAAGACTGTTAATGGTGAGTCTGATTAAAGCATGAAACCCAATCCCAAGGGAACTGACAGAGACGCCATCTCATGTGCCATTTAAAAGAACTTTAGGACCTGGAGGATATCATTTGGTGTTAAGAAGTAAATAAAGGGCTTGCTTATCCCAAAATGTTTACTAAATCCTGAATAAATTTAGTAAATTAATGAATTTATTTATTTATTTAATGAATTTCTTTTCATTTGTTAATTCTTTACTTCTTTAATCAGTAAACAAGCTGAATGCCCATTTTGTTCCCAGTTATGTCATTAAATGAAAGGCAAATTCTATGTCACAGTATGGTGACAGAGATAGACATGACATATTAATGCAGGTTCTCCCAGTTGAAAATGATGAAAACACAACCCAAACAAAAATGTGCATTAGCAGGAATAAATGAAATATCTGGTGGTATGAATAGCTTTGGCCAAAGCTAAATCTAGGTGCTGAAATAACATTTTTAGGGTTCATCCTCTTTCTCTTGACTTCTTGGTTGTTTTTTACTCCTTACTGGCTTCACTCACATATTTACATGATGCTTAGCAGCCCTGATCTTAGAAAACAGACACTTCCTTTTCAGGTGTCCATGTCAATTTCAGAGTGGACTCTGGTTTTCACCACTTGGGCTCATTTGTTTTCCTTAAGTTATTCAGTGTAAGCAGGGAAATTTAGTATTACGATTGGCTTTGATCTGGGTTGTGTGTCTATCCTGCAAGCAAGAAAGTAGAGGCAAGTCCCCTTGAATCACAAGGACTAAAATGGGGAGAAATAATTTTTCAAAAATTGGCAAGAAAGATAACATATGTCCGTTATGGATTTTAAAGGGTACGTATGTAACATAGGAATCATTCTAGAAACAGAGGGGTGCTTAATCAAAGAACAAAGGAAGTGATGTTCAATGCTCTAGAGGGTTGAAAAGGGTCAGGGAAGGCTTAAGAGTGTAGGTAAACTTTGGCCTAAGTTTTAAAATATAAACAAGATGTTTAATTTTGGGACCAAAGTAGTAAGACATGACAGCAAGCAGGGAGACCTTGAGTAAGAGTATAAAGACACTAAACAACTGGGATGTTAATTATTATGAACTCCTCAAGTGGTAAACTTTAATCCATAGGCAGATCAATCACTATACAGCTGTGCCTGGATCACAGTAGTTGCTCAATAAAAGTTTGTTGAGTGAATACAAGTTGAACAATTTCCAAATCAAATTGGGAAGAAGTAAGCATGGAATAAGGGAGGAGTAGAATAAACATTTTTCTTCTTTGAACATTAGCCAAGCACACTTACGCTTTCTGCAAAATTATAAGGTAGGAGTTGGCAGAATTTGAGGTTTAGTGATACCACTTTCTTTGTTGGACAAACTTCTGGAAGAAAATGTGTGTAACATAAGCTAATCTCTTATATTTTCAACATCTCTCAAGACAGGTACAGTTTTCTACTTAAAAGGAAACAAACATTTTAGATGACACAGAATGCTAGGAAAGTCTAGAGGCTGTTCAGTGCTGTCAAACGTTCATTTCCTTTATTTACCGAATTTTTGGCTCAATTAGAATTTTTTGCCAATGCTCTGAAATCTTTTGACCATAGATTTTTACTGTCTATACGTTTTTCCCACCATCTCCTCAACTATTTCTAATTCTCATGATGTTGTCCTAAGGAGAAAAGTCCTTGCAATAATTGGACACTGTACGTCATACTCCTTGCAGGCAGGTAGCAAAGTTACTTTTCATTGCTGGAAGGAATTTTAAATAATTCATGTGTTTCCAATTGGAGTTTAATGGAAACTAAGTAAGTGTTGTCTTGCCTTGTATTACCGTCCTATTACCAAGACACTTTCCCTTTTCACCATGGGTGAGGAAGGGAAGGAACAAAAATAAGGAGGAGAGTGTTCTGACCTCTCGTGTTTCAAGATTAAGCAATTTATATTTTTCCAAGAATGCTGTGGTGAATTAAGAACACATTTTCTTCAATACTTATTAGTCGTTTCCTATTCCATCATACATGTGTATATTCTCCTAATAAAATTATACAATTATTTACTTATTTATTTTAAAGATTTGTTTATTTGAGAGAGAGAGAGCAAGTGTGCAAACACGAGGGGCAGAGGGAGATGAAGAGAATCCCAAGCAGACTCCACACTAAGGGCAAGCTGATCGTGGGGTGTGATCTCATGACCCTAAGATCATGACCTGAGTGGAAACCAAGAGTCTGGCATTCAACCCACTGTGCCACCCAGGCACCCCAATTATATTATTTAATTTCCATTTTAAAAACAACTAATTTAAACCTGTCCCCTATTATTAGATATTCCCCAATATTCCATTAAAACTAATGTGAGCTTAATAGCAGAATTTTTCATTGAATGTATGCATAGAATGAGGAAATGGACTAAATAAATAAATTAATAAAATTCCTTAATCCTTTGTTTGGACCAGGCAAATGCTCTGCTAGACAGTCAGCTATCTCAAGTCTCTAGGCAGGCAATATATGAAGAGAAAGGGAAAACAGAAAGAGGATACACAAGCATTTGGAATTAATAGTGTCCTTCACAAGCTGAAGTATAAAACCAGTGTACAAGGCAATATGCCTTGTGGTTATGGCATTGGGATTGAAATTAATCCAAAATACAGCTAATTTCCAGATTCACCAGGGTTTTGGTTTTTGTTTGTTTGTTTTTTTTTTGCTTTGGGAAAATCAGTTAACTTCACTGAAATTCATTTCCTTTACCAGTAAAGTAGGAATAAATTATCAGGGCAATACGAGAAAATGTATGTAAAATACACTGCATTGGATCTTACATTAGAAATAGGTGCTCTATAAATAATACTATTATCTGAGCAATCTTCCTTTGAGGAACAGATTAGATCCCTGGTTATAACACAATTGAATCAAGTTAATGAAGTGTGTAAATAAAGAAAATATTGGGTAGGAGAAGTTACTCAATGACAGATACGTTGAGAAGGCACTTCAGTGGCGGTCTTCTTGTACTTAAGCCCAGGGGACAGGGGATGAGGATCTGAACTGTTCAGTCAAAAACTGATGTGGAGGTAAACACATTTCATTGTCCTTGAGCAAGACTAGTACACACTAGATAATCATTCAATCATTCCCAAATGCAGCAGAATTATCTGAGGTCCTTTTAAAATATAATTCCCACATGCCACTCAGAATCTCCAGAGGATGGCTAGATAATCCATATTTTTAGCTTAAGATCTAGATATGCACCCCAGTTTAGATGACCGGGTAATTCTCTTTATTCTGATTTTGTGCTTATCACTTCGAGTTAATGGTTTGGATCCCCATGCCAGTCTACCACAGAAAGAGGATGAGCTGGTCAGATGAGCAATGTTTTCAGTTTCCTGTACAACTGCATTTCTTGTTGTAAATTGATAACTGTCATTCTGACTTATCCAGAATTTACTATAAGCTAGATTAATATATTTGCTGTAAACTACTTGTGGTATGTTGACCAAATAAAGTTTCTACAGTTCTCAATTACAAAGAGCAGATGATCCCTTTAGGCAACTGCCAAACCATGAAGCCTCTCAAAAAGTCACGTGACCAGCAGAACCCAGTCTTACCACAGCTGCCTTCTATTCAAAGATCAGCCATGCTGGCCTTACTACCTCTGTGCCCCATGTTTATGTACCCACACCATACATTTAGTTAGAGTCAGCTCACTTAGGGGCAATAGGGCTGATCTCCTTGTTCCGTGATTAATTTCCTTTACAAAATATTGTAAGGGAATTTCCAAAAGGAATGTTCTTGAACAAATATTATAGGATCTGCTGTCTTCTCATCATCCCTAAATTGGTCTCTGTGTGGTGGCGCAGTGGTCACCTGACCTGCATCAGATCTTGGTGATCTGGTGATACATTGCCTTACTTAGAAGAAAAAGAGGAATTATTATCTCACTGGCTGTTTTTTTTTTTTTTCCAACGAGGGACTCAAGACCATTAAATAATACTTAAAAATAATCCTGCTGCCTCAGCAAGCAATCCCTGTGTTGTCAGCGCAAGGCTTTGGTGGACACATGATCATACAGCCTGGTGGGGTAAGTTCAGCATCTTGCACTGACCATTGTAAGCAAGTCTCCTAGTTTGTTCTCATCCCTGAACCCCTGAGAGAGTAGGTTTATTGTGAGGACAGTTTCACTCCCTTCTCTTTTCCCCAAGTAAAAGGCCATTGCTTTTGTGTTTAATCAAAACCAGTTTCTTCTCTGCATGGCAAGGCCAACTCTAGAAACTATCAAAATATAAAGATTATATCACTGGAAATATATTTTTGCCATAACTCCTTGCTAAGTTCCCTAAATTAGCTTTCGTCTTTCTGGTCTGACAACACATGAAATTAAACTTCCCCACCCAGTGCTTCTTGCTGAAGGGGTCGAGTCTCAGTCCTGAATTGTCTCATCCCAGTTACAGTATAAAACTCCTTTTAAAAAGTCTAAGAAGGTCTCTCCCATGAGCATGTAAGGTGCTTACCAGCTGGCTGCCAACTAGCCCAGAGCTGCAGAGCAAAGCATCATTCAAGCTAGGCTTCTAAAATTTCTTTTCCTTTTAAAACTTGCTCTAATGTTCAGTTTACTATGTTTTGGGAAGTGTCCCAAACAGGATGACTTTCCCTTAGACCTGCAATCTCCTGAGGCCTGAGGGGAGGCTGTTATGAAGCAGCTGATAGGAAGCTGAGATGATGCATCTCACCCACTGTGCAGTCACGTGTAGAGAGTACGCCTGCTCCTTGCTTCACTGTCTTGAGGGTCTGCAGTTTAAGTTGTGATTGGTAGAGTAAGGTACAGGAGGCCTAAAGAGAAAACTAATTCAAATCTGTTGTGTTTCATGTTAGTGTGCACAGAGTTTGCATTTGTAAACTGTGCTTTTAAGAATAGCATCATTGCCTCTTTCGGCCCTAAGGAGGAAGGAGTGTGTATTGGGTGCACTTATGCTCATGCCCTTAACCTCCCATTCCCAGATCAAAGCCAAGCACGGTAGGAGTGTTGAAGAATTTTCCCAGGTCATGTGTTGTCTTTACGTACTATGTTGATCCTAACAACCTAATGAGAAGGGCATTATTAGCTCTATCTCTTTCATTTTTTATTTTATATATATGTATTTTTAAAGATTTTATTTATTTATTTGACACAGAGAGGGAGAGAGATCACAAGTGGGCAGAGAGGCAGGCAGAGAGAGAGGAGGAAGCAGGCTCCCTGCCAAGCAGAGAGCCCCAGGCAGGGCTTGATCCCAGGACCCTGAGATCATGACCTGAGCCGAAGGCAAAGGCTTTAACCCACTGAGCCACCCAGGCACCCGTATTTTTATATTTTTAAAATATTATTTATTTGTGACAGAGAGAGAGAGATTGAGAGAGAGAGCACACATGTGGGAGGGGTAGGGAGAAGGAGAGAGAATCTTAAGTAAATTATGCTGAACATGGACCCTGATGCAGGGCTGGATCTCAGAACCCTGAGGTCACAACCTGAGCCCAAACCAAGAGTGGGTCACTTAAACAACTCTGTCACACAGACATCCCTTTAAAAAAAGAAAAAGATTTATTTATTTTACAGAGAGAGAGAGAGAGAGAGAGAGAGAGAGAGAGAGCACAAGAGAGTGCTGGGGGGGGGAGCAGAGGGCAAGAGAGTATCTTAAGGAGGCTCTGTGCCCAGCGTGGAGCCCAACGTGGAGCCCAACGTGGAGCTTGAGCTCACGACCCCAAGATCATGACCTAAGCCAAAATCAAGAGTCAGGGCTTAATTTAGTAAGCCATCCAGGCACCCCTAGCCTTATTTCACCGATAAGGCAAAGGGAAATGAAATGACTTGTCCTGGAAGTTGAACTGATATCTGACTAACTTGGCCTTACTCCATTGTACATATGCTTTCTATGTTATATGTTATCTCTAAACATACTAAAGACCAAGGCCCTGAAGTTAATAAATATTTTAGAAAGGGAATTCAAAGTGCCAAACTATGGAATAGAGGAAATCTAATCTTTTCTCTTCAAGGTTGTTGATAGTATGATGTTTGCAAACAATTCACACAACATCTTTATGATACATTTTACAACACAAAACAGGATTGTTTCCCTCAGAATGTGAATGAATAGAGGAAAATGATATTACTAACTTTCAGGTGAATAAACACACACTTGTGCACCTTATTGATTAAGTATGGAAATGCCTACAGGAAGGTCATGGTTTGGGAAAATTGATGCAAAATTTCTTACAATGGAGTATCTATCTATTTTTCCATTACTAAAATATTTATTTAAATGTCAATTGAATACAAGTTCAGTTTATAATTCCTCTAGTCATAAAATGAACTTGGCACTCAAATGCATGGACATATAGTGAAAGAAAAGAGCATGCTGTAAATCTTTCAAACCATTTCTAGTGTTGAATTCTTTTAGATATAATTCAAATTTTATATTTCTATTTTTAATCTTCATGATTTTAATAATCAACAAAAAATAAAATGAAATTTAAAAATATATTTACAAGTTCATTTGCAACAACATTAAGGCCACCTAATTATCTTCTACTATCCCTGCCAAAGCAGGCACCTGGTGTTTCCCTACCTATCCGTTCCTCTGATACTGTGTTGATGATGGGGCTCAAACACTACTTAAATACAGAGCAGGTGACAACTGGCAGAGGAAAAGGCAAACCTGACAGTAGACCAGAACCAGCAGTGCGGTTTCGCTGTTTTATTTTCCAAGAACACGTGGGTGCTTATCTATTTGTATGAGGCACTAGACATCTGTTAACTCTATTTTTATCCAACTTTCTTTTGTCTTAAAATGCAACCTTTCTATTTGAAAACAATCTTTACTTCCTTATAAAATCAAGAGGTTTTGAATAAAATGTGCCTTGATTTCTTAATTTCATGATCCATTCTGCTAATGGGTTGATCCCATATTGCAAAACATTTGTGATTCTCTTATTAAAAAGTAATAGGAGAAGGGCGCCTGGGTGGTTCAGTGAGCTGAGCATCTGACAGTTGGTTTGGTTCCGGTCATGATCTCAGGGTCCTCTCAGTGCACAGTCTACTTGTCCCTCTTCGTCTGCTCCTCCCCCCACTCTCATTCTCTCTCAAATAAATAAATAAAATCTTTTTTAAAAAAAAGATACAACGTTAAAGCTATTACTAAATAATAATAGTTACCAAATACTCAAAGTACATTACCTAATTTAAAGGTCACAAGAGCCCAGTAAGACAAATATTATTATCACAAGTTTACATTGAGGGAACTGAATTTCAGAGATGACATATACTTAAAAAGACTGACATCAGTGTGATCTGCCCAAGGCCACTGAGGCAGAGTTAGGACAAAATTAAACTAAAAAAAATTTGATTTGGTGCTTTCTTTCCTACAGAATTATAGAAAAGATCTAAAATATTTAATTAAAAGTCAAGAAATTAGAAAATATCAATAACTGGATCTAGCCTAGAGATTTAAAAAAACAGAATAAATACACCATGAACTGAATACTATAAAATAGTACTCACAAGGCTTGAATAGTAACAAAAAAAAAAAGAAAGAAAGAAAAAGAGCTTCGAAGAGGCATCACATATAATGGAGAGAAAAAGGACAATAAAATCTTCACATTTTTATGCCATCAATTCCTTTTATAACAGTGACCTGCAAGGTGAAGAAGATCTCTTTTGTGCTTGTACAACAGTTCCAAGGGCTGAAAACTATCCCTCTTTTTTGTTTCTCACTGTTCCATCTCTTTGTGTCCTGCCAGATGTTGATAGAAAATGATGGACAAATCTGTCCCCAACTCCAGACTAATGAAACTACCTTCAATACCCTGGACCTGAGGATTGTGGAAAGTAGAGAGTCCAGACAGAGGAGAGAAGAGACACAGCAGAATTCAAGTATAAGAGATGAAGGGCCAAGAAATAGGGGTGAAGTCTGAAATTGGTAAAGCAAGGAGGGGCCATAGAGCACTTGTGGGGGATTGAGAAGGATTGTATCTTGTTCTTTCCCCATGATTTCCTGTCCTTCTCAACACTACTCTTGGCCTCTTTCTTCTCCTTTTCATTCCACTTCCTCTCTACTGCAGCAGGAGAACTGTGGAATGCTATGTTGCTCAGAGCCTGATGGTATCTGGGGAACAGTACATGTTCTTCACAGAACTTACCCCTCCTTATACCACTACCTGTGCCACTATGTTCTTCTGCTCCCCAAAGACCTCTCGAATGGGGGAGGCAGGAGGAAATGGTGCTAGGCAGATGGTAGTGAGTTGCAGTAGACTTATTAGACATTAATGGATCATGTTGGATCATGTTACCCATCAGATGGGGAAAGTAAGTGATATAGTCTATAGTAACCAGAGAGTAAGTGCCATAGTTGGCCAGTTGAGGTAGCTGGTTGTAAGTAACAAACATAGATGTACAATGTGCACATTGGTCAGAAACTGCCACATATAGCTTATATATTACATATATATCTTTATATCATTTAGAGGTAATACAAAATACAAACACAAAAAAGATTTTCTACTTACTGGCTGATGGACTAAAAGCCATTTTTTTATAAGTATAAAGCATAACTGAGATGAAAAAGATACTTCAGATACTTTTTCTTGAGCTGGGAAAGGCCAAGGTTATTAACGCCAGCTTATGGATAGGGAGACTGGTGTTTAAAGTGGCCAAGGCACTTATCTGGGGCCGCCAGATATTATGTTTGAATAAAAGGATTTCTTACTATGGCATTTTATTTTTATTTATATCAAAATTGAAATTCGTTTAGGTTTCCCAGTTCTCCATTTATTAATGTCTATGGCACTCATCCAAGTGTCATAGTGTCATAGAAACACTTACATCTCAAGATATATATGTGTGTGTATATGTATATATGTATGGAATCTTTCAGCAGTTCTCCTGAGTCATATTTCCAACTGCTTGTAGGGTGTTGCCACTGAACTGTCTTGCCACTGCATTCAATTCATCAAGACCTAACTGCATCATATCTTTCACAGATACTGTTATTCTTCTAGTCATCTGAATGAGACTAGAAATTTTAGAGTCATCTTTTACTTATTCTGCTCCTTCATCGTCTAATTATGACCTGTCCCCGAGAGCTCTCATCCCTTCATCTTTGCCTCCCCTGCTTGATTCCCACAGCTACCTCGTACTAAGGGCTTTCATCACCTTAGACTTAAGTTACTGATGGGCTCCCTTGCCTACACTCCATCATCTACCACTCTGGCCTCAGATTAGTGGCCCGTCAGTTTTCCCAGCCACCAGCTAGTCCAAACACCTCTTCTGGGATTCCAAGTCTTTCTAATCTGTCTATTTTCTATGGCAGCCTAACATTTACTCTCAGCTTGAGGGAGGCCATTTTCCATCCACTGCCCGGTGCAAATCACTTGATTTCTGCTCCCAAACTTTGTCTTGAATAATTTTCTCTTTCTTCCTTCTTACCTCTCCTCTTTTATTCAAACTATAACCATACTTGGAAGCTTAGCTCAAAATCATTGTCCCCCATCTTCTCTGATTGAAAAAGTTTGTAATGATTTCTCTATTTCCTGAATTCATATGATTTTCAGCAGTATCATATGCTTTGGGTCTCTACTATGCTCCATGGGTACGATGTATTTATCTTACCAGAAAGACTATAGATAACTATTGTGTAGAACTAATCACTTGCATCTTACATAGTGTCAAAACAGTTGAAGACATGTAAAAGTGATATCTTACTAACTGACTGATTCATTAAACATGGATTATTACTTTTTTATAAGTAGATAGGACAAGGCATCCCTCGGTATCAAATATCTTAAGGAAATGAGTGACTTCTTTAGATTTTACAAGTCTAATAATTTTTGCTTTATTTACATACGTATTCTAAGCCAAATATTTTGAATATTTTGCTGACAAGGGAAGTATCAGAATAGGAAACACCCTTTACTTTAAGGACTAGAGATTTACGTGCAAAATTATATATTGAAATTCTATCCTATTTTAAAACGTAACTCTGATACCTGAGCTGCATCATCTTGTCTAATTGTCATTATCAAAATTAATGAGCATCTGAATACATACACATACCTGAATTTCTGCATTTTTTTTCACGTCAGGAGTGTAATTTCACAAACCAAAAAAGCTGAAAGATAGATAGTTCCCTGTTAGGTGTCCTTGGACTTAAATAGAACACACCTAATTTAAGTTTCTGTCTTTCCTGCCACTTATTCAAAATCTTTGTAAGCAACGGCAGAAAAGGAACAAGTTTTTCTAGTAAAATGAAACTGCATAAAATCCCCAGCAGTTCAAAACTTGGCTTTCTGGACTTTTTCACGAATTACAACTGCAAGTTTAACAGCCAGCCTTTGGGACTTCAATACACCAGGTAGGGGATATTGTTCCATAGAATAATTGCTCTCTAGGGAAAAGGCATTTCGGTGACTTTCATGTTATAAGGGCAGCACGAGCCAGTGGGTCATTAATCATTAGTGAGTGTCACTGAAGAGTTTAAATATAATGAAAAGAGTCCAAGGACATTAAATATCAGAGGGAAAAAATTGTACAAATTTTCATGATAATCTGACTTACTGACACGAAAGTTCATGACTATACATATATGCAAAGATTAGGTTTAAAAGAAATCTGATAAAAGAAACTTAAAGACTAATTTATTACACTGAATAAAAATTTATGTCTTCACAGCTGACTCTTTTGGGGTATGTGTAGGAGAACAGAAGAATAGATGGAAATGGGGCAATGCTTTAATAATCTGAAATTAAAATGTACCATCTCTATCTTTGAGTTGGTAACTTTATAAAGGTGTATTTTTAATTTATTCATCCATCTAAGCATAAAGGAAGCAACTTGTGATAAAAAAGCAAATATGTAGTTAAACTTAAAATAAGGTAAAACACAATTAAAATGAGGCACATAAGTACTAATAGGAGAAAAAGAGGGCATTATTTTTCCCCAAAATCCTACTGCAAAAAGAGCTATGATAGTTATGAACTATTTCTACCCCTAACTTTGTAGCAGCTAAGCAGAAAGAGAAATAGAATAAATTGTCTCATGGGAAGCATGAGAGAATGCCAGGAAAACAAAGTTTCTCGTCGCACTAATTTTCAGGAGTTTATCTCATAAGTGACATTGTACAGCATTGATTCAGTTAGTCTTCAGTTTCAAACAGCAGAAACCACCTCTGGGTAACTTGAGGAAATTTATTGAAAAGATATGAGGGAGTTCTCAGATTCAAAGGGAAGGTTGAAAAACCAGGCTTGAACCCAAGAGGAACCAGGTTTTTTAGAGTCTTAGCAGCTGGAACACTGCGACAGCCTTTCCTGGGCAATAGCACCTCAATGAGGCCACTTCCTTGCCGTCCCAGTGTCTGCGACTGTCACAAGATGGCTTGTGTTAGACACTTTCTCCTGGGTGGCAGTCGAATGAATCGGTCTTTTTCTGATGCCCTCACTTCTGTAACAAGGATTTGCTTGTGCCGCTCACGTGAGATCCGGAGCTGCTTGCCTTCTGCCATCAGTCTCCCGCACCTCTTCCCACTATGTCAATGGGTAGTGGATCTTGGCAGGTCGAGATGAATACGGTTAAGCAAAACAGTTTAAGGGGAGAGAGAATATTGAACTGAAATGAGAGTGAAATTTAATAATCCAATGAGACTATAAATCATTGCACTTAGACTCATACTTTCTTCAGGAGAAAATGAAGCACTTTTAGTGGGAATCTTGGTCTTCTCTCCTCCTCACCCCTACCTCCAGGTCAGAGTGCAGGAGGAAGGGGAGAGTCCACTTTTAGGGAGGAGAGCTGTAAAGAGTCACCCCTCAAAAA
Organism: Ailurus styani; assembly: GCA_002007465.1. Classification (NCBI taxonomy): domain Eukaryota; kingdom Metazoa; phylum Chordata; class Mammalia; order Carnivora; family Ailuridae; genus Ailurus; species Ailurus styani. Next base: position 117,097 of record LNAC01000698.1, on the reverse strand, counting down.
GCAAAAAAAAAAAAAAAAAGTGTGTCTGACATTTTAAAACACAGCTCCACGTCTGTAAGATGTAAAGTCCAGTGACGGAGTGACTAGATGAGGCTGAGTGACACACGAGCCCTTAGAAGCGCTCTCTGGGGCAGCAGGGGGAACCTCCAGGGAGCTCACAGGCCTCCCTGGTGGGAAAGGAGGCATCCTAACTACCAATCCCTTTGGAACTATGCGAAGTTAGGAGGGACAATTCCCCGAAAGGAAATCAGTGTTCTCTTAAATAAGGGGAAATGGATTGCTGAGCGATCAAGCCCAAATGGATCCATGCCCAGTACAAAGGACAGCAGCAGCCACCATGGTAGCAGTATCTAATGAGACATTTAGTGGGCACTTATCACCTGCTAGACACTGTTATATGTACTTAACATTTGTTCAGCCCCACAACCTCCCTACAAAGGCAGTACACTAATTTATAATTGTGATTTTAATACATTAGTTGCCAAAGACACCCCGATGGTCAGTGATGGAATAAGGACTCACACCTGACTGCAGGACTCCACTTCTGAATCCCTATGAACACTGTCACTTGCTGTTTTAAAATAGATGTAGAGGGCGCCTGGGTGGCTCAGTGGGTTAAAGCCGCTGCCTTCGGCTCAGGTCATGATCCCAGGGTCCTGGGATCGAGGCCCACATCGGGCTCTCTGCTCAGCAGGGAGCCTGCTTCCTCCTCTCTCCTCTCTCTCTGCCTGCCTCTCAGCCTACTTGTAATCTCTCTCTGTGTGTCAAATGAATAAATAAAAAAATTAAAAAAAATAGATGTAGAAACTCTTTGTACAGCTGCTTCTCATGAAGATAAATGCAAAATCAGAGCTCCTTGAATGCACTGTGTATATAATCAAGTAAATTTTGAAAATTATGTTAAAGATATTATTTAAACCCTCCAGTATCAAAACCTTCTAGTATCAAGTTCATGCCAAAAATAAACCTAAATATATGAGACTGCTGATGGCCAATATCATTTCAGGAAAAATAAAGGTGATTTTTGTCCTTGTTTGTTTTTTAGAGTTTGTTTTCTCTATGTATTTTCTCTGTGTATTTTGATAAATGTATCTCTCTAGTCCAGATAGGGAAATTTAATTTACTATTATTATTTTATTTATTTATTTAAATAAAAAATATTTATTTAAATAAAAACCAAGAACAGTAAAAAATCTGTTGCCAATAATTTTATAAAAATTCAGATATTCCCAACTTAAAAAGCAGAAGTTCCTTGTCGCTCGTGCCTAGATCTTCTGCTAGGCAGTCCCATTCCCTAGATGAAAATAGTTTAAGGCATAAGTTTTGAAAATGCCCCTCTTCACAAAGAGCAAGCAGACTGTTCAGCTTCTATGGTATATTTCTAGTCACAATTAAAGCCAAATAAAAGAGTGCTCGCTTCAGTAGCACGTATACTAAAGCCAAATAAAAGAGAAAGCTATCAACTGACTGAACTTTCATAGCACCAAATTCTAAATGCCTTTTATATTTTCCTCTAAGACAATTATCATGAAATTATTTAAGAGTTGCAAAGATAAGAAATTGAAGAAATATATCACTTTACTATATCCCAATTTCCATCATTGCTCTCTATTCTTAGTCTTTTTTAAATAACTTTGTTGAGGTTAAGAACCATGGGGGAATTTGATAATAACTCTGAATTTTTTTTCTCTCCTTACGGAAAAAAATATATATGTGCATAAATAAACCTGCATGTACAAATGTACCTCCCACAAGTCTATAAATAATTTGGGGAGTTCATTAACCCATAAAGACTTCCAAGTGACAGTAGTTCTATAGTAAGATCGCCCATTTTAATTTGGCATTTTTTAATTTGTGAATTTACTTACGGGAAGGTGTACTGAGAGATTAAACCAAGAAATCGGGCCGTTACATGCCATGATGTCCGTGACATACATATATAGATCTCACATACAAAATGATGTTATTTTGCTACAAATTTAAATTGGGTCTCTGTTGCATAGATTGAGATGTTACAGAGAATTTCTATTATTCTCAGCACCTGTTGAGAAAGGATTACTGACTACACTTTTGAGATATTCTTCCAATTTAAAAATGTGAACACGGGCGCCTGGGTGGCTCAGTGGGTTAAAGCCGCTGCCTTCGGCTCAGGTCATGATCCCAGGGTCCTGGGATCGAGGCCCACATCGGGCTCTCTGCTCAGCAGGGAGCCTGCTTCCTCCTCTCTCCTCTCTCTCTGCCTGCCTCTCTGCTTACTTGTAATCTCTCTCTCTGTGTCAAATGAATAAATAAAAAAATCTTTAAAAAAAAAAAATAAATAAAAATGTGAACACTTTGAATAGGAAATGGGTAAGAGCAAGACAGATTAAACTGATACTCGATTTTACTACTTTTTCTCAGCCTCCCCAGGCTTCTCTGCATATCTCAACTCTCCTCAATTCACCTACTTAGTATTATTTAAAAGATGCAGGTGGAGGGACCCACATATGTGGGCACAGGGATACAGAGGAGTAACATTTTCTCATGTCCAATGAACACCAAAATATCTTACCTTGAAGTTTCCTTCAGTATTTTCTATGCCTGAACCACCTTACTTATAAAGTGGCTTTACTTTAGCTACTCAAAACTCATCTCGCCCACTAAATCAGTCTTAACATCTTATATTGCTTAATTCTGGAAGCATCTTATATTGCTTAATTCTGGAAACAAATCATTTGTTAGATAAAATAACAAGCAGATCATCATAGAAAATGAATTCTTCTGAGAAAATATTTTATATAGATGTATTCTGCTGGGTGGGGAGGATAAAGAGGGGTCTGTTTTCATTTGTACTTTGGAGTGACCCTAACTTGAAAGGTAATTGTATCAGTATTACATTTAACTAGAAATTTGTTCTGTGGAGAAAGTGAATGTCAAGCACAAGCTATAAGTCACCACAGGGAGGGGAAGTTTCCTTAGGCAAAGCCCTGCCTGTAACACGTATACCAAAACCATTTTTAATTGGCTCCCCTTAAAAAATTTAGTACGCAACCAAAGATGTCTAGAAGAGGCAGAGAAGAGACAACATCAAAATAAGAGAACAGAAAGAAAAAAGAGAGAGAGAGAGAGAGAGCGAGAACAGGATAAACAATGATAAGAATAAAATTGACCCAAGAAGAAAGAGTGGATTTAGTGCCAAAAAGAGCCACATAATTTGTGGAGCTCAGTTAAAAAAAATTAGATCCCATTGTTCAAAACTTATTAAAGACTTCAAGATAGCCACAGCCGAGTATTAAAATAAGAGAGACACGTTCTGAGCACAGGGCCCTGTGAGGCTCCCACACTGTGCTTGGAACAGGGAAGCAAGCCTGAATACATCTTTATAAATTACCTTGGAGAGATTTGAAGTGATAATCATTTCCACAGCATCAGAATAAGACAAAAGAAAGAAAAGAACAAAGGGAAAACAAGAAAGAACTCATGAAGCTTAAAAATATTTGAGGACAAGTCAGGGATCTCTTTCAGTCCTTAAATTTGGCCCAAATGTGCTAATTGGCTTTATCTTCATTGTAGGCTTTGGGAAAGCCAAAAAGGTGAATATCTGCTTCCATGTCATTGTTGGCATTTCTGAGTTTGTATATGAAAAGGGACTGGATTCCCGTGAAATCTAATTGCCATATCAGTGTCAGTAAAAGACACAGGCCATGTCATTAACATTTATTTGACATATCCGATACTTACCTCCCTTAGAATCAAAGATTCCTGTGTGTTTCACGCATTGCAATTCTATTAGGAATTAAAGTATAGGGGCACCTGGGTGGCTCAGTCGGTTGCTGGTAAGCGTCGGCTCTTGGTTTTTGCTCAGGCCAGGATCTTAGGTTCCTGAGACTGAGCCCCAGTTTGGCCTCAGCCCTCAGTGTGGAGTCCGCTTGTCCCTCTCCCTCTGCTCTCTCTCTCCTTTCTCTCATAAATAAAATCTTTTTTAAAACGTATAAATATATATATTATTGCAAGTGAAAATTCTGCCTTATTAATGAGAACTAGAAGTTGGTATTTTTATCCTCCAAAGTAGTTATTTTCAAAGATTTAAAGAGAGAAGTGACTTAGCAATCAATTCGCATATTGAAAAAAAATTATAAGCTGAATCTGTGGAAATCTGAGGTTTTAGTATAGAATGTGAATGTTGTAAATATTACAAGCAATTTTTAATATTTATCTTACTGGAAGTTCACAACAACACTCTGAGGTAAGTAGAGATCATTGTGTACATTACATATTTGAGAACACTGAGACTCACAGAAGTCAGATTTGACCAAAGTCACCCAGGGTGTAAATGGAGGCAAATGGAACCAAATCAAATTTTGTTGCTCTAAACCCACTGTTACTTCATACCATCCTACCTTTTCAGAACTGTGGATAACGCATGTCAAAATGTTATCTTTATAAATGAGCGAGAAATGGTAATTATTCCTCTTCGAATAATCAAAAAGGGAGGTATACTGTTCCTTTTAAAGATATATTTATTTTAGAGAGAGAAGGAGAGAGCACACGTGTCTGAGAGAGAGAGCAAACACCAGCAGGAGCAGAGGGAGAAGGAGACAATCGCAAATAGAGTCTGCATTCAGCACGGAGTCTGACATGGGGCTCCACGCTGGGCTCAGCCTCATGACCCTGAGATCACAGCCTGAGCTAAATCCGAGTGGGGAGCTTAACCAACTGCACCACCCTGGTGTCCCAAGGGAGATATACTTTTAAGGAAAGCATAACACTTGTAGTAAATGAACTGTTGGATCAAACATTTTTCTGTTAAAAGACTCCTGAAAAGATTGTTTCAAACTGGGCTCCAAAGTACCATGAAATGCTTAGGATGAAGGTATGCAGGCCAATCTGGAAGTAGCTGGAAGAATGCTTCCTTCAGAGAAGATGGAGTTTTATCTGCCTTAAATAGCAGGCATATAAGTAAACTAACTTCTGAAGGAAGAAATTCATGACTACACAAAAACAATTAGAAAAGACAAGAGAGAAAAGAAAAGAAATAGACAGAAAAGAAAAGAAAAAAGAAAAGAGAAGGTAAAAGCAAACCACCAACACATTGCTTACTTATTGTTAGTAAAGCTAAAATGCAGTGTTTTATCTGTGGTTCCAAAAGCAATTGAACAACCAAAATTTTACCCCCCATTTATTTAATGATCCCTTTCCATATAGAACTATCTGTGAAAGCACACTGCTTATGACTTTAATTATAAACTTCTTTTCACTCATCTAGTTGCCTAAAGAATATTATTTCTTGCACACTGATGCTGATTATACTGTATTAGATACCACTAGTAACTTTTTAAGTAAAACATAACGATGGGTTTGGGTATAACAAGATTTTGAAAACTGCATTTTCAAATATCCCAAGCCTTCCTAACATTGTCATACAATTCCTATTGTTATGAGTTCTCAACAATTCCACTTTCATTTATGCACAGATAGCATGATCACAAATCCCCAGGAAAAAAAAGCCCCATTTTACATAGTCAACTTTGTGTAAAGCCAGATTTATTTATTAGTGCATAAATCATGCATTTGCACATGCATAAAAAATGCTACATTGTACAAATGATTTGTTCTTGCCAAGATGATGTTTAATAGAGCCAAACCCTGCAAAATTGTGGTGTTTTCTATTCATTTCCTCTGTCTGAAGTTTCCCCCATGCTTTGCTGAGCCTATGTCCTCCTATCGCATTAATAACACTAGCTCTCATTTATTATCCTCCTCTTGTGCACCGGGCATTTTACATATGCTATTCGTGAAACTCAACACAAATCTGTAAGGCATTTATTGGTTTCCATATTTTTCAGATGAGGAAAGTGTGGTTTAAGAGATTGGAGCAATGAGTCACATTGATAATCTCTATGATTTCATAGCTATTTTATGACTTCACCTTCTAGAAGTACTTCTCTCCAGACCTTGAAGAGAAACTTAAGATGAAATTTGATATACTCCTTTTAAGGTGTCTTGTCTCAAAAACAAAAGCTCCTACACCTATTTTGGAAATTAACTTGATCATATATGAAGCAGTTGCCAAATATTGTTTTTACTAATTTGTCTTTTGCAGGGTTTTTTTTAATCTTTTCTGATTTTTCACACTTCTCAGGATCAAATCTCCATGAGTAAAATTTTGTCAATAGTATGTCAAAATTTCATGATCGGAAATTAGCATTTTCTGATATTTTCACTTTATATAGTTTTGTAAAAGCAATATTTTCCTTTACAAAAGTATCACTTGTAGATACGGATGGGTTTACGTATGGGGATTATTAACCATATTATTAGTGATCATGGTTTAAGTCCTTCAAATGCTCATTTCTCTCCCCGTGCTAAAGATCTGCATTTCAGCCAGATTGTTCACATTTTTAGTCAAATCCACTGTTCGACTTACTTTATTTTGAACATGTTATAAAAACCAAGAATGATTTCAGTGCAACAGTACTTATAGTTTTAGGCTTTAATGATGTTATGAGTTACATTTCATTATTTAATATTTATATTGGGGAAAAAATGCGTTATCCTCTTTTCCAAAGAGAGTTGGATAAGCCAAGACAAAAGAACATTGTAAGGCACAGGAAAGAAGGTGGTCATTGGGGAGAGGGTGCTGCAGGGCTGCAGGGAAGATATAAATGACTATAATGATCAATAAGTTATTTACTCAGAAGTTAATTATATATTGGTCTTTATAGACAAATCTATTTTATTGTCACATACACTAATATTCTATGTTTCAATTTTTTATTTTATTGTATTTTATTTTGCTTTTTTTTTTTTTTTTTTTTTTTTTTTTTTTTTTTTTTTTTTTTTTTTTTTTTTTTTTTTTAGCTTGGTGTGTGGTTCTATAACATGGTCTTTTAAGGAACAGAGGTAAAAATATCCCAGGGATTTCTACTGATCCTGTTATGCATGATGGACAACTCCATAATTCTTAGGCTACTGGAATAACATGTGCCTCCCTATTCTAGTTTAAGCACTTTGTTTCAAACAGTCAACTTGAAACTAAAGTAATTCTTTAAACCATTGGTAAGTCTTAAATGTTTCATGGTTAGATTTCTTTATATTTTTTTAAAAAAATCTCAAGTACTCCGAGACATGGTTTAAAAAACAAAAAACAAAAAACAAAAAACAAAAACCTCAAGTAAATGGATGATTTCCTTTAATTAGAAAAGTCACTCTCTTTGCTCCCTTCTGTTAAGAAAATATTCTAAAATAGCAGGTTTTTTATACAAGAATTTATTTAAATTTGTCACCAAGTTTTATATGCTTCCATTTTAACCTTCTGGTTAAGTATGGCCACATTTTATCAATTACAGAGATACACACAGAATATTTTATGAGAGACACTATGGTATTGTAAAAAAGTGCTCTGGACTTTGAATCAGGAAAACAGATTTCCAGCTCACGTTTGCCAGTAACTGTGCACCCCACAGCAAGTCACCGCAGTGATCTGAGTTTGAGTTTGCTGATCTGTGAAGTGCAGTGCAGTGGGTACATTATGGAATTTCCAACCCTTTGTGCTCCAGTAGTCTAATGAGTCTACCCTTTCCCCCTACCCCTTACCCAACTGGGGAATCCAAATGGTGGAGAATGATGGAAGAAGCCCTTCAAAGATAAAGATTTCTTTCTTTCTTTTAAAATCATTTAAATAAAAACAGGTAAGGTGGTCTTCAGAAGGAATCTCTCTCTTTCTCTCTCTCCTATCTATCTATAAAACTTGAGACATTAAATAAATTCACCGTGTGTGTGTTCTTTGACAAACTGGTAACTATTAACTTAATGTGACATTTCCTTCTTATTTTAGTTTTTAGAGAAAAGAAATCAAATTTAAAATTAAAGATTATAACCCTTATTATTTCATTCTCTGTAACTGCATAAAATGGTTTACAAATGAGATTAGTATGTATTTAAGAGAGAAATTTGCAGGTCAATCTTCTTGATATTAGTTAATTGCAACCTTCTGTGTGTCTATAGTAACCTTATTTCCAGGGTTAGAGCCAGTTTTTTGCATTAGCTCTTCCAAAGGGACCACATGTCAAATATCCCTGGAACAGGGTACAATTTAAATTACTGGTGGTCTACCAGTTATTTTCAGTCTAGGAGAACAAACACCAGATGTATTATAGACAGACTTTAAAGGGATTATAAAGGCAAGGGGAAAATGTTCTGTTTCTCAAATTGTGGGATCCACCCATTGTTGCTCTGTATAATAATCTCATTCTGGAAGAATTCAATTCATATTTATCACCATGCTCTTTGAAATTATTCCATGAATGAAGAGTCTGTGCATAAGGCAACCTCGTATAAATAAGCAAGACATAATTCAGTCTTGGTCCCTAGCAAGTGACTTGGAATTTGCATGCCTGATTTAGAGAGAAAGATTGATGATGCACTGTGTGTCAAATCCTGTTTAAGGTTACTTGATAATGCCCTGTGGTTTTGTTTGAAAATAAAATGTTTACTGATTCAAGAAACAGTTTAGAACACGTGTCCGCAAAATGAATCTGCTTATTAAGGGCTAAATAAGTTTGAAAGCCAAAATCATTTTTGTTCTCTGTGGGGCGAGGTTTTCCTGGGGATTTTGCTGATATTTTCAACTTCTCTTCTTTATAACCCCTTGTCCATTTTCCTTCCCTGATCTCCAGCCGTACACTGGTTTTGGGGTGACACTGACACTCAGCACAGCCATTAACCATGATTTTGCTAAATGCTCAGTGAGGCCTGGTGTGAATTGATGGCCACCGTAGCCAGCTGTGCAGAGCCTTTGATCTTTATTTACATTTTGATTTCGTGTTTTGGTCCTGGTGGAGATTTTCTGACCAACACTAATTAAATGGATTTAAAATTCCTCACTAGGATTCCTTTTTAGCCACTGTCTTATTAGTGGAAGTCTGTTATGAACCTTTTCAATATAGGGCTATATAGTACAATGCAGTATATAACTCCTACTTATTTTTCCCACCCCTAAGGAAATATATATACACCATGTTATAAGGTAAACACATTTCCTATTACGCCTTGGCTATTTTCTAACCTATCTCGATATTTCCATTGGGAGTAATTAAAGTAAAAGTCCTTACCGTTTGTACCATCTCATAAACGTCACTGAACAACGTGCATTATAAAATTCACCAGAAAATCTTTTGCATTTTCTATATAACAAAGAAACGCAGTTCTTTAGGGCAATACTTAGAGAGATCGAGATTAGTCTGGGCATTTTAATAAAAGTGTCTATCTGTCAATATGTATATTTTAAACTTTTTAAAAATCAGAAGTAGGGGTTACGGGAAGTATCTTATAGGCTTGGCTAAATGTGTTAACATTTAAATCTGGAAATTTTAAGTATTCTCATGTATTTTGATTTAGCAAAGCACATATATAAATATTGATTGCAATCAATATATATCAGTTTGTACATCGATCTCTATCATATAATGGATCAAAGAATTACATGGAGTCAAAGAATATTTAGAAGCAAATGATATTTTCTTAGACATAAACTTCAAACACAGAATCTACAATGTTTAACTTACTTCTTAAAGAAAATATGTTGTTTTCATGAGAAGAGATGATGAGAGAATCTAGAAGTTATTTATATTAAATCTAGAAATAGTCAAATCTATAGGAACCCACTGGTCACTGAATGGAATTTTTTGATTGCTTCAGTCTGATGTAATTAGAGGTCATTGAAGCTTCTGGAGATATAAGTATGCTTTTTTTGTCCTTTGAAAGATCACTATATGGCATTTTCATTAACATTTTAAGTGGATGACCACTGTTTACTGAAATGTGGAGTTGGAGCTTTCCTAAAAAAGAATGTGTTTGTTCAATTATAATAGACAAATCTTTTCTCCTGGAAATGGCCTTCCAGCGGGCGCTCTCTCAAAGGTTATTGCCTCTCTTGCTGTTACTCTTTAGTGCCAACAGAAACATCTGCATTGGCAAAAGCTGATTAGTGCCTTGAGTTTTGTTGTCATTTGCTTATTTTACATATTATCTGTGAGGTGGATATAATTATCCTCATTTGCAGACAAGGAAATGAAACTCAGAACATTGTGTCCAAGCACATTGTAAGTGAACCATACGTATCAAGGACACTGTTAATGGGCTTCTTGGAATTGGAATGTGGGTTGGACAACTCCTAATTCAGGAAAGTAACTTAGCAGAGTTCTGTAAATCAGACCTCAGACTTAGTAGAAAACTTTAAAAATACATGTATTTTATTCATAAAATATCTATCTTTTTTTTTAACATTCATATTTTGTTCAACTATTCTGTGTCCCCAACTGAAAATACAAAGATGATTAATACAGTGGTCGCCCTTAAGGATCTAAGAAGAGCCTAAAGTGAGAGAGACAGGCACACTGTAGATAAAACCATGTGACAGATATTGTAATCAGTGCATTGTACAAATGAGGAGGGAAGAACTACTGTCGGTGAAGACACAAAAGATAATTCGGTGGAGGTGTTGGGTTGTAAAATAGAATGATAAAGGATGAGCATAAGCCAGATGAACTGGGAAAAGTCTGTTCCAGGCAGAGAGGACACTCCACAGACACTCATGTGTCAAGTGCAGGGTGCATTTTTAAAGCTTGCCTGTAACTCGACTGGTTTTGGCACTGCATAGAGTAGCGGAATTTGTCATGATATGAGACTGGAGATTTTGATTATGGCTGAGTTGGGACGGGACTTGTATCCCAGACCCTAGAAAGTCATATGTTCCTCAGGCAAAGATAACATGGTCATATCGCAAGATCATTCTGGTGTAGGATAAATTTAAGGAAACGTAATGAAGACTATGAGGAAATGTAGAATGTTATTAGAGTAGGACAAGAAGCAACTGATGAGAATGTAAACCACGTAGTAATGAAAAGAAAATTAATAAAAATTATTTGAAAAAAATATGAACAGGCAGGTATTGGGGACAACTTTAGGAGAAGAATATTAAAAAAAAGTTAAAATGACTGATGTTTCTCCTTAGAAATTTCCACTAACAGAGATAAGTAGGAGAGGCAGTAAGAACATGGGAAGCCTCTGGACTCTGTTTTGGACATTAGAAGGATTTTCAAAATTTCAACATAGGTGGTGCTCAGTAGTAGCCAACCTAAACCTAGATCTCAGGAGTGGTAGGGAGGTGTCACAGAGTAGTATAGGCAGTAGGACTGTACAGAAAGCAAAAATTCAGTTATTATGATAATAATAACAACATTAATAATAATAAACAAATGCCATCTGTCTGAGATTCAGTTCCTCAGAGGTAGACTCTGAAACAAGGACACGGTATGAGTGATTTATTTAGGAGGACCCCCAGGGAAATGTGGCAAAGGAGGAGGAAGGCAGGACAGGGCAGGAAAGTAAGCCAAACAACAGAGTGACCACAGGCAAAGTCCTGCAGAAGGGGACTTTGGCCTGATGCTGCAGGGGGACTCTGTTTTATTTATTTATTTTAAGGAATCTCTACACCCTATGTGAGGCTCGAACTCACCATTCCAAGATTGAGAGTCATAGGCTCTCCTGACTGAGATAGCCAAGCGCCTCTGTAGGGGGACTCTGAAGTTTGGATTGTATTTCATGATTGTTCTCTTAGGCAAGGAAGCTTGGGTACCCTTCAGATTGCCTCTAGGCCATTCCAGAGGGCTAAAAATTCCCAAGTCCTAGGAGTAACCCTCAGAAGAAGAGTCACAGGAGCTGGATATTGAAAGTAAAATCACCCAGTGGGTAGGCAGATAGAAGGGCAAACACTGGATGGGACACCAACATTATCTGCTACCAACATTATCCACTATCCACTCCTCAGTGCTTATAATATGATTTGTTTGTAAAATATTAGGCCCTATTTGATGTGAGAAAGGAGCATGAAGTGGCTGAAAAACTCTGGAGTAAGAATGAAGAGACTTGGCTTTTAGTCTCATCTTGGTCCAATGTAATGGAATTGGCAAGTTTCCTGACCTCTTTCTGCTACAGTTTTTTAATCTGTTAAATGGACAAAACAACATTTGCTTTGTTGCCTGGGAAGTAATTTGGTGTAATGAACAACAACTAAAAAAACAGAGCAAGAAAAATTTCACACTTGATCTTAGCCAAAAGGCCGAGAAATGATAAAGCAAGAACTATTACAAACCCGAGCTGAAGAATCTTCTTCAAAAGTTTCTTTTTTGGAGTGTTTGTGACTATCAAAAATAGCCATCTTTCATAAACTTTATATAAATGCCAGGTGTTGTGATCAAAGCCTCTCCCAAATAGACTATCAGTGCATGAGTGATTTAAAAACCAGAGAGAAATCAGTTTTATAAGTAATGATTAAAATGTTTCTCTTGGGACACCTGGGTGGCTCAGTCAGTTGCATCTGTCTTCAACTCAGGTCTTGATCTTTGGGTCTCAGATGGAGCCCAGCATGGGACTCCCTGCAGAGTGGGGAGCCTGCTTCTCCCTCTGATTCCGCTCCTCCCCACTGCTTGTGCTCTCTCTCTCAAACAAATAAATAAAATCTGTAAAAAAATAAAATGTTTCTCTTGAACATAAACTCCTGTTGTTTAAACTCAGAAGAAAAATTTCTCTTCCGTCATCAAACAGCTAAGAACCTCACAAAAACAAATTCAACGTTCTGGTTTTCTTCTTGATCAAAAGTTCTTGCCATTGCTAGAATTCCTCTTTTCATCCATCTTCTGTGGATGCAGATTGGCTAGGGTTGTTTTTTTTTTTAAGATTTTATTTATTTATTTATTTGAGGGAGAGCATGAGCACGAACAGGAGAGGGAGAAGCAGACACCTGGCTGAGCAGGGAGCCCAATGTGGGGTTTGACCCCAGGCTCCATGTGGGGCTCAATCCCAGGATTCTGAGACGGTTGAGACCATGACCTGAAGAGTTGAAGGCAGGCAGGAGGCAGGTGTTTAACCGGCTGAGCCACCCAGGCACCCTGGATTGGCTAGGTTTATAGCTACTTAATAGCTGTGTGATTTTAAGGATTCATTTGATATCTCTGAGTTTCAGTTTACTCATCAGCAAAATAGTAGATAATATATATTTCTCTGGGTTGTTTGAATTATTGAATGGGTAAAATGTTTTAAGCAATTTATGGCACGTGGAAAGAGTTCTATAGTTGTGTGTGTATATTATACACACACACACACACACATATATATAAAATATATAATAAAATAAAAGGTATGTAACTTTTTTTATACACCAGATAATTATAACTGTTCAGGGCCATAGAAGAAGTTTGATAAATATATGTTAAATGAATGGCTTAATTTTATCCTATGATTCTTTGGCTTTAAAATAAAGAGAATAATTGAAGAATTAAAAATATTATCTTTTCTTTTCTGCTCCTCAAAATGACCACTACATGTTGAGCCTAAGGAAATTTAATTACTTGTGCGATCACAAATGTCTGCAGTGGATTATACAATTTATAGAGTTTATTTTTTTAATGAAAGTCAACATTTTGCTTTTATTTTATATGTTATATATGGAATGAAACAGTTAAAATTTCAGTTATTTGTAAAGTAGCTTTTTTTACACACAAGATGGTATTGGACAAATGGCCAACATATTTTAGTTAACAAGATGGCTCAGAGAATGTCAACCAAATTAGACAAATTTACAAGATTAAAAATTTACATGAACATGGTTAAAGGAAAACCTTTTAAGGTGTTTCACTGTGTAATGTATTGTTCATGAAATAATTTCGTTTTGTAAATGTTATAATTTTTTCTATTTGGTAGAACCTAAAGTTTTGCTTAGGATTTGATGGTTCACTTTCTATATCACTAGATAAGGCACACAGCAGAACTGAGGGGTCCAAACTTACACCAAGAGTAGTTTATTATGTGTGTCTTTCAAAATGTCCAAATTCTGTGCTTGATTCTAGACCAATTAAATTCTGGCAGCTATAATTAATTTTACAAAATCTACTAAAGATCTTAGAGAACGATTTAATCATAAAATGGGTCAGAATACTTAAAGGTAGCCTTAAATACTGTTGGTATTAAGCCTATCATAACAAAAGTCTGGCAACATGGAAGGAGCATGGAGAGGAGGACAGCTGGGCCACATCACGTTCTGCTCATCCAACTTGACCATGGGTGACCAGGGATTTCAAAGCCAATGCTTTCTTATGAATGCCTTGTCCCCTTCCATCACCCAGCTCATTGTTTAGTCTAATATACTTTCTGCTTAGCCAGTTCCATTCAGTATTTCCTAGTCCCTTCCCATTTGGCTTTGGCAATGCATTCTTGTGAATGGGTGGCATTCTGAAAAGTTTCCATTTTTCTCCTTGAGAAAGAATGTGAAACCTAGACCTCTTCTAATTTTTATTCAACAGAATTCCATTTCGTAAGCCTTTCCTAAGAAAATAATATAATACTGATGATAATAGTATCTGAGATTTATCGAGTACTTACTATGTGCCAGGCACTATGCTAAACACTACATGTTCATTATTTTATTTAACACTTAAAACAATCATAAAGGGAAAATACTAATATTATGACCATTCTGTAGTTGAAGAACTGAAGCAGAGAATGGGTAAGTAGCTTACTTATAGGTAATGGCCATTAAGTGGTAGAGCTGGGATTCAAGCCTTCTAAAGCTGACTCCAAAGACTGGGCATTTGTGATAAGTATTCCAAAAGATGTAGATAATTATCTCTTGAGCTTTTGGGGGCTTATGATAAAATCATGCACTGAACAAGTAATAAAATGTACAAATTAGATACCGTATTTTTAGTAGCTGCTACAGGCAAATGGGAAAAATCAAAAGATTAAGTGTGAATACAGGAATCTTCAGAGAAGATGGTCAAGATTTTGCTTTTTTAGAATTAAAAAAAAAGATCAAGAATTAAGTTGAAAGAATCAGAGAGAAGGAAGGAGACAGAAGCATTTCACAGACATCAGGAAAAGAGCCTGAATCTTTCTGAGGGGCCAAAACATCAATAGCAGACAGAAATGCATGAATACTTTCTTCTAGCCCAGTGGTTTTCAAATGATTTCCTAGAGCTCTGAAATTCTTGGAGTCAAGTGACCCCTTCCCTGCTTCAACTGAAATTGCTCCACATCTATCTGTGCATATGTGTATATAGATTTCCATCCTGGCAGATAGACAGCAAGCTTCATCTGGCATCGTAGATCATCACTTGGCTCTAATTACTTTTCCTGAAAAGCTAATATTCCCAATGACACTTTATATCTTCTTAGAGTTCACAATTCACAAGGATGGCTTTCATGACATCATATTTCTCACAGCCCGGAGCATAGTAGGTGTTCAGTAAATAAATGAAAGGGGGGGTAGGGAGGAAAATCTGTTGTGGATATAAGCAGCGTCTCTTGCTTCCTTATTCCCCAGAAACAAGATTTCCAAACTTTTGAAACTCTATATTTTACTATTGCCTTTCCTCTTCCAGATTAGAACTGAAAATAAGGGAAATGTAGAGTACCGGGTCTCTTTCTCCTTGCTTGTAATTATTTCCTCCAATCAGGATGTAGTTTCAAGGGTGGCCAACACTGTCAAGCACACTCTACTCTCCTTTGAAATTCCTTGATTATGAGAAAGCGCTTTGCATGTAATCACTTCAATTACTCAGTAAAACTTCCTGTGTTCCTTCTGCTGTGTTTTGAATTTGGATTTTTAAAGAGGCTTTGCTACTTTCTCCTCAGATTCATTTAAAAATATATTTGGAAGGAATAGAACAAAATGGCTTTTGAGTATGAGCACACATCTAGTTGTCCAAATTAGCTTGCCCAGACTGGAGAGTCCATAGGATCGGAGCAGACAATAGAGATGGCAGAGGCATCAGAATGAGGGGCTTTTTTCTGAGGGCTAATCCAAGACTTCAGATTCCAGGGAGATTGCAAGCTGGGAACTTGGTAGCAGGCTGCTGCATTTGAAACCATTCATTTTGTCAGAAATTCCTCTGGCATGAAGTTCTGGGGTTACTTTATGGGCAATACACTTCTTTGGCCTTGAACTTGGTTTAAAAAAAAAAAGCAAAAACAAAAACAAAACCAAAAATGAAAACAAATATAGCAACCACAGCAAAAGACCCTCTTTGCTGGACCTCCCAGTGCAGGGAATGATAGCTTCAAAAAGAGATTCTCTGTTGATCTTTGAGGGCTAGGACTTGTTCTATGATATTACAGTCACTGTGTTGGCAAAGTCTGCAGAGGAAGCTGCCAGGCTCCTGATCATGGGTGGTAGGGGGGTTTACAGGACTAGGCTGGGACTCCCTTCCCAATTGGCTCATCAAATATAGTCCTTTCAGATTAACCACTCACTCAAGCCACTTGGAGGCAGGAGTCAAAGATTTTTCCATGTAAACCTCTGCACTCTTAGAAACTCAGTCATGGGCACTGTGATGAGGTCTTGATGGTTTTATATTCAGTGATATTCCGTGATATATCCCCCCCACCACCATTTGAAGATTCATTTGACTATATCAGCATCATGTGAAAATAAATACTTGCATTTATTAAGCACCTACCATGTTCTGAGTACTGTGATATGCACTCATGATACTGAGATGAATGAGACCTGGCTTTGACCTCACAGTTTAATGGAGAAAATTCTTCTAATAAAGTGATTGGAATCCTCTTTCTACCTTACCCTGAATTTAGACTCTCATTCCCAGGGAACTCTGTGGTGGAGCAAGAATCGCATGGTACTTGAACTGCCAAGACTCTGTTCTCATGACACTTTCTGTCTCCTGTAACCTTTTCTAGAGAAAATCTCCAGGCTCTATGCTCCAATATCTCAATTCTAATTTGCTTGGCGTGAAAAAGCTAAAGGCAGAAGAATTCTGGATTTTTTTATTTGGCATTCAAAAATTAGAGAAAAATTTAAGAGGGGAGAGATGAGAATTTGTATCAGATGGTGACACTGGGAATATAAGGGGAAAACACACACAAAAAATTGACAAAATGTTTTACATCATCAGTACTGCCCTATATTTATTCCTTTAGTTCCATAATCAAAAGGGAAAGGAAAGGTTACTTGACAGTCATTAATTATTTGTTAGGTTTCCCTTATTCTTTACAAAAATTTTGGGAAGCAAGTGAATCATTTTATTTTGTGGAGTCTCTCTCTATAAGGTGAGGGATATTAAAATAGGTTGTCTACATTCCTGATGCCATAGTGAGTAAGTGGTGGGCCACATTTTAAATTTGTCTATCACTTTCCCCAAACCGTGTTATTTCCACTAGGTGCGCGTATAATTTTTATCTCATATTTTTTACACATGAAAAACTATGTTTTAAGGCGATCACACAGGTTGACACATCCAGGGAAGTAAGAAGAAATATAGAACATCTTAAAAGAATAATGGCCAGTGCTTCCTAAGAAGGATGTGGGTCTCAGCTGATTCAAGATTCTGAAACTGGTGATCCGAAAATGGTAATGTTATCAAAACATTTTAAAGTTGAATGGGCTGACAAGTTTAAAATAAAGTTAATATGGTGATCTGTTAAACTGACTCTGAATTGATGTCCAAATATTCATTGAGATGGCCAAAAGGTAACTGAAAGTAATTGAGAGTGTAGGTCAGGTGACAGCTCATTCTGGAAATATAACTTTAAAATTATACTTGCTCTTCCCTCTGCCTGAAATTCCCTGTCCCACCTTTTTCAGAATGATTTCCTTTTGATATTCTGGCCTTAGCTGCCTTGTCACCGCTCCCACTTGTCACCCCTCCCACTTGTCACCCCTCCCACTTACTGTTCCCCTGCCCAATCTCAATTTTCCACCCCCACCTGTCCCACCATTCTTTTGTTTTGTTTTGTTTTAATTAATTAATCAATCAAGTAATTTTTTAATTTTATTTTTTCAGTGATCCAAGATTCATTGTTTATGCACCACACCCAATGCTGTCCCACCATTCCAACGCATCGCTATGCTTTATGTTCACCATACCACTTACTATCTGAAATAATCTTAGTCATTATTTATTTACTTGTTGGCTGTCTCTCCCAGCCAAAATATCATCTCCAGATCACCAGAGACCTTTGTCTATCTTGTCAGCAGCGCTTCCTGGTGAACATTTGTGGTGTAGGATGAAAAAAAGTAAAATGTAATTTGCTGGTTAATTTCAGGCATCATTAAAAAGTATGCAGGACCTACTTAGATGCTCATTTATTAACTCTACTTTTAGTTATTTTCAAAGATAAGTGATGAGTTAATTTACAGTATTTTTGCTTTTGGCCCCACACATTCCTAAAGTGTTCCTATGGTGATATTTTTAATACAAATTTGCACGTGCTTTTTATGTCATATTTGTATAGCATAATGAATATATAATAATACTAGAAAAGAGTATAATACTATGTGCTACATCCTCACAGTTGAGTGGAATTGCCCTTCTCTACATCAGAGCACAATATTTGGCCTGTTATATATTACCATCTTCCTCCGAAAGCAGTGGCCCTATTTGGAGTTAAGTGTAACATTAGTGGTAGTTCAATAGCTGGAAAAGATTAGCAAAAATGAAAACAATATTTCTTTTGGCAGAAAATTAAAATTACATTTTAATTATTACCATTTAAATTTTATTTTAGTGAAACCTACACTCAATCTGTAACTCATGGGGTAATTATATACTTAATAGTTTAGTCTTCAAATTTGTTTGAGTTTTGACTATTTTCTCTTGCATGTCCTTGTTGTTATGATATATCTGATAGGAGGTAGAACACTGACTGCTTTTTGTTTTTATTTCAAGAATTAAAGTAAAATGAAGAATTTATATAACAATTCCATTTTTTTCAGAAGTTATTTTCCTTCCCGTCATTAAAAACAGTTTAAATTGTAGATCCCTTTGAAAAATTCATCTCCTCTGTCTATGGGACTACAACACACTTACACACACCTATACACGCTTTAACCTCAGTAGCAGAAAATTACGTTAATCATGAAGATAATTAATGCACCACATTAATAAGCCCTTGGGCAACTTTTACCCTACTGAAAAAGTTTTTCATTCTTAAATCAAATATATTGAGTCATTACATTTTAAAATGGATTTGTCTTTAAGAAGTGTTACACCACCAGAAATCCTGAATGAATAGTATCAAAATCTTTGTAAGTAAAAGCAAATGCAGTTTTGGGGAGATGACCCTTCAAGAATAATGACATCAAACGCTCAATTATTTTAAGGGCTATCTGTGAATTTACTACTTGTAATTTATCTGCACACATTTTGAATCTGTGAATAATTTTTCATATATTCTTTAATACTTTCTTAATTTCTTTATAAGGAAATCAAAGGATGGTAATTTAAATGCATTTGATTTCTATAGATTCTATGAAATATTTTACCCATTGTTTTATTATTTTGAAGTAGCCACAGTCTCATGTCCTACACCTAGAGTCCGATAAGCCCACGTAATACAAGGGTGATTTACCAAGTATTATATAAACTCGAGGTGCAGGTGAAAACACTGAAGGCTTCAGGGTATGTGACAGCATCATCTAGCTCATATGCTTATCTTCATCTTGCTCCCTCATTTTCTTGACACATATTTACCTCAGTAAGATTTTGATTACATCTGCCAGAATGAGCAGAACTCAGCCCGCAGTAAATCTGTTTTAGAACTTTATTAAAAAAAAAAGGAATGGTAAATATATGACAGATAACTACTAAAGGAACTCATTATTTTACCAGTTAGCTGCAATCGGCTTTGCTCTGCTGCTTAGCTTTCAAGAGGTTATTTTTCTTGCTTATTTTAAACTTTATTCTGAAATATGATTTTTCCCCCATAGGCATTCTGCCAAAGCTTAATAAATTTAGTGAGGTCTGACAAGTCTGTTTATATTTTTGTGAACTATGAAGATCAGGGGTTCCTCGAGTAGATGTGAAAGGAGTGTAAGGTGTCGTTTAGTTAATTTAAAACACATTATTGGACAGTTATTCTTGATCTTAATGGCATCATAATTAAATTTTATTCCAGTTGAAAAACAAGGTCTCTGGTTTTGAATATGGGTAAATATTTCAAAGGCTTTTCTTTGTGATTTATGGGTACTTTTCATATAGGTGTTTTTATTTTTATATTCCAAACGCGTTTTCTTAACAATACGTATTTTTTTTCCTAGTTATGGTGGATTTCAACTTTGAAAAAAAAGATAAAAAATCTATGACCAAATATTTATCTGTAAATATTACATAATCAAATTATATGTAAATATATGGGCTGACATAACCTTATAAGCATGAGCTAAAGAATGGATTACATGGGAAAATAACACTTTAAAATTACTGCATTTATGAGGATTTATTATGTGAGAATAGTTTTACTACATTGTTTTAATACTGCTATAAAATATATTTATGTACATTTTATATTTTATTGTTCCTAAATATCCACAAAATATGTAAGAGAAGTTTCACAAGGCTGCTTGCAGAAGTGGTACTGGGTGGGCACAGAGAGACGGCACTGACCAAAATGTGGGGAAAGAAAATTTGCATCTGGTCAGAAATAGTATGCTTTGCTCCCCACATGACCCACCCCAGGGGGTTGTTATGCAGATTAAATGGTATGATGTTATATAAAATTCTTGTCCAGCTCTGGACATATAATAGCCTATCAATAGATGGCAGATTGTGCATTAAAAGAATTGAATCCAATTGACATATCTTTAGTTTTTAATGCCTGAATAGAGATAAGTTGTGTTCTACTCTGTGTAGATTGGATCATGTTTATGGTGTTCATTCTCCTCTGAACTTAGTGACTTAAGAGGGCATTTGAACATAAGCAAGAGCTGAAAATAAGTAGTTGAAAGGACAGGAATGAGGTTCATCACTTGAAGTGGTACACATCATCATGTATTTGAAAGGGAAGAGTAATTGTCTTTAACTCTGAGAGGCAGAAGCAGGACCAAATCCCTGAAAATTATAAGGTGGTAGATTTCAGATTAGTATGAATGAAGGAGAATTTTCCAGCGGTACAAATGCTCAACAGCAGAAAGTACTACCTGAAATGATAGTGGATTTCTTTGAATAAATACGAGAAGATGAATGACTATTAGCTGAAGGTGTTGCTTATGGCAATGGTAAACTAGGATTTTAGAATCAATGTTTTATTTCAATGTCCAAAAAACTAACCACTAAGAGGGTTCAGAAGAAATGGAAGATGATACAGATGTATACAGGACATACGAAATTCTGGAGTCGTGATTAAGAGAAATGACTGATCCATACTTCCACCGACCAAATGGAGAAATCAAGTAGACTATTAGGGAGCAGATCTCCCCATTTTCCACATTTTATTCAAATTTAAATTAGAGGAAAAACTCTATCCTCTGTTGCAGACTGCTGTGCAATACTTTACTTCTTTTTTCTTTTTCTTTTCTTTATTTCTTCTTCTTTTTTTTTTTTTTTTCTTGCAGGAGGTTAGTCACATAGGTTTGGGCACCAATCCTCAATTTGTATGTACTAAATATATATAGTAAACCTCAGTACTTCATCTGTAAAGTGGAGGTAATAATAATGCTTATGCATATGTTTGTCATGAGGATATATAGAGATACTTAAAGACAATTTCAATGATGTAGTAAGATAAGCCCACTCAGTGGGCTGGTCTTATAAAATACTTTTCTAGTGAGCCTGGGAAAACTTGTGAAGTGGTAATAATTAAAACAGCATATGGTCATTGAAGGAACTTTGTCATACATAAGCAATGAGTTGTGGGAGTGGTAATGAACTAAAGGTGTATTTGGCACAAGACTTCTAAATTTGGGGAGGCGGAATTCTGCCTTTTTGCACATACTGGAATGTGGTTTTGCATTTCTGGCATTTAAAAAATAATTTAAAGACATAAAATGTGGAATAAGCTTAAAATAGTGCTCTGATAAATGTCTATTATTACTTATGCTCTGGAGTTAATGCATTTAAATTATTTATAGCAAAATCTACAAGGGATATAACCTGGTGATTTCCCAGGCACATTTCTTAAATTAATGAAGATGGTATTTCTAGTTATTTTTAAATTTAAAGAAATACAGTGAAAATAATAAGGTTGCAGAAACTGTAACCAGATGAATATTACTCACTAGCCATCATGATGACCAAAAACTAGGATACCTGAGGGAGAAAGAAAGAGAATAAATCCAGTTCTACTTAACTTACAGTTTAAAAATCATGAAAAATATAATACAAAGAATGGAAATACAAAATGAAATGTAAAAAAAATCCATGAAATAAATTCATATATCTCTCGCGACTCTCTCAGGTTATTGTTGTTGGGTTTACTGGTAGAAGATCATTTCTACTGTGGATGGAGAGAGCATATCTCCTATTTCTTTGTATGACCTCATATCTATTAGTACATTGGGCACTCAAAGATTATTAATGTTATTTCCCGGCAGGTGCAAGAATTGGAGTAGGTTTGAACATATGATTTATGTTTGTAATAAGATGTGTAAATACAGCAGTCATCCAAGAAATAGTAAATGGGCCAATACGGTGGGGGGGGGTGATAAAAATACTTTCAGTTACCCACTTTACACCCACAGGTCCTGGAGGATGTGGGCCAGGATTTTTAGCAAAACCCATCTGTAGCTGACAGACTTAGTGTAATTCCTCTATTTTTCTGATCCTTTTAAATAAATTATTTGGCAAATTTTTTGCACTGCTACATCAATTTTTCAGTTACATTTTGCACAAGAATTTTGGATTTGCATCCCAGAGGAGCCTCTGGGAAGCCTTGGGGTATCAGATAAACTTGGACTGGAGGAGCGCCAGACATATAAAAGAGCCTCCAACAAGGATAATACTAGTTGTAAAATCCTCCTTCCTTAGGAATCTGAGCAGATAAAGGAAAAGACAGTTTTGCAACTTCCCCTTTCAAAGATACAGATCTCTGTCTTTCAAAACAGCACTATTGTTTGCTAATCTTCCTGCAATGTCAAGTGTAATTTTTGTGCTTTCTCCTGATTACTTGAATAAACAGCACATTGCAAAATGGTTCTCTGGGGCAGCAGTGAAAGCATCATTGCGCAGGACGAGACAGAAACCACTACGAGGTTAAGATTGCCATCACGACTTAATTAGAATAAATATTTTTTTAAAGCTTCCTTATTATATCATTCAGTCAAGATTTCTTGAATACTCATTAAGTGAAAAGCATAGGAATAGATAATTTGAAAGATACAAGGAAATGTAAGGCCTAACTTCTACCTTTAATGAGTTTACAAACTACTCAGAGAGCTAAGACAAGACATATGCAAGGCTGTTTATTGTTGTTGTAATCACTACTACAAACTCAGTGGCTTAAAACAATGCAAGCTTATTATCTTTGTTCATGTAGGTCAGAGGTCCACCATGAGTCTCCCTAGGAAAAAATGCACGTGATGGCCTACTGGTGTTCCTTCTGGAGACTCTAAGGGAAAATCTGCTTCCTGCCTTTTTCAGCTTCAAGAGGCTGCCCCAGTTCTTAGCTTGTGGCCCCCTCCCTTCATCTGCAATGTCACAATTTGCATTTCTGTGACCTTTCTTCACCCATCATAGCAAGGTCTCTCTGAACACAGCTGGGGAAGGTTCTCAGATTTAAAGGACTCATAGGATAAGGTAGAGTACACCTTGATAACCCAGAATAATCTCTCATCTCAAAGTCTTTAACCTTAATCACATATGCAAAGTCCCTTTGCTATGTAAGGTAACATTCATTGGGTGGAGCAACTGGGACGGGGGTATCTTTGGGAGCCATTCTGCCTACCACAACATATAAAATTAATGTGGTATCTTTAGGACCTCGCAGAAAGCTCCATAAATGTTTTGAATCAATGAATGAATAGAAAGATATAAAAAGCAATATATTAAAGATATAAGGGAAGTGTATTTAGGTTTTTGGAAATACACAGCACTTGTACATAAATTTACAGGGCTTGGGTATGGCTATAGAAATATCTTATTGTTTGAAGTCAAAAGATTCCAAGTCAAAAGACTTAAACATATCAATTCAGAATATATTTTAGTATATGCTTATAAATATATTCTTGGGTATTGTTTTAATTATCAATAATACATTTTAATGTCAATACATGTTAATAGTTCCTAAATTTTCCTATTACAAATTATACATTATTAAGATGGTATTTATTAGAACTGAAATCAATCTCAATAGAGCATCAATGGAAATGGATCTTGGGTTTGTCTTAAAATCTAAAGATGTGTGTCAGAGAATAGGGGATCTTTAAAAGTTCTAGAAAAGATCTTTATTTTCAGTTTCAATTTCTTCTTTTGTGAAGACTTTGGGTCACTTAAAAATCTAGCAGTCCACTAGCTGGTAAACTGGTGTTCTTCAGAGTAGTTTATGGTGCTTTTGACCAAAAGATTTTATTTATGAATTTATATGTGTGTATATGTATATGTGTGTTTATGTGCATAAAATTAAATGGTAAATTTGCTGCTACCTTTCCATTTTGCTTAAAGACAAACAACACACATTTTGGGCATATCAGGGGAAAATTAATAAAGCTTATCCAAAATCTCCTTTTAGTAGTCAGTAAGATGTTCTAGACACTGCTTGCTATAAACTGCAAGGTGGACGATATCTTTAATTGTTTGCTTTATAGACTTGAATGTAAAATGAGAAGCTAGCTTGAATTATTTGGATATAAGAAAAAGTTAATATTTTTATCATTGAGAAATTGAGTCAGTAGGATTTTTTTTTTTTTTTTTGGATAGAGCATGTCAATACTCAATCTCCTTTTTAACTGATTTAATGGAAAAAAGCCCACAAATACTTTTAGTTTCTGGATGCTGTATTTCCCTTAAGTAACCTCAAGAAAATTATTTTAGTGGCATGAAGCCAGGCAAGATGCCAATGCAAAGTTGAGCATGCCCCAAATGTTTACATTTTAAAATATCAAGGTATTTTACTTATATGTAATTTTTCACTAGCAATATTTTATCACATGGAATTCTGTGACTTTTTCTGCCTCTCTAGATTAGTTAATACAGTGATGCATCTGGAAATTTAAATTCATAGTTAGTGTCACTGAAAATTTATTGTAAAATAATGATGGAATTTTAGATTAAATAGCTGTTAAACACTAAGGAGTTTCCTAATATCATTATGCCAAACGCATGTCTTCACTTCGCATTTTTACTTTAGGTATTTTCTGTTTGAGATATTAAATGACCAAAAGAGTATCTTAAATATTTCAGTACCAATAAGGATAATAATAACTAAAATTGTATTATATTCCTAAATATTTCCCACATGTTTGTATGACTATTAACCACGATTACTATAATTAATAATTATAAAATAAATATAATTATAAATCACCATCACACCTTTGTTATAATCATTTTTCAGAGGAGTGAAGTGAATTAATTTGTTTAGGTTTTCTCCGTTAGTAAGTGGTTTATTTAGGGTTTGAACCAGTTGGCCTTGACTTTCCCTCTTTGCGTACATTAAGAAAATCAAATAAATTCATAACGAGGTATGTTGTTAAATCATAGGGCATTAAAGCTATCTATTGTACACAAACGCTGAATTAAAAAATTAAGCAAGACACAATGGTTTTTTTTGATAAGTAACTCTTAGGATGCTGCTGAGTAACCACAAGGCACATAGCCCTTTGGGAGGTGGAAATTTTTTTCTGTGGAAAGTGAAAAAAAAAAAAAAAACAACAGCTAAAAAAACCAAACCTGGAAAAAATATTAGTATGACTTTAAACATAAGAAATGCTAGGATAAATATATTCTTTAAGGGGTGGACAGAGATAGCTAAAGAAATTATTTTATTTACTTTTAGAAGAGAAGGCTGTAACCTCTCTTACTCATAAAAATAAAAATAAATAAATAAATAAACGAACCATGCGAAAGAGATTTAGAAAACTCTGTGAACATTTTCTTCTTTTATCAGGGCAAAGAAAAAATAAGTCTGAGATAGTTATAATCTGGTGTTCTTCATTGTGGGTGTTCTGCTAAATGTCATCACCTAGTCAATATATGAGGTATAATTCTGTTTTAGAGTTGCAGGGTGAGAACATTTTGTTCATTCGAGAGTTCATTTTTCTCTCTCTATTCAGAATTAGATTAAAACATTGAGCAACATACTTCATCTATTCTTTAAGCTTGGCAATTTCCATAACTTTGCTATTTTTTTCCTAACATTATTGTGAATTATAAAAGCATATAAATATAGCAAGATTAATTAAGGAATATAGACAGTTTCAAGAACCATGAATTTGCCTCCTCATATTCAACATTACATGGCTAGAGAACAGTGATGTTTCTGGTGGATCTGAGAGTCCCTTAGTTCTATAAAGTCTCAGGAGTCCAGTGCTTACAAATATTCCCAAACTCGAGAGAGGTAAGGAGTCTGCCAAACACCCTACCATTTGGAATGAGGAGTACCAGGCTCATATATTAGGAACTTAAGTGTAAGATTTAAAAGACAACAAACAAACAAACAAACAAAACCTAAACCATACTGTCTTTTAACAAAGAAACTAGATATAAATTTGTCTTTTAAATTACCAAGGTCCTTATGTTATATGGGAACATGCTATCATAGCATTAAATAGCTCTTTAAGTAATTCCTGAGTAGAACCAATAGACCAGATGCTACATAGTATAGTATATTCTAAAGAACCCTCCCACCCCACACACACCCCTACACATACAGAGACATACACATTCACACAAAAGCAGTGCCTCGCCAGGTGAGGCCTTTTTCTCTCAAGTTTGAAATGTAATTCCTGGTGTTGAGTGCCATCTGGTAAATGGAGTTGCCCTCAGATATCCCCAAGACCACAATAAACATGCAACATGTACATATAATAAAAGGGAAACCTTACTTTTATTTTGCGGCTTTTAAGATGCTCAATGAATGGATTAAACAGTTGCTTTGAAAAGGGCCTTATAGTGAATATTTCATTTTTCTTACACTAATGATTTTATCCTTGTTGGATTCTCAACTCAGAAAAAAGAAATCGATTCCCCAAGTTCATACATTTTACTAATATGCCAGTGCCCAGCATACCAGGTGTGGAATGCTTAGGCTTTATAAGTTGGGGGGCACTGCAGATTTAACAAAGCGGCCAACACCTGGAAATACATAAAAGCTGGCCTCTAAGCACAGGGTGATGAGTGTTAGTTAACTAGGCCCCCTGGATTCAGAGAATGGCCCCTCGTGGCTCAGAAAAGAAAACCGAAAGGCAGCATCATAGAGTTTAGTTTTAGCTCAGATTTCCTGGTGTTCTCAAAGCCTATCTTCTCTACTCCCAAAAGGCAAGAAACAGCTCTAGTTAGGACTGTCCTTTTGATTTTCGGATAATTTCTTTTAATATGCGCCACGCTACTGCTTTATAGACACGAGTAAACTGCATGGGAAAAAAATGCTGATTTCTGTTGAAGTGGATATGATATATTTCTAGAGGAGAGATAACCCTACTTTTTAACTCACTTGACAATTCTTACCTTGTGATGACATACTTTAACTGTTACTGTCGCTTCCCTGGATGTTGCTTTGTGGTCTCACCACAAACCCTGCAACAGATTTCCTGGGAGTGTGGCAAAAGTTATGAGTGAGTGGTTGAGTCTATGATTTCACTGAGTAACTTTAGAGTCTTTTTGGTGGTTAATCCATGTTGAATTAAAAAATAAAACAACTTTACATTACGCATCCTCAAATCCTGTCTATTGTTTTCAGTCAGGTAATTTTTTTTTTTAATGTTATAGGCAAAGACTTGCCACATTCCCAGGACCCTCTACTCAGAAGTATAGATTGCATACGATTCCTTAGAAGACAGACGTTTTGTTAAAAATACCTATTTTAAAAATTTTTTCTCGTGACTGATTTCTCTGTGTGTGTGTCCATACTATGTGCTGGACTTATCCTTCAAACAATGAGCTGTCTTCAGTCATAGTTACTTTATGTTCAAAAGACAAAGTAATTGAAGTCCTGTTATTCATGTTCAAACTGTGTAAAATACGAATAGAGAGGAAGGGGGGAGCTTCAAAATAAAGGTCACCAATATGCAGATTACTCTTAAGTATCTTCTTTTATCGTTAACATCATCTTGCTGTGTCCCTCATTGAGCCTGTAATCACATTTAGATGTCCTTTATATTAACCATCTTAGACTGGAGCAATGTTATCTAATAGAACTCTTGGCAATGATGGAAATATTCTATATCTGCCTTGTTCACTACAAGAGCCGGTAGACACACACATTTGGCTATTGAGTACTTGGAACAAAGTAAGTGCAACTTTAAAGTTCAGTTTTAGTTTTACTTAATTTCAGTTTGAATTTACTAAATGCCTTGAGCCCATGGGAGTAACAGGACAGATGTAGGCTTTTGTGTGATCACTGTACCCACTCTTGAACAGTTGTTCAAATAAATATGCCATTACACGTGCTTGTATCATATTGTTTTTTGATTCTGTTTCATATATTTAAAAATGTTATGTATCTGATCCAACGTTTTAGTTGAACTACTACTCAGTGTTAGACATTAGACATTTAAATTTTGTTTTCTGTACAGCAATTACCCAATAGCCATTTCCTGTCCCTGGAGTATATATTCCTTCTTCATTAGCAGCTGCTATTAAAGATAAGTGTGTCCTAGTCCTTAGTTGCTACAAGAAAATGCTACAGAGAGACTGGTTTACAAACAACAGAAATTTATTTCCTACAGTTCTGGAGGCTGGAAGTTCAAGATCAGGGCACTAGCAGATTCAGTCTGGTGAGGGCCTGCTTTCTAGTTCATATATGGGGCGTTGTTGTGCCCTCATATGGTGGAAGGGGCAAGAGATCTCTCTGGAGTCTCTTTTTACAGGCACTAATCCCATTCAAGAGGGCTTCACTCAAAGCCCCCGGCTCCTAACACTATCATCTCTGGGGTTAGGATTTCAGTATTTGAACTTTGGAGGAACACAAATGTTCAGATTGGATTTAAGCCAAGGTGAATTAATGTGTTGACCAACATTTTATATACATGCTCTGAAATGAGCCATATTATATAAAGGAAATTAATACAAATTATGATGAATTTTGCAATATTTTCCTACATTAAAGTTCTTCAACATGAATTCTTCAGTGGTGATGCCTATAGATGACAAATCACCAATTAGAGGGTGTAACAAATAAGGAAGGAAAGAACAAGAAAATATGGTTGTGTGGGAATGATAAGCAACACCGAAAATTATACAGATGCTCTTTTCTCAGATGTGGGAGGTAAGAATTGTATAAAAGTATGGTGACTACTAAAAAATTCAGTAGAATAATCACATTTTAAAGCTGGGAAGTATGTTGGAAATCTCTCAATCTGGATTTCTGTCAATGTGGCGACTTGATACCTGGACAGCTATGGCTTCAAATCACACTTTATTAAGAGTGTAACCGAATGCTAGTTCCATACCGTCTCCAAATCTCAGTTCCCTTATTTATAAGTCAGTAAGAACAGAAATACATACCATTAGATATACATATCTTTTTTTTTTTTTCCAGGTAGGGTGGGTTGGTAGGTGAGATAATACCTTTGAGATGTTTAGCACAGTACCTGGCTCATAGTGTCCCATTTTAGTAGGGAAACTGAGATGTAAGGAGCTTAATTGATTGTCTCAATTAGTGACACATTTCGTGAGATAGTTGGGATCTGAAACCAGGTATCTGACTAAACTGAGTCTGTAAGAGTAGAAGCACCAAACAGAATGGCACCATGCATGTGCCAGTCACTTAACAAATGAAATAACTAGTCCCAGAGCACAGAACTTGTCAGTGGTCTGTAAAGCACAAAGTCACACCAGCTTCTTCCCCATTTACACAAATGCCAACATCACTTGTGCCTGAAAACGTGGGACTTTTGAAAATACAATTTTTTAAAACTATGGGCAACCTTTTAAAATGGGAAGTATAATAATGTACATTTTTTTCCTATCAATCCACCTAGTTTATGGTTTACTAGAGACTTCAAAGTTATCATCGATTTAAAATAATATTATATTGGCAATGAGTATTCATCCTGTATTTAAGGAATTACTCAGGGTGTAGCAATTAAAAATTCTCCTCACAAGATTCTCTGTTTTACCAAAAAATTTTCAGACACAGTTTGGGGGACTTATACAAACAGTTTAACACCTAAAGAGTATAAAGGTGAGAGCAAGAGATGGGCAA
Source organism: Ailurus styani (assembly GCA_002007465.1). NCBI lineage: Eukaryota > Metazoa > Chordata > Mammalia > Carnivora > Ailuridae > Ailurus > Ailurus styani. The sequence goes on along the minus strand of LNAC01000698.1, from coordinate 86,971 downwards.
ATCATCATTACTATAATTTAGAAAGAATAAAAGGAATGTGTTACCAAGACAAAGTGGAATAACAGCACAACTAATAATTTATTTCACGTGAATATTTCTTTATAGTTTAGGGAGATTTTAAGTTATTTATATATATTGGTTTATTTTGTAGCTTATTACTGATCATTTCTTTTATGTTCCATCCTGGGCTAATTTTGGAGGTTATAATCTTAAACAAAAGACATGGTTCTCATGGGGCTTACAGAAATTTCTCCATCCTATGGGGTGTGATCAACTCTTTGAGTCTCACACATGGATCTTTATTCTTTTGGAATCTTGTAGAAGTTATTTTAGTATAGAAATAATTTACTTAAGTTTCCTCAACTATAAAATGGGAATTAAAATAATTCTTTCTATTTATGAGTTTATTGTAAGGATTAAATAAGACAAATTTTAAAGACCTTTGGACACAATGCTGGCATACACTAAAAGCTCAACGCATATTAGCTGTCATCTTGACATCGAGAAACCAAATAACCTGTCAAAAGAGAAATATAAACATATAATATAGATAGGTTTAAGTGTTTATTGTATTTAGTGTGACAATAAAAATTGTGAAAATGTGTGATCTATTAAATAAGTTTATTCAACTTCCTTGTGGTGCTCTAAATCTCTTATCCAGGATGGCTTTTGCTCCAAGCCTGTAATGATAATTGCAATCATGCTTACAGCCCTGATTCTGCTTTCTGTGTGAGAGAGAGAAAAAAAACCAAAAAACAAAAGACAAATGGGAAGACTGGTCTCCTTTATTCTTTACTTACAAGTATTTACTTATAGAAAAATCTAACTTCTTTAAAAAGGACTTTGAATCCTTAATAGAGCACAAGGGATGCTGTGGGGCATTTCAGGATCACAGCCAGGCAATACAATGAAATTGAGATTTTCCAAAAAGCCTATCAGAATGTAAAAAAGAGAGTAAAATGGATACTTGGGACACCAGGGAGAGGCTGCCAAATGATTTTTTTAGTTTGCTCGGTTTTGTTTTTATAAGGAGAAAATGATTAAAGAGGATTTACAGTAAGAGAAGGTACTATAAAGTAGATTCCTGAAAAGTAATTCTCTTCACCCCAAGCTTCTCTTACTATCCTAAACCGGGTGTTTTCTGGAGGTGGGCCCAGGAGGGCGGAGCTGGGGGAGGAGGAATGAAAGCTGTACTGGAAGGGAAGGCTGCTCTGTGTGGACGGCATTAATTTTGCCCACTACCACTTCTGTGCGGGTGCATGCTGCCCCAGAGTCATTTTCACATACCCACTTTCTCTTCCTCCGTGGACAGAGAAGCAGGTTCCTATTTGTGCCCATTTCAGAGATGCACAGGGAACTATCCCCCGAAAGCCCGCTCTTGCCTAAAGTAGTCAGAGTATCACCCGGGGATGCAAAGATAAATCGATCCTCTCAGTAAAAGGAGAGGTTTGAGCAATCATCTCACAGATTCTGCAGACGTGAGTCTCCCCCACACCACCACACCTCCTTCCACTCCCCATCCAATCTTTCTATCTCTCCATTTAGATTTTGGGAGGCTGGTGGGTGCATTCAGCAGGATGGAGCTGGAGAAGAGAGGCACTTTCTTTATTTAGGAATTAAAACAGATTGAGAGATTTCCAGTGAAAGTTAGTCGTAGAAGGTACGTGCATCGTACAGACATACGTGCATGAGTGTGTTTGTGTGTGTGTGTTTGTGTGTGGGGTATAAGGACACCTAGTCCATGCTACATTTATCTGTCAGAGACAGGCAGCAGATAGTCCTAATCTCTTAGATATTTGAAGAGAGAGCATGACCAGATTTTATCACAGATCCCAAATCAGACAAGTTTCTCTGATGCACTTTAGGCACATTTGCGGTGTTTGCGGAGCTTAGTGCAGCTGCTGAGAGAAGTTGCCTGCTCTGAGCATTTTGGGCTGGGGCAGTTTTCTTACCTGACATGGTGGGTGTAGGTGTTGCTTGTTTATTTCTACCCCACAATACCACACCCTTTTCTTACTTAACGTCCTTTTACCTGGGCTGGACCTGCCTAGCTCTGCCTCCTTGTCTGCCTCCCTCCTCCCTTCCTGTGTCTCTCCCTCCAGGGAACCTGTGTTAGTGTTTTGAACCCCTACTTTGCTCTAGCAGGGAAACCAGACAGATTAGGAGCTAAAGCACATTTGACTGAAAGGCAGCTCTTCGCTTTCTTCTGCTGCTGCTTCCCCTTCCTCTTTTCCCAAAGAGACATGTAAACACATGTATTTTCCTGTTTAAATTTAGCGAGTTGGTCCTCTGCCTGTGCCTTGATTTAGCCATTGGGCTGAGGCTTGCTCCTCCCTTCCCTACTCGGATAGGAGTCACAGGGATCTGGAGCTCGAGCTTCCAAATTGAGCTGGCCTCAGGCCAGGTGACCTTTTCTTTCTAAGTTTCTTTCCTAAGCAGAGTTGAGGGGGGGTGGGGAGCTGGGATCTCTTTGGTGTTGTTGGGGGGGGGTGGTTAGTGAGGAGAGGAAGGGGGTGGAAGAGAGTAAAGGGCTGTTGTTAAACAGTTTCTTACCGTAAGAGGGAGTTCAGACCTAGATCTTTCCAGTTAATCACACAACAAACTTAGCTCATCGCAATAAAAAGCTGCTCAGAGCCGACTGGTTCTTTTAGGCACTGAGTCGGAGCAGGCTTCTCTCAGCCAGGCATCTCGACCAGGGGGATCCGCCAGCGCGTCCGGCAGCACCATGTGGGGGACCAAACTTCTGCCGGTCCTGCTGCTGCAGCAGGTCCTGCTGCATCTCCTTCTGCTTCCCCTCGCCATCCCCTATGCAGGTTAGTCTTCCCCTCTTCCCCCTCACCGGCCTCCCTCTGCCTCTCTCCTGCTAACCCCTCCTTTCCTAACACCCTCTTCACCCCATCCCCAGCATCCTTTCTTAACTCGTGTGGCATGGTGTCTTGTTTTTTTTTTTAAACATCTCGTGGCTCTTTCTTTTGATATTCTTGTTTCTGTTTGCAGAGCATTTACAATGATAATTAACATCCCCTGAATGTGTCCTCCACCCTAACCCCAGCCCCGGCTCCCCCCTTAGCTTCCTGGTTGTGGACTGTGGGGCAGGAATGAAGTGCTAACATTGGCTGGAATTTTGCTGGTTTGGACAAGTTTAAAGCTGAACAGAAGGTCTGGTCTTGAAGAGGGGACAGTGACTGTCAGTACAGCAGGGACTCCCTTCTTTCCAGACGACTATTTTCCATGACATTCCGCTATCCCGTGTCACTCAGTCATCCTTCAGGGCTAAATGATGACTTTATACAGGTTTTCATTTGGAGAAGGCAGGTTAAACTCTGGAGACATGCATGTTATAAAAATGAAAGAGAAAGCCTCTCTTCTGAGATCTCATTCTGTCTGGGTATGGATGTCTGCCCTTTGAAACTGCAGTGCAGGGGAGGCACAAACTGTGTGACTCTGATTAAAGCTGCCGAATGGCTCCTTTCAGTGTCCCATTCTCTCCCCCGAATTTACAGGTTGGGAAGGAACTGCTGCTGAGTTCATACTACCTTCCTGGAAGTGTAGAGATTCCATTTGCCGCTTTGGGAAGTTTTCTGTTGCTATCGGGGCAAGAGGAAACATCTGTATTTGTTTGTATTATCATTGTAGTGGCTGAGATGCCAATGGGAGAAGGTAGTGAGCACCATGGGTAGGCACCAGGGAATAAAAGAATGGAACAAATGCCCACATGGTAGACATGGCCTTTTCATAATACAAACCAGAGGACTGGCCATATCTTTGGAGATAAGCTAAATGTGAAATTTATCAGAGCTCTGATCTAGTTTCTGATGTAATACCCTGGTTGAAAACATCGAGAATTTGCTAAGTGACAAGGTAAAGCATTCGACCCACATGGCTTTCTTCTTCTATTTTGTGAAGTGGTCCTTGTGAAAACAACAGGGTGCAGGAAGAACCAGTTTGAAAACATGTAGATACGATTTCCAAAGGGGTGCAAAAGAAGTTAGTTCAATCAGGCAGGTTATCATACTTGAGGTGTGTCATGCTAACATGAACTCTCATAAGGCATTGCTGATTTTAGGGGATTTTGGCATAAATTGAAATCATGGTTAATATTTGGAGGGCTTTCATTTTTAAAGATTCAAATGGTGATGGTGTGAAGTATATTATGGTTACCTGAAATCATCTGTGCTAATGCAAAGGAAATACAATGTGGAAAACCCAAACAGTAGATCAACCATAGACAACGTCTATTTGTTTTTGGCATGCATTACGAAGTTTTGGCAGGAGATATACATTCGTAATTATATTTCACTTTGGCTAATGTTGAAATGACTGCGTTTCCTGAGTATAGGGAGAATGCAGCCCAAGAGTGTGCTGGCAGGCAAGGCAAGGCCAATTGGGAATTACAGATATGCTGTGAATAATTCCTGAAGTGGATAATGCTAAAATTGTCATCAAAAGAGGGTCTGGCTTAGTTTGGGTGGCAAGTTTATTTTGATAGTTTTTTTTTAAAATAACATTTTCCAAAATGGAGAACATGGATAGTCCTTAGAACATATAAAGTTTGTCCTGTTTTATATCATCTAACATTGAACATTTAGAGTTTTTTTGTTGTTGTTAATTATTTTGGTTATACTTTTAGCTTTATCCTATGAGTCTATACTTGTACGTATTGTAAAATAATACAATGTTAGGAAAGAAGTGGATACTATAATGAGGTGACAACCAATTATAAGCAGAATGTATTATGGAGATCATTTATTTCAACGTTTCTTAAGAAATATGCAAGTAGTGGATCCAATCTGTCCTTATAGGAGGAGCTGGTCTACACAGAATTACCCCCTATCCACTTCCACCTACACTGGAAACAGATATCTAATCCCCTGTAACAAAAGAAGCATTAAGTAAGCATCTAATGTCCAGGAACCTATGGGAATATAAAGATGGACAAATGAGAAAGAAACCCACATTTATTAAGCAACTATTATGGACCTAACTCTAATAAGATTAGTAGTATTCAGTTCATCTTACATGGGGAAATTGAGGTGAACGACCTTCATTATCTTATCATAATCAAGGGATTGAGCTGAGATTCCTACCCAAATCTATGAGAAGGAAATATGTGCTGTTTCCCCCGCCCCCTTTTATTTATACTGAAGCCAGAAACAGTGAAATCAACTGAAATTGCCTTTTAAAAATCCATTTTGCTAAGTAACATATGAAAATCTCTGTTAGAAATACTATAATACTATGGTTTAACGTTCATTTCTAGCTTAAGAAGAAATATGGTACCCAAGTTGAGTATGAAAAAAATGAATAATAGCATGGTCGGTCCTGAAGTCAGGGGAACACAAAGTGGCCAAAGGCATAGAGGTGAGAAAGTATGAGGACAAGTAACCATGTGGGACTGGTGTACTGAGCACCTGAGGGGGAGTAGTATGGCCTGTGATTAGAAAAATGAGATAGGGTCGAGTGCATAAGTATGAATGTTGTGCCAAACTGTTCTGAACATCTTGGGTAGCAGTCAGAAATTTTAGAGTAGACAAGAGACCTGACTTAAGTTGTACTTCAGCATGGTTGTTTTGGTTGCTACGTGGAGGGAGAGTTGTTGACAGAAACAGGAGGTGAGGGAAGAGACCAGGAGGAGGTGTCGGTGACAATGACATCCTGAACAAGGAAGCTGAATTAAGGTGAAGAAGGGAGGCCCTGAATCACACCTTGACTATCATATAAACCTCTTTGGAAGAGATTATTCTGCTTGCTTCTCAAATAGCAACTGGGAAATCCAAGTCCTAGATAACAGCAATGAAACTGTGAACTAGTATTTATGATTCTTGTCTTTGGGAAGGTTAAAATCTCCAGTCACAACTGTTCCCTCCATTAATTATTTGTGTACTTTCATCTTAACATCTTGCCACTTCAAGCTGTTAATCACTAATCATGTGGGTAGGTTTCTCAGAATATGTGGAGCCAGATTCCTGCTTCTTTCCACACCCTGCAAATCCTTTCCTTGCATGATTTTCCTTTGAAGTCAATGGTTAGTCCATACAGAGAAGAAAATATATGAGGTACTGAGAGAAATGAGTGTGAGGCCAGGGACCAGAGGGAGAAATGTGTCTTTCTTCAAGCACCTTGATACATTTGACCCTACTTTCTGTTTGTAGGTTTTCACTAAGATCCTAATGATTTCAGTTCTAAAACAGGGATTTCTGGTTCTTCAGGAAATATAGCTTCCAGAATGTTTTCCCATACTGGGAGATGAGGAGAAAGGAGTTGTAATTTAAAGTACAAGAAAGCATGACAAAGTTGCAGTGATCTCTCACCCTTCGATTTCATTTCAATATTTTGTTTATAAACTTCAACTAATAGTCATGCACACACACACACAAACAGTAGGGAAAAATCTGATCCAAAGTTTTTTTTTTTTTTTTTTTTTTTTTTTTTCCCAAATTAAGCTGGTCTTTTAACTGTTTTCCATAAAACAGTCATCAGTTGTTAATACATATGGAAGAAAAAGTTGAAAATCTTTTCAGTAAAGGAGTTTTATTTTGACATGCTGTCCTTTAGACTCCTGTTTAAATTTTTCTTTTGTCGAAGAAGAGATTTGTTTTATAGATGACTGGATTACATGATGTACAATGAGCTTGAACTTCACATTGTTGAGAAATTTGTTACTGACCTAGTAGCAATGACTAAATTAAAGGAACACTTCTAAATCATGAGAAATAAATAGTGAAAAGAGAATTCTGATATCTGGTTCCCATTGCCTTTGATTCGTTCTGTAGCCCCATACAAACTTTTCACTCCTATCTATTATTTAGTAAAGGGAAATCACAGATTTATTTGCTTTTTTGAATGCTTTTTGATCTTTAGATGAAAGTGGTGATGGAAAAAGTTATCAGCAAGCAAGAGTTAGACTACTTTTATGAGGTATAGCCACACATTAACACATCTCAATAGGACAACTGAGGATCCGTAGAATTAAACACAACAATAATCCCACAGAGACCTCTTTTCTCTACAGTAGTCTTCAGTACTTGCCTTCATAGTGCATGGTATTGAGCCAAGAAACCAGAGCATCCACAAGGGGTTCTGTTTTATTTGCTAATTAGTAAAATACATATCTGAATTTAATATTTGCCTCAGACTTTTAAAATTTAGTTTTATGCTCTTCTCTCACACTTAGATATGTATAATAAACACATTAGTCATCAGGGCAATTTTAATTCTATAGTTTTAGGTAACTGAATTTATTTGAATATATATATATATATAATCCACATATCTCTATATATATCTTCCATTTTAGTCAACAGTTTTATATAGTAGATTTTCAGCATCCATAAACTGCTATTTGTTTCTAAGAAATACCCCAATTTACATAGGAAATCAGATAATTATTATTCTGTGAAACATTTCACAGCACTTAAGATACAGTGCGCTGCCGTCAAAGGAAGAAACTCCTAATGCAGAGACACATTTCCCATTAACATGGTTCTGTGGCAGAAACCAAAATGTGAAAAGAATTATACCACTTCTTTGCTTGGGAGAATAACAATTTCTTCTCTATGCCAGAAATCAAAGAATGAAATTTCAAAAACAAAGCTAAAATTTTGCATATTTATAACATTTTTATCCAAATGAATTTCTAAATATTTACTTAATAATTATAATTTAAATAACTTCAAATACAACTTTTATTTTGTAGACTGAGTCATTCATATGTTAGCATTTCAGGTAATTAAACAGAGTTATTTGGCAAGTCAGTAAGAATGCCAGGATTATCATCTGTCTGCCAATGTTATGCAAGTCATTTGCTCCGCACTCAATAAATAACATGTTGATAGATTATTTGGTTGAATGAATTTCTATGTTAAAATATCTTTTAAATTATATCTGTTATACCGTGGCCATTCCATCTTGTAGGGCAAAGAAAAGTTAAAAATGAAAACATTATTATAGAAATTAGTACCAGTCTTTTGGGGATTGTGCTCTAGAGTTTTACAGAAAACCAGAAATTTAGAGGACTTCATGTTTTCTCTTATTTATTGTGGACTTCAGGTTAGGCTAGACATTAATGAATAGCATCTGCATGTTTAATAAACCAACTGGAGCCAGTGGTTGCTGGCAAACTTGAGAGTATGATGCCATTGTTTGTACCTCACTCTGCTAGCCATATTTCCAAATTTTCTGCACAAAAATTTTCACCCTCTTTTCTTGGCACATTTCACTACATATAAAGACCAGGAATGCATTTCCTTTTCTACCATACAAGTTTCTTCTCTACTGATAGCTCTGAACCAGATCTTCAGAAAACATTAATAAGCCATATTTCTACATACTTAGATTTTTTTTAAGATGGTATCATGAGTGTTTAAGAATGGGGGCTGGGGGTCCTGAATTGAGGTAGCTGGGTTTCAAATGAGGTTTGCTAAATGGGGAATTCGTTTTTCCCTGTGTCTTGGTTTCTTCATCTAAAAAATGAATATATTATTACTGCCTTTGTTATAAGAGTGTTCAAAAGAACTGGCAGGCAGAGGAGAGGCTCAATCATGCCCATCCTTATTGTACAATGGATGCTGTCTCTTAGACATTTTGGTCTTCATCGTGACGATGGCGACCATCACTAGAAACTAGGTAACTTTGGGCACGTCAAGAATGAAGCAGTAGCTCTTGACACTCTAAAGTCATCTATAAGATTAAGTCCTTTAGGATGTTTTAGTCCTGTTTTTCACATTTTTAATAGGAGGCTTCATGCTATCTAGGGGCCTTGTAGAATACTCTCATGGAGAAAAATGATATCGCTACATTAAAGCTTGAAGTTTTACATACACTTGATTTATAGCATTTGGCTTGGTTTCAAGACAAACAATTCAGTGATACTTAAGAAATAGTGCCCCCAAGCACAGAAAACACTTCTGTAGGAAATGAAAAGGACTAAAATATGAATAATATGCGATACTTTAAAGAAAGCCAGAAGAATTTATCCACTGCACCATTTTTAGTGAGAAGTTTCTCACATGTAATTGAATTGACTTATCTAATTGATACTATAACTTACATAAGACCAACTGTAGAAGGAAATGACAAATTTAATTATAGAGCACGATATGATATGCCTGGGCATTTGCTTTCATACTGTTTGGAGAATATCATGTCATTTATTTCTGTAGAGTGAACTCTGTCCTAATTTTTAAAAGCATATTTCATTTTAAAGTATGTAGATGAGTGACCTTACATGACAAGTTATTTATTCTTCCTGACTACAATATTCCTCTCTTGTTCTTAACTATTTGAAAGTATCAATCCCTATCTCACTTCACCCCCAACCCCTGGAGCTCTAGTATGTTGTAAGATAAAATCACTATCTTGTGGATGATCCTTAAGGACATTTTTTTCTATATGAGGCTTAAAAACTTTTACTCTGTTTTTTTAAAAAAATTATTATTATTAATAGAAGGACAGAAGAAAAGAAGAAACACACTTCATGAATTCAAAAAGTCAGCAAAGACTACACTAATCAAAGAAGACCCATTACTGAAGATAAAAACAAAAAAAATGAACACTGCAGACCAATGTGCCAATAGATGTATTAGGAATAAAGGACTTCCATTCACTTGCAAGTAAGTCGCTTCATTTTGTTCTTAGGATGACTTTCCAAATATAGCATCTATTAATTATTATCACGGGTTTTGTTTTTTGTTTGTTTGTTTTTTGCTTTTTTCCCCCTTTGTATTCAGTGTAATTTGCCCTTAAAAGTATGTTTGACTTTAATTTTAACTCATTATAACAGAAAATGTAGCTCTCAATTGAAGGAAATAGGAGTAAAGGAGAGCACATAAACAGATATCTTTTAGAACCCAGAGTGCCTTTGGTTAAGGAATTTGTGTTTTCTCATCTTATGAACAGTTGAACTTTAGAAACTAAAATTCCATTAGATTGCCTTTTATTCAACATTTTAAACTATTCTATTCAGAGTAAATTTTTTTTTTCTTACAAGAGGAGTGGAGGAATTTTCAGAATATAAGTTGGGCCAGAACCAGAATTTATTGCAGCTTACATCATTGTCTTTAGGGATTGAAATAAAAGGTGTTGAGAGAATTAGATAAAAAAAAGTAGAAGAATTGGTGTCAGCAGCAAAGGCTGTTCAAACGGAGTTAGGGGTAGTGATGATGAAGTTTCAGGTGAAAAGTGACAGAGAGATTCAAAGAGGCATGAGGGGATCCAAATGGAGTGTTTTCTTATCATTTGAAATTCCCTGTGTAACCTCAAAGGGAAGAATTCCTTCCTACTTTGCCAGTGATCCCAAGGATAAAACTTGGGAGTTTTGGGCCACGGAGGAGACAGTTGCATCTGAATGATTTTCTGAATTGCCAGAAGAAAATGCATTTCTTCATTCTTCTTCGTGAACATTCCCATCCCCTCATTTACTTTATACCCGTTTATTCCCTATTTCATTCTGTTTTTTACAGGACTGTCCATGATATCCTGTCCGTTTTGAATTCTACTCTACTGCATTTGGACAGTGACATGTAATGTGAACCCAAATTTTAGTAATGCTGTGGCAAGCGCACCTAATCTCATTTTACCTTTTTCAGAGGAATGAGTGTTACGGGCCTGGGGGAAAGGACCTGGTCAGAGAAGGGCCTCGACAGATGTAGTGGAGGACAGACTATCTTCCTTCTATTCATTTACAACTCCTCTGAAAGTATCTTTATTGCCAAACTGCCACTTTCAGGGAGACATTTCCTGGCAAGTGGAGTGGGGAATTGACTTTGCAAGTATATTCCTATGATAATTCTGTTTCTTTTCCTGACTTTCCTGCCTTGAGATTGTTAAAAATAAATTAGAGAAAACTACTCTCAATCAACATCATAACTGTGTAGATTTATGGTGATATTCTGACAATTGAAGAGGTTAGATTTATTGTATTTTCCCCTCACAGGCAAGAGAAATGGGAGAACTTCATCTTTTTTTTTTTTTAAGATTTTATTTATTTATTTGACAGAGAGAGAGAGAGAGATCACAAGTAGGCAGAGAGCCAGGCAGAGAGAGAGGGGGAAGCAGACTCCCTGCTGAGCAGAGAGCCTGATATGGGCCTCGATCCCAGGACCCTGAGATCATGACCTGAGCCGAAGGTAGAGGCTTTAACCCACTGAGCCACCCAGGCGCCCGAGAACTTCATCTTATTATTTATTTTTAACCCTGAGTCTGAAAATACACTGTCCTGAATCCACAAGTGAGGAAAGTATTACTACCTTTTTTTTTTTAAAAAGATTTTATTTATTTATTTGACACACAGAGAGAGAGAGAGAGATAGTGAGAGAGGGAACACAAGTAAGGGGAGTGGGAGAGGGAGAAGCAGGCTTCTCACTGAACAGGGAGCGTGATGTGGGGCTCAATCCCAGGACCCTGGGATCATGGCCTGAGCCAAAGGCAGACACTTAACAACTGAGCCACCCAGGCACTCCGTATTACTACCTTTTGATTTTCACCTTAGTTAGCCTTATCTCTAGAAAGCAAAATAAAACAAAAACCTTTCCCTATGTTTTATTTAGGAGGAACTAGGATGATTTTGCTGTATTAGAGAACACATGACTTGACTTAAAAATCTTTGAAAAATCTTTAAAAATCTTTGACTTGATTAAAAATCTTTACATATCTTTACATATATACATACATATATAAGCTTTCATAGTTTCCTACCATATTCTGGTTGAGTTATATTTAGCCTTCAAATTTATTGCAACCTGTGCAGAAAACCACATGTATAATACCTCTGTACAGAAAGAATTCTTCTGCCCAGAAATGTGTCATCCTTTTCACTTGTCTATCCCAAATATATATGCACATGTGTTTGTAATCACTAAATACATTGGTTGTTCAGAATTGAATGGACATACTGTGATGCTCTGAAATTAGATTCTTAATGAATTAAAAGATCTTTTTGCAGGCCTGTTGTATGGGCTAGACTCATTGAAAGGCAATGGCAAATATGCAAAGTGATTGGAAAACACCAACAATGCTGTGTGAAAACATCTGTGATTCAGTGGGTGCGGGGTGGAACATTCTCAAACATGATCTCCTCCTGAGAAGGTATCAACAATATTGATTTTACAGAGATCGAAGTTCTTTTTTGCTGGGTGGGAAAGAGAACCAGAATGCCTGATTCTAAGCTCCTCAGAAAATTGCTATCCATGACTTGACTCAAGAGAAGAAAATATGAGGCTTTCTTCCTCCACACGTGACTGAGTAACTGGTACTGGAATTGCCTTCCTGCTGTAAACAACTAGAAAACTAGACAAAATAAATTATTGAAAGGAATATAATAATTAAAATAAGGATAAGATAAAGACTCTTAAAATCAAACTTAAAAGAAGATGCAACTCTAGAATCTGTTTGGATCCAGTCTATTTGGAGGCATAAAGTGATTCAAGGAAACACTTTTCTGAGAGAATATAGCATTGTAATGGAATGAGCGAAAGGGTGAAGTCAAGTCAGCAAACTGCAAACTCGGTTACCCGTTTGTCAGATGGAACCGCCTGTGTATTCATGGAGGCAAATCTTGCATGTTCCTGATGGGGCTCATGAGTCATCTCCAAGGCATTCTCATGTCAAAGCCATATTATCCATAGAAGAGAAGTTACATATGTGTGGCTCAACTTTATTTTAATGTGAAGTAAAGTGGCAGCTGTAACTTTAAAATTTGGTTTTAGATGTTTGTTTAGTTTCTTATATGTGTTCTTTTTCTAATTACTATGCATTCAAAGTCATTTAACACAGCCCCAACGTGCTATAATAACATAACAGAGAATTTAACATGTATTGCATAGGGCTACAGTCCACCAGATCAAAATTCAATCTATTAAGAGCCAATCTTCTCTTAAGTTATCTGTCACAGCTGCAAAAATATACTTTTATGATTTGCTCTTAATTATGATTTCAGCTGTAAGATGTTCTTGTAGGTAGATATTTCAAGTTATCGATATATAAGTCAAGCTCAAAGTTTATGCATATAATTTTTTGAAGTTATTTGGGTATTGAATAAAATGTACTATATAAAAATATGAGATCACAGGTAAAATGCTTTAAATAATTTTATTACATATTTTTCTGTTTCATAAAAGTTATTTCTCCTTATTTAAAATTATTTAAAAGTTGGCAAATTACTAAGAAATAAGGGACTTATCTAAAATTATAAGAAAAAGATGTGTTTTTAAAAGATATTATATGGATTAAAAGTGAAAAATCCTTATTCTTAGAAAATCCGTATTTCTTTTAATTAGTTACTTGGTTCATGGCGGCATTGTAATTAGCACAAACATAGTGAGGAGTTTGAATACCATTTCTTAAAGGAAGGGAAACAGATCAGAATTCCCACTTCATTTTCTACACTATAAGACATGGTAACATTTAATATGTTGAAAATTTTATCAAGTTCTTTATTATTCTCAGTTAAGGGTTTTTTTCTACTTATCATTTTGTTTAGAAAGACTTTTTTTAGTGAACAACAAAACCCAATTGTAATACTTAGCTATAGGAATGACTGTAGGAGTGACACATTTTAGTAATTTTCTTCAAGATAGATATGTAGAGAGCATATACAATGTGATATTAATAGATTTTTTAAATTAAAAATGCCTATCCAAACAAATCTATTTAGGAAACATTGCCTTACATAAACACTTATCCTGACAGCAAGATTTTCATAGACTTTAATAAGCTTCCATGCTTTATAACTCACCGAGAAGGGATATAATATGCAAAATTTTCCAGACATTTGATTTCAGATCCCTTTGCTAGGAGAATCTCCTGGATGGTGATTTGTCTAATGCATTTTAGGAAATGTCATTTAGAATGTACTTTACACAATTACAAACTTTGGGAATTAGTCACGATATCTCAAATACAATCATTTGTATATACCTACAAATAAAATCTTCCCACTTGCTCTGTACTTACAAAAATAAGTCTTCAGAAATAATCCAAGCAGTTGTGTTATATATTGATTTTGGTTGTTTAAGACTTCATTTTTCTAGACATCATTTAGAATAACATGAGAACATTCCAAGTAGTATTCTTATATTTAAATCTACACGTATGAAAACTTAATTTTGTTCTTTCTTATTTGGCCATCAAAATGGTAGGTTCAAAAATCACTCATTTTTATTATGCATATACAACCATGTGTCTTTTTATATTGCCCTCCTTGGATAAACCATGTGCCCTTTCTTTAAAAACTGTATAAATTGTAGTATTCCTTCTTTTCATTTAGATGTTTTTTTCAGGGCCTTTGTTTTTGATAAAGCAAGGAAACGATGCCTCTGGTTCCCTTTCAATAGCATGACAAGTGGAGTGAAAAAAGAGTTTGGTCATGAATTTGATCTCTATGAAAACAAAGGTAACTGGCTTCTCCCTAAATATTTCATAACAATATAAAGTATGAAATATATGTAATTTCCTGCCACAGTGCTCTTTCCCACTAATTTTTCTATTATATGCTGGATCTGTTATGCAGTCAATTCGTCCTTTAAGACAGGGTATACTAGTGTCTTGGCTATTTTCAATATGATATTTTAAAGAGAGCATTTCCCAAACTTCCCATAATTTGCTCCCTCCCTCTTTATTTATTTCTAGGAGCATCTCCTAGAACTGATGTTGTCCATGTTCATTTTAGTAGTGCCACCTTGGTACATTTATTAAGCCTTAGGCCTTAGTAAGGGGACCCATGTACTTATGTTTGACAACTTATGTGGTTGACAGAGTCTACCAGTTGCTGATGCTCTTTTCAATGTAGTGGTATAGATGTTGAATGTCACATGAAGCGACAATAAAAATTCACAGAAAAAAAAAAAGAAAGTGCCACCTTAAATTAATAGTTTAAAACACCTTATATTATAGTACATTTTGAACTTATTACATAGCATTTTAAATGTTAACGACTTTGGGTAACTAATTTGTCATAGTGGTGATTGCTGATAATAAAATGTGGAGATTTTGAAATATTAGTTGTGTCTTTTCCTAATTATATACTTTGAAAATCTTTAAAAGAAGAATTGAGATCATATTATTTGTCAATGTGCCTATTTTATTTATCTGATACTACATTCATGGGTATTTAATTTGGTCCAAAGTAGATTTATATCAAGGAAATAATTGGAGAATGTTAAATAAATATGAGTTTTATGAAATAAATCTCTTATCACATGAAATAATAATTATGGATTATATTTATGAGAATAGTATTTATTTCAAGTCTAGTGTTTTCTTAAATTGTATTGTGTCATTAAATTTGAGTATTGGGTAATATTAGCACAAATATTTCCTTGTTAAAAAGTAGACAGTTAAATTAAAATTAATTTATGGTAGAAATAAGATAATCTTAAAAAAAGAAAATAAGATGATCTCTATATACCCAATAATGCTACAAATCCTAAACATAATTTATGATCTAGTATAAGACCATCTTTTAATCTTTTAGGTTGCTAGCAACTGTATATACTATTATGTGATAGGAATACGTAGCTTGTTTAAATTTAATTGCTCTATAGTTTTGCAGCTAAAAAGTTAGCAAAAATGTAGAAAATAAGAATCACCATCATACAACTGTCACTTAGACATACACACATACACATATTCAAAAACCTATACAATTTTATTAAGATAAAGACAAGTTAGTCATTTTTATTATCTTAAGGTAACACTTTGAATTGAATAGATTTTACAAATTACTTAATTTTTATTTTTAACATTTTCTTAAAATGGCCTATATATTTGAGCAAATCATTCTGTCAAATCAAATTGCCTGGCCAGTTGTGCATACCAACTAATCTACATTAAGTACATAGACTAATCTCTGCTGTTATCCAGGAATATACTCACAAAATTAAAACTTCTCAGTAGTCTTTTTTTTGTTTTGTTTTGTATTATTCTGAAGTGTATTGTTTTGAAAATAGTAGAAACTGTAGGCAAGAAATGTCCGTATGATTTGAGAGAACTTATAAACATTAAATACCTAAAGATGTGGATGGAATTTTCTTTTTCTTTTTTAATATATACAACATATGTTACACATAGTTATAAAATTTTTCCCTGCTTTCTTCTGATAGACTACATTAGAAACTGCATCATTGGTAAAGGAGGCAGCTACAAGGGAACAGTATCTATCACTAAGAGTGGCATCAAATGCCAGCCCTGGAATTCCATGATCCCTCACGAACACAGGTAAGAAAAGCATGAAAAAAAGAGGGTAGAGCCTTTCTTTTTTATATGTGTGTTAGCAATCTCCTGTGAGTCCCTCAGAATAATTCTACGGTTCTATAATAACAGCCAATTTTGCTGAATTGCATTAAGTCAAGGATTACGTGAATTTATGACTGAGATTCAAAGATGAATAAATTTATTGTTAAGATGAGGCCTAACAGTATATTACCTCAAAAACACCAGCTTATACATCTTGGTGTTGGTGAGGTAGTAATGAAAACGTGATTTAAAACAAAAAAACAAAACAAAGCAGAAAGGATTCTTCCCCTCCTCTCTTTGCCTTCCAGAAAGTACAGCATTCTGCAGCTGGAGTGGAGAGGCTGACTGGGATATAAATATGATGAATCAGATTATCACCTGAGCCAGGGCCTGACTGTACTGTAACTATGGTGGTACACAACCTCAGTTATACTTTAAAATCACCTGCTATGAGCCCTTAACAAATTTCACCACCCAGGCATCAACACAGGCCAATTAAGTTAGAATCTTTTAGGGGAATAACCCAGGCACTGGTATTTTGTTTTTTAAAGCTCCCTAGATGATTCCAAGTATAGCCAAAATTGAGAACCTCTGCTAATAACTCATGCCAGAGACTGACCAGCTTTCCCATTTCACCTATTGCCTAATGATTGGAGAAAACTTCTCATTGCTTGGAAATTAAATGTCTACACTTCAGAGAAGAAGTGTGTTCATTATAACAGATGAATTCTGTTTAAAGATGGGTAAGCACAGCATCCATGGGCTCAATAGTTCGAGAGTTTTAATCATCATGGAGGAAACACAGATTTCTAATACTCACTGAAGAACTAAATTTAGCTCCAGTTTTTCAGGACTTATTTCACAAATAATTTTGACAGGAACTAAGGTAGTTTAAAACAGTTCTCCTTGGTTTGTGAATGCATTGGAAGATCTAGTTTGCCACAAGCCAAGTACCTTGCTGAGCAGTCTGTCTTGTTTATCTCATTTAATCCCCCCAAGAACCACAGAGAGAGTGGTTTTATTAATTCTATTTTATATACACTGAAACTGAAGAACAAAGAGCCTTAGGAACTTTTCAAGGTCATGCACAACTAGTAAGTGCTCTGGCCAGAATGTGAGCCCAGCCAGTGCCACTGTATAGCCTGTGTTTTTAACATAAAACAGGGCATGAAACACTGAGCAGTAGGACACATACTGTGACTTGTCTTTGCAATAATGTTGATGACTTTGCCTTGGTTAATTCACTTTTTTATTTCATTTTTGAAGGGCATAATTATGCAACATGATTTTACTTCTATAAACAGGCATGACTTAATTGTCCCACCTATAAAGAAAAAGAGTTAGCTGCTCCACACTGGGATCAAAACTGTGATCCCAGCCTAATTAACACTGGCTAGTAGTATCCAAGCTGACTAGTTTACAGGGTTCTAATAACAGAAAACAACTAATTTTTTTTCCAAATTAGTTACTTACGATAACACACAAATACCTCCGAAACACAGTATTATATTACAAATCAAAAAACCCAATATAATTGGTTTCTTCACTCATAAGGATTTACATGGTGTCACTCCCAGGACACCGTATGAGGAAAACATTTTATTTAAATAGATCTAAATTTTTCATGAACAAAGGAATAGCATTTGAAATCAATCCTACCCTAGTTGAGTGCACTGGACTGACCTAGTAGAGGTCTTATTTCAACCCAAATTCTCTGTGATTGTGATTCTGTGTGAGAAGAGTACATGTGAAATAGATCTCCCTGGGAACTGGCTTCCCAGTCCAATCAGCTATTTTACCAACAAACATTTCCTTGTGATATAGAGGTTTAGGCTCAGAAGATCTTGCGTATTAATCAAATCTTCTTTTGTGTGTTTGTTTTTTGTTTTTAACAATGATAATGCTTAATTTTTATCAATTAACAGCTTATTGGTTTATCTGCATGATAGCTTAACGCTTTTAAGTGTTACCTAAAGATTAATTTTATGGGAAATTGAAAAGAATATATATATATTTCTGTCTGGAAGAGTGATTTATTTTTGACTCCTAAATTGAAATATTTTACAAGTGGCTTAATGGGAAGATGATGATAGATGATGAAATTAGTATAGAAGCTTAACCAGAAAATCAGGTGACTCGATATCTACATCTATATCCTTCACTGGCCACCAGCATTCATTAATGAAGCAGATGATGGAAGAGATTAAGTTTCCCATAAATGCAGTGTATATTAAAAGAAAAGAAAAGGTGACTAGCACCCAGAAGACCTAATTTATAATTCAAAATATATGATGATATAACTAGGTTTTAAATATTTCTTTACTTCTCTCTCTTAAAGCCTTGCTAACAATGACAAAGAACCATGAATAATATATATGTGAATAAAAGTTTATTACAGAGCCTTCGACAGGCAAAGGGCTTGTGTGTAATTCAACATTTGTTGAATGCACATATAAAAGTGAAAAGAGTAGGGCTGGCTTCATCTCTTGGCCAAGTATAGGAAAAAGAAAAGCAGGCTATATACCTCAGGACAAAAAAGAAAATCAGCTAATTTGTATAAAAAGCCATACACACCAAAGAATGAAGGAAAGAGATGACCAGACTGTCATGAATGTCCTTAAGAGGAATTTCATATGGATTGATATAGAATTATGGAAAGCAGCACCTTTTCTTTTCAGTTGCATTTTATTAATTCCAGTGGGAAAACTTTATTCATATTTCTGCCATATCTAGCTTTGATTTCTACTTTTTCTCTCTTCCTTACTTGTATTTTACTACTAAACCATTGACTGATTCATTCATTACTCCTTTACAGCTTCTTTTTAGCTTTACAAATCCACTGGCAAGGTATATGTGCTCTATGTGTGTTTGTGCGTATGTGTATGCAACAAGTTTTCTCCAGAATCATTGATTTTTAATGTGTGTATTTAACATGTACTAAATCCATTATTTAATTTTTTCTAAGTAAACTCAACACATAAAATGACCAAAAAGGACCTTATAATAATCACATTCACTCTATATATCTTATAAGTGAAGAAGTGAAAAGCAGAGAGTAAATAAATTAGGTAGGGACTAAGGACTAGTGTCATATAAGTAGCCAAGTGATATACATGGGACAACAATGTAGATTTTGTGATTAACAATAACTTATTCTTTCTACTCTACTATACCAAGTTTTTTCATAAAATAGAGTTACAGGAGCATTTTCTTAGGTAAATTTATGCACTTCTTTACAAAAAAAAATCTGAAGTAAAAGTCAGTTTTGATTCTGTCAGAAAAATAAGTATTTCATTAGAAATTTACTATGAAAATTTGGGAAACTGGCAAAACTGAAAGAAAATTTGAAGCAGTGGAACAAACAAAATGTATCCTAAGCTATTCTGGAATAAAAGAGCTAAAAATAAGAAAAAAGCTGTCTTCTTTTTCTTTTAAAATTAAGTACTGTTAGGAACTATGAAATCATGATGAGCTTTAATTGTTTTATAATTTACGTCAGTCAGATGGCCTGATGTCTAATTTTTGTTCCCCCATATTTAAAATTCTAATAAAGTAAGGAGATAAATTCTATCTAAAGACATTTTGGAATTTCATAGTATTTATAATACTAGTTTCCTTGAAAATGTTTGGTTAGTAGTAAGTCTCTTAAAGTAGACTCTTTTTAACCAATAATTTATGTTATCTGAGGGCTTAACTTTGGTATATTTCATGTCCAAATGAAAAAAATGTCATTGAAAAATATTTCTCGGTACCCAGTACACATCCATATACATTTTGTGTCACGACGTAACAAAAAAAACAATGATTTCTAAATAAGTTTCAATGGATCAGAAACACATTTGAATGGTTTTTACTCAGAGAATAAGCTCCTTTGACCTCACTAGAAGGACAAGTTAGAACTCAGAAATAGTAAGAGTAGAAATAAAGCTTTAAGGTAACAATGACCTGAGTATCGATAATGTAACTGGATTTTCAAAAAAAGTTTAGTGCTACCCATGGCATATATTCTTCCCTATGAGATTTTTTTTGCATTGTCTAGCAGAAGAAAGCATCATTGAGGCCAATGCCACAAGCAGTACAAACGAATAAAAAAGGCTTTGGATTTTTCTGATTTTGTGTTGAAATACTTTATACTGTTAATAAAACTATAACTAGGGCATTACTAATTTCAAATGAAGGTAATGCATTATAGTCTCTGCACCCAATGGCAAACTGTTACAAACTCAGTCTGAAAGCATTAATCCCCAGTTGCAGTAAAAATTGCTAAAATTTTTGAAGAGAATAAGTAATTCTGTTTTTCACTATGACAGGGTAAAGACTACTAAGTGGAGTGAGCTTAATAATAAGTAGCATTTATTGAACGTTGATTACTCTCTCATCCCTTTGAATTTCTCAAAACACCATAAAAAGTGTAAGATGCTGTAAGTTATGGTTAAACTCTGTGTGCAGGTAAGCTAAAGGCTGAGAGAGTCTAAATTACCTGCTGGGGTCTCCAGTTAGTAAAATAGAGAACTGAAATTTGAATCCAGGTTTAATTTGATTCTAGACCCTTTGTTCACTTTATCAACCTGTTTCTCAACTGTGCAGAAAAAAAAAGGGGGGGCTATTCTTCATGAGAAAAGCAATAAACAAACAAGTAATTATCTCGGATAAGCAGTGTAATAGTGAGATTGCAAGGTCCACTGTAGTGTTTCTTCCGTTCTCTCCTCAGTGGCCTTGCTCAATCACGTGCTGTCTTTGAGGGGAGCTTTGAAATTGTCGTTTGAACAATGTCAGTTAAGCTCTAGAATGATTAGCTATTAGCGACTCCAGAGAGGAGTCATTGTTAATGATATTGCATGTGGGAATCCGGTCAGGTAAATATTTATAAAATTTAAGTTTATTTTAAGGATGGATGAAAAAGACAGAGTTCAAGTTAATATATATGGAAGTCTGAGATAGAATAAAGGATTTCTGTACTTCAGGAAAAAGTTACCCACTAATGAGTAAAATTAATAGGCCCAAAATAAAGCTGCATGCTCTTATACTGTAATGATTATCATTTTAAAACTAGCTTTTTGCCTTCGAGCTATCGGGGTAAAGACCTACAGGAAAACTACTGTCGAAATCCTCGAGGGGAAGAAGGGGGACCTTGGTGTTTCACAAGCAATCCAGAGGTACGCTACGAAGTCTGTGACATTCCTCAGTGTTCAGAAGGTAAATGAACCTGAATGCCGTGGGGGGCACTCTGCTCCCGCTTTGCGTAGAACTGCAACTCACATTAAAGGTTAACAGAGATGAATCAAACCGTAATAAATATGTTGTTCATTCAAATGCAACTATAGATAATTATTTGAGCATTTTTACACGATGTTTTAAAAACTGATTTTCATCAGATTAATACAAAAGGGTTATCAGTTTGAATTTCAACGGAGCCTGAGGCATCCCTCTGGGGAGAGTAAAATTTGGGCTTCCTCAGGTACTGTCTTGAATTCACATACCTCACAGTCTCTTCCCACACGTCACCTGAAAGGAGCCCAAGGAAGCTTAGCTCTTTAAGAGTAATGCTAATTCTATTCATCCAGCACCTGCTTCTGCAGAAATTTTGTCAAACCTACCTGGAAGTGGTGTGGCCAGAGTATATGAGCCCAGAAGAGAATATGGGGAGGGGCCGCTGGAAGTTCGATCTGCCTGTGTGCCTTC
This sequence comes from Ailurus styani, assembly GCA_002007465.1. Lineage (NCBI taxonomy): Eukaryota > Metazoa > Chordata > Mammalia > Carnivora > Ailuridae > Ailurus > Ailurus styani. Next base: position 65,059 of record LNAC01000698.1, on the reverse strand, counting down.
TGGTGAAAAGCAAATTTGATACGTAGGCTGACACACTACACACCATTGAGAATAGTATCTGAAGAGATCAAAGCCATAGAGCCCACGCTGTCTTGAAGACAGGCACCCTAAGGCCATGTCTGTTTTTACCTCCCCTCACAGCATAAGGGGGCCCTGTCCTCACTCTTGCACTGGAAAGCTGAAGGCCTGACAAGAAGGAAGAGTAACCACTTCAGCATTGTATGTGGTTTCACTTTACTTAGTTACCTGTCTACCGAACAGCTGACTTTTCAGTTCTGTCAGAAACTAAAATTATAAAAATCCAAATGAACCATAGATTAAATTCTGATAGAAGTTTAGTCGGATTTTGAAGTACTTGGGGGTAGGGGGTGGCTGGGATGCTGTCCAATTTTTATAGTAAGATATCTTACCTGTTTGTTATTAACCAAATTTTTTGAACTATTTTTCCATAAATATCCATTTAATATTAGGTTGATATTGATCATATAAAAAGGCCATTGTTAGTGAATTGTCATGGAGAAGGTGAATTTGTTTTCTGTTGTTATTTAAAATTCTTGACTTCATGTGCTAGAGCCAGTTCCATCTCTGTTTGTAAATTCTTTCTTTCCATTCCATATCATATTCTGTTCACTATAACTTCTTCGTTGTTTTCTTCTCTTTTAAAAATAATAAACTGATCTGTGATAACGTTATGAACAAGTCTGTTTTGTATGAATAAATCTGTAATTAATAGTTGTTTTAAATTTACACACGGAAGAAAAAACCCTACTTTTTTGGGGGAACTCTCCACTTTCACAGTTTTCTGAGGTTGAAAGTCATTGCAAGGAGTTTTGTTTAGAGATATTTTTTGACCTGGGAAAGTGTTTTCAAGGGAAGGTAATTTGGTAAAACTTTAAATAGCTGAGCATTTATGTTACCTGCCTAGTTTGTGTGGGAATGTGATGTCTCAACCCTGGTTTATAAGAACTTTCATCAAAATACACGGGCATAGATCTGGACTGATAGACAATGTAGAATAAATGTGCTAGAAAAGAAGTAATTGGAAAAATCCCATTTTGAGTCATCTTCACCTCATTAGAATGTACATCTCTATTATCCTTTAATAATTTGAGGTCATTACACTTCCCTTAGAAAAGGGCATAGCTCATTACTATTAATGGCATATGATGCTATTGGTCACTGTGGCACTAAAGGTTGCAGATAGGCTTTTTCTGGAAGTAATTAGAAATCTGATGGTAGTTGAATAACCCTCCTATGAGAGAAGTGAACCAACACCTGTCCTATAGGCTAAACATATTTCAGGGAGTGTGAATTGAGCTATGATATTTAAATTCACACTATACTGAATAATGCGTTAGCAGGATTTTACTGAAGAGGATCTAAAATAAGAAGCACTGTCAATACATTAAAAGAGAAAAACAGTTATTTTAAAACAGATAATACAAAATATACAAAATAATGTAGATGTATTTCTTGAAATTTTCGTAACTCTATTAAACTCTTGGCTAACTAATCATCTCAAATTTATCTGAAAGTTTGGTTCATAAAAGAAGTATTTCTGATATCCAGTGATTAATATTATTTTCTTATAATTTAATCTTTGAAGTATATTAAGCATTCCAAAAGAAAATGAATACTTTTATCACATTTAGAAGCTTACACAATTATGTAATGAAAATAATAGCATTAATGTTTAATTCAAATATAAAAAACAGGTATCTAAAATCCAGTTTCTTGCTTTAACACTTGCTTGGGATTTAGAACAAAGCAATCACCAGTTATTGGAACAGATGTCTCTTTTAATGACTGTCAAATATTCAAGTAAATACATTTTTAAGCCATAATCATTATTTTTAATACCTTACATTTAAAATCCCAAATAATACTTCTATAACTTTATATGTATAATTTCACATTCTGTGGAGAAGGACATTTAAAAACAAAGATTTAAATAAAGTGATTACTTATAAATGTAGGTTTGTGAAACTACCCATATTTCAAACATACAGTTTTGCTGAACTAATCACCAGCATGGATTTTTCTGAGAGATATTTTCAAAACAGTTGTTTTAATCTGTATACTCAGATCACTTGTAGTTTTATAATTGAGAAAAACAGAACACAAAAATTTTTGAGTTAGTTGTTTTGTATGATGAGAAAGATGCTAAGTGAATCCTATTTATATTACAATTCATGTGTAGTTAATATAGTTTTCTACTTTTATTTAGGCCAGAGATATATTTAGGAAAACTAGTTATGAAAGAAACATTTACTTAGTTTGAGTTTATGTGATCTGGGACAGTATTATGCTTTTGTTTTTTGTTTTGTTTTGTTTCGTTTTGTTTTTAAAAGGATGAACTTGCTAGAACCGTTGGATAATACACTGGCAAAAAAAGAGCCAAAAGGACATAAAGCAAGAGGGGTGATCCTCAGCCTGTGCAGTGTTAGAGAGATCATACTTTCACCTACCTTCCTGAGTAGATGGGCTTGATTTCCATCCTTACTGTTTGACTGAGCTTGGACAACTTAGAAGTTTCATAGAATTCTGGAAGTTTGAAAAGTGACTATGAGTTTAAAATTTGGCTTTCTTGAGGTAATTTTTACTAGTAACTTGATGGCTTGATGGAGTAGCGAAACAACAAACTGTTCAGCCTGAGTGAGATGGCCAATCTACTTGCTCCCCTTCCCCCCATCTTCCAATAGGTGAGACTATAACAGGGCAACCTACTGTAACGAACAGGAAACAGAGGGGGTAATGAAGACAATGTTGAAAAGGCAAGGAGATTGACTTTCTAAAATTATTGCTATGAATCTATCTTAAAAGTATGACCAATCAGAATGCATAGGAAACAAATTAAAATACACGAGACAAAAAGATAATTAGGAAAAATGGAAGGAACCCTGGACTGTGGTCAGAAGGTCCATGTTCCAGGCACAGGTCTGACATTTTCTGTTTTAGGTAAGTCCCTTAAAACTTGTGTGAGCCTTGTTTTCCTTATCACAATGGTCAAATGATTTCTTATATATTAAAAGTACTGAGTAATCAAAGAATTTATAACTATAATATATTTATCATCTCAGTTTTATCACAGAACACATTTTATTCCCACCCCAACAACTTTCATTACCTACCAAAATCTTATGTTATTCTTGCTGACTTTTATTATTTTTTAAAAATCTTCTTAGGTCTGCAACTGTATCCATAACTCTTTCTTCACTTTTCTATAAGCACAACACACTAATTTATGTTTCTGTACCATTTTATGTTATTTTGCTCCATAATAGCTTATCCAAATTCATCCATCCATTAATATCCAAGTAAAATCCATTCTTTCCTACAAAGCCATTATCACCAAACACTTAGAACTTCTATAATAGAATGAATTATCCACACACTTGCTATTCATTGTGAAGTCCAAGGACCAGAAGCATCAGTATCCCCTGGGAACTAATGACTGATGTCCCCGTCCTGATCTTCTGAATCAGAACTTGCTCTTTAACAAGATCTCAAAGTGACTTTTATGTACATTGAGATTTGGAGTAGTAGTGATCTACCACACTCATTCTTGTAAAGCAGCTGTCTTATAGAATCATCTGTTTAATTTGTATAGTATTTTCCTTTAAGAAGAGTAAAAATCCTGAAACTTAGGAAAAATGTTTTATAATAATCCCCACAATACTGCTTCACAAAAATAATTTCATTCACTCTCATTAGAAAGGGATGTACTCTTATCAACTTGGATCTGCTAAAGGAGACATAGATAAATTCTGATTCCTGTGTACCATACAAGGTTAGAGATTGTACATGTGGATACTTATTTCTTATGTGTGACCATAGTACTCTATTCTACTTTTTCCCTCAGTACAAAGGAACAAAGAATGATAAATGCCACATCATTTTCTGTGAAGATATCAAACCTTGCATTATTTTGAAGAAGGGAACTAAATAAATCTGTACCTCATTGAACTGGAACGCGAGATATGATAATGCATAATCTATGTTGAGCACATTAATGTGGAAATGACCTTGGCCAAAAAGTGCACCTCTCATTTATAGTTCAGGTGCTTACTGACTGTAGTCTGGGGAATCTCAGAATTGAATGAGAGGAAGCTGAATTGGTTCCTTGTTCATAGATTAAGCTACATAAAAAGAAGTAGGTGGATCAAGCCAAATGGTCTTATATTTCAGAAAGTTAATAGTTACTGTCCTATTAGGTTATAAAGATCAAAGGTCCAGAAGTGATTATTCTAATATTATATCCCAAATTACTACAAATACCTATTAGGCCAGATACCAATGGATAAAGCTAAACATTTATATCTTTTCTCTGCTTTGGCTAAAGTTAGATGATCAGTAGTCACAAGATACAAATGATGTGTTTGGGGAAGTTTGCCGGATTCGTAAGAAAGCCAAGCAGTGATTTATTCTGCAGGATTCCTGCTGTGCTACAAATCAACCTGTCCATTTGAGAAGTCTCATTTTCAGCTAGCTGATGTGATTCAGTTTTCAGTGTGACATAAGAGGCCAGCCAGAGGAGAACTATTAATTAACCTCACAGAATCATTAGTGGGATCCTGCATAATTACATGAGCTTATACATTTTAAAGACAGTGAGTACAAGGAGTTCAATAGCAGGTCATCTTCTATCCTAGTCTAGATAAGAATGTAAGCCTGCCCAGTTATTCAACATGGATACTCAGGAACAGAAAGGACCCATGATTTCTTTTAAAATATCCCTATTATTTTAATAGTACCACACTTATGTTTGAAGTTGATCTCTCAAGTTACCTGATCCTGATTTTGGCATTAAACCTAGGGGTGTGATTTGTTCTCATTTTAAGTTGTGTATTTCCTGTTTATGTGTTTGTAGGTATGTTGAGAGAAGAGAATTATTCTGTCAGTATAGACACTGAAATTCTATGCATTTTAGACCAACTAAGGGTAGCTCTCAAGGGCCTTTCTTATATTTCCAGTTTCTGGGTGCCTTTTGGACAGCTACTGAAAAATTAGAAAGGTAGCATCCTGGCCCTATGGTAAAAATGTATGATACTAACTATACAAATCCTATGTAAACTATATGAAGAGCTCTGTTGGGAGTATTTTATGTCACTTTTTATGGACATTAGGCCCCAATTCAACATTAAAATGGTATGTAAATTGTTCTAAATATATTTTTGCTAAACAGGTGATTTACTGTTCTTTCAGTGGAACAGTGGTGTTCTTGATTTTTCTGTCAGAAGCAATTAACATGCCATACTTTAATTTTATTAGTTGAATGCATGACCTGCAATGGGGAAAGTTATCGAGGTCCCATGGATCATACAGAATCAGGCAAGATTTGTCAGCGTTGGGATCATCAGACACCACACCGGCACAAATTCTTGCCAGAAAGGTAAAATACTACCAAATCATCCTTCCAATGATTCTTTTTGCAAACTGGTATTTGCTCCATGACGAACTACCATAGAAATTCTCTTCGTATCATGTTTTCTGGATAGTCTTGGGGCAAAGGGACTTACGATGAAGTATATGAGAATGCTGACTACACATTTGAGTGGTATCTGCTGAGTAGACTGAGTCCCTGAAATCATAATGGTCCTGAACACAGAAGCATCAGTGGGGTGCAGAAGGGGAGCACTAACAGAAACTTCCTCTTCCTCTTCCACGGAAGGAAAAAGACAGAGGCTCATTAAGTAATGACCACAATCCAAGCTATGGGAGGAGGCATTATTGCTAAATACAAGCCAATGTCTTTCTAAAGTCACATCTTCAGTTACTTAGGTAAAGTGGGGTCACATGTGTGACACCATGACATAGGTTATGCCCATAGAAAGGGAATGTAAGGTGGAGCAAACAATTTTTTGGCAGCTTTATCCTAGCGTATTTTAAAATTGCCAATCTAGAGAAGTCATGCAACAAAGTCTACTTTTCTCCTCAGGAATAGGTTTTGAGCTTAAATGGTTTAAAAAAAAATATGTATACTTTTGTTCATTCATTTCATATGAAATATTTAAGATGAAAAAATTCCTTTATTTTTATTATAAAGAATAAAAATACAATTATAGGGGAAGCTCTAACCCCACCTTTCTGAAAAGTATTTTTCTTTTTTTATCTTTTATTGTTTGTTGTTCTCTTGAATTAAATTCAAACTATGTGTTTTGGGTTTTTTTAAGTATATCTCTTGTCTTTTAAGTGAGTGCAGAAGGAATATGGTAGCAATTAAAATCAAGTCACCAATTCAGGACCCTGTTAATTTAAAGGGAGGAGGGTATAGAGAGAGTGGTGTGATGGAGTTTCTCTCTTGCCATGGTGGAGGAGAGGGCATGACCTAGAAGGGCTCTATTTTCAAAATTGAGCTATCATTAGTAACAGAACTATTGAAACCTAACTTTCAGTTTGAACTTTAAGCCCGCCCCAGAAAAGGACCCCTTTTCTTAATGAACATTCTACCTGAGGTCATGTTTATGTAATCTGTCCTTAATTAGGCTTTGTGAGAAGAGGATTCAGTTTGGGACCTCAACTGGTGGACAGGTACCAAATGGACCTACCTTATTTGCAAAAGGGATGTATTCCGCACTTACTAGAATATGTAAACTAACAGATTCCATAGTTGATAAATAGCAGCTCTTGTAAGACGCAACAGAAAATCTCTTCTTTCCCCATCTAGTAGTAGCCAAACTAGGTCGAACATTATTTTGTGAGCTGAAGGGTGGGTGGTGTTTCCAGGCAGATTTAAATGACACTTTTCTTGGTGTGGTTTGCAGATATCCTGACAAAGGCTTTGATGATAATTATTGCCGCAATCCTGATGGCAAGCCGAGGCCATGGTGCTATACTCTTGACCCTGACACCCCCTGGGAGTACTGTGCAATTAAAATGTGCGGTAAGTTAAGGTCAAATTTATTGCTTCCTTTTCCTCTCACAGACTGGGTCTAAGCAGGTGATTATTAGTGAGACAGGTTAACAGTTATTTTACTTGATGCTTTAATGTGTGTAGGTTTTAATATTTTAAGAATGTGTTACATAATTCTAACCAAGTCTATGGAATTTTCAGAGAGTCATTGTTTTGAAAGAGATAAATATGCAAATGAACACATATACACAAAACATTTGTACTTATGGTGAAGGCCTAAACATTCTCATGTTATTAAAAAAAATCCACTGAGGAAGAAAAAGATTAGGGATCATGTGCAGAATCCTAATGTTATTAGGGCCATAAAAGCTAGGACCTTAGATTTTTATCTTCCAATCTGGTATCCTTTCCATACTGTTCCTCCCCAGACATAACATGGGCTGTCAAGTGACCGTGAACCTCTTTTGGTGAATGGCAGAGTTGCAAGGAAGACTAACAAGTCTACTGGAAGAATCTCACAGACATCCTTAATCTCTAGTTGCTGGCCCCACCTCTTTGGCTTCCTTGTCCACAGCCTGTGTTCTGTTCCAACCTGTCTTCTAGCTGCACTATGGTTGTTTTCTATGTGCTGGCCTTTACTCAACACTCCTGAATTTCTAATAAAAGCTTCTTTCCTCACTTCCTTTGTGGTAGCTCTTTAAATCTGTATACTTGGTCCTCTCCTCCATGGTTAACTTACACATTTTTACTCTTTGAAATAATTCTGGATAATTAGATTTGGCCATGCTTTTATTTATATGAGTACAGGTCTTATTTTTTCAGCTGGATCCTAAAATGCTTTAAGACCAGTAGAATCACATGAATTTAGTAAGGTATAATTGCATTATAAATTGGCTTGATAATATAAAGTTATGCATATATAGAGGGATATATAAAGATATAAAGACAAATAATCCACAGAAGATCAGGTACTAGCAATCTAAATGATAAGGGGACAGTTCTGAGGATAGGGATAGGTATTTGCATATTTTCCTAGTACAGTCTGATGGAGATATTCCTTTGAACAAACTTAATTCAATATTATCCACACTGTGATACTGCCAAGGTAAATCTCTCTCCACTTAGACCTGCTAATAAAAGGAAATGTTTTGGACAACTCTGATAAAGCCCATAGAAAGAGGATGTGTCTGGCATATGTGAAATAACTTCAGAATCTGGTAGGCTCTCAATGTGAACACAATGTTCCAAGGAAATTGAATCATCTGTTTGGTCCCTTAAAATAAAAGATGACTCTTGTGACAGTGTTTCTCCGTATAGATTGTGTTAGTTCCACTCATTGACTTTTAAAATCTTGTTAAGCTTTCCATCATTATAGACTACTTAGGTACTATAAACTGACAAGTTTCCTTTCCATTCTGGGTGTGCGTATGTGTGCGTGTTTTAGGTACTCTTATACTCTTATAAATTGTCTCTGGAATAAGATCCATATAAATACACACACAGATACACACACGTTCACATGCATACTCATCTACGTATTTACTGTTGCCCTCCTATTCATTTACCAATCAGTGTTTGGTTATTTTAAAAGACATTGTGAGAGAAAAGAAATAAAATAAATATGACATTTCCTCACTACTAGATAGATTTCTTTCTCTTTCCTGTCCAAAGAAGAGCTGGCTAATTATGCAACTAACATGCAGTGATTCAGGATGATGTTTATAGGATGTTAATTCTAAGGAAAGGATGGTAGAATTTGTAAGCCAAACCTATACAGTTAAGAACAAAATAATGTTTTAAGCATTGGGAATATTTTAGAAATATTTCATTACAAGTAAGCTTTTAGTTTGTAAAATCATATATGGAGACTACATTTTTATTCAAATGAATTGAAGTTAACATTCTGCAATTCTGGAAAACCTATGATACAATGTTTTATGACTATGCTTCCAAATATTTTGGCTTACATTTACAGTACAGCCTATGATGCAACACCAAGACACTTGGTGATGGTTTTAACTGTGTAACAGTTTTCTATTGCTGTATAATGAATTACCAAAAACTTAGTGGCTTAAAACAATGCATACTTATTATGTCATAATTTCTGGGGGTCAGAAGTCCAGGCATGACTCAGGTGGGTTCTCTGCTTAGGACCTCAAAGGGCCATGACCCAGGTGCCTGCCAGACTGTGTCATTTAAGACTCAGCATCCCATTCCAAGTTCACTGGTTATTGGCAGAATTCAGTTTCTTGTGGTTGCAGTGCTAAGGTCCTCAGCTCCTAAAGACTGCCTGATACTTCCTACTACAGGACTCTCTCCACAATGGGGAAGTTTACTTCTTCAAGGCCAACAGCAAAGCATTCTGCTAGTTTGAACCTCTGACTTCTACATCCTTTTTTAAAGAGCTCGCCTGATTAGGTCAGGACTACCCATGGTAAACTCCCTTCAATTAACTTAAAGTCAGCTTATTAGGGACTTTACTTACACCTGCAAAACCTCTTCACTTTTGATGTACAACATAAGCTAATTACAGAAGTCTCCAAACTGGTATTCAGGAAGCCCACGGGAACACAAAGTCTCTCCTCAGGGTCTGTGAGCATGGACAGCTTAGAGGTTCAAATTCTAGCTCTTCTACTCCCATATGAATTCTTGCCCCAAATCTTCTGCTTGAAGTGCATGTGTTACTAAGGAGTTAGTCAAGTTCAAAATCCTTCCTTCCCATTCACAATTTCCCTTTCCTCCCTACTGAACAAAGGCAAACTGCCCATCCTTCCTGAATTTTAATGTGGTGCATTGTACTGGGGTATAAAAACCTTGGCTACAATAAACCAAGAGACCTTTGAAAATACTATATATTCATGCTGCTTATCATTTATGTACTTTTAATAGTTACATAACTCTATCCAGAATATATACATATATATATATATATACGTGCATGTGTGTGTATATGCATGTGTGGCATATATTTGTATTTATATCTTAGAATTCTGTGGTCACAAGAAATTTAAATAATTAATTTTGAAATATAAAAATCTTTCAGAAAAGTATGATAGGGTGAAGAATAAGTCTCTCCAACATAAAATACATTAAATTCAAATAATATTCCATGGGTAAAGTGGAATAAAAAAAATGATTCAAGGAGAAAAACAGCTTGATTATGTACACTTATCAAGGAACAGGTAGGTATCAAATCACTCCAGTATTTAGAGTCCATTCACCCATATAAAAGTGTGATATAAAATTTTTGGTTTCAACATGTCAATAGTTAACATACACTAGAAATCACATCTTTTGCAGCCATAAAAAATGTAGATGCAACTTAAAACCATCTGAGAGAACACAAATACTTTTTCAAAATTCTTTTAGTAACAGGAACAAAAAACAAAGCAAAATCAAAAACACCACCACTAGCTAAAGACCACTGAACCAGAAGAATTATTATACATTCCCAGGATGGATGGCATGGAGAGGGCTGAGAAAAGAGGCAGGTGGGTCTGAGAAGAGCTGATTTGAACAGGCTGCATTAATTCAGTCATGTGAATTAATGCAGCAAGTAGTGAGAACAACAAGGTGAGGAAGGAGGTGAACAATACTAAAGAGGTTGGGTGTCCAATATATAATGACAAATTGGATGTGGAGGTAGGGAAAGAGGAAAGTCTTAAACATTTTTTAAGTTATTGGATAGATGATGCATATTTGAGAGAGATGTAACTTTGAGGAGAAAGGTAAGAAAGTTTAGTTTTTCTTATGTGGAGGTGTAGGTGCTTGATGTCTGTGTTCAGAGCACAACTAAGTTCAGTCTTTCCTGAAGCTCATGCAAAATCCTAAATAAATAATGACAGCCAAAACCTTTGCAGAGCAGCAATTCCAGGGAGCATACAGAAAATACAGGGAAGATTGGCGGCCCCTTTTCCATAGGATTTAGTCAATATATATTTACTGTCTAGCTCTTTTTTAAAAAGATATTTAATTTATTTATTTGACAGAGAGAGAGAGAGAGAGAGAGAGAGAGAGAGGGGGGGAGAGATCACTAGCAGGCAGAGAGGCAGGGAGAGAGAGAAGGAGAAGCAGGCTCGCTGCTGAGCAGAGAGCCCAATGTGGGACTTGATCCCAGGACCCTGAGATCATGACCCGAGCCAAAGGCAGAGGCTTAACCCACTGAGCCACCCAGGCGCCCTACTGTCTAGCTCTTATACCTGAAACGCTTTTCTAGATTCTGGGGGTATAGAAGTGAACAAAACACTCCAAGGCTTATGATAAAATTTAAATTTCAGACTGTTGGTGCTAAGTAGTAAAGTAAAAGCTGACATTGCCTTGACATGGGCATATTCAGAGCCCTTTCAGAGCTGAGGTTTTGAATACTTCATTCTCTTCCTTTTACTTGTGAAATAGCAGAATGAACCACAGATTTGTTCCTGTCACTTTGCTTCCAACCTTTTAATCCTACAATCAGCGAGTGCATCCCTGAAAGTGAATGTGGGCCATGGTGTTCTGGGACTGGCCTCAGTTATCCCCCAAATCATATTCCTCAGAAGGTGAGGAATTTCTACCCAAATGGCAACTGCTCACAAATATTCTGGCTATGTACCTTTTGAAAAATATATTACAATTTTATTTGACAATTATACTCAAGAAAGCTGAAAAGCGGTTTCAAAATTTCATGAATAGATTGCCTCCCTCTGAATGCATCCAGAACAGTATAATATGCATATATCCAGTTCTCATCTAAGAATTACTGAATCAAAAGCACAGAGGTAGAAAAGAGGGAATTGGATGTGTTAAAGTTGCCATAAGGTTTCAGCATCCTTAAGCTCTGGAAACCCCCCTGATATGGAATTAAGTAAGTTGGTCATCTAAAGAAAGGGCAAGTTTCAAGTCCAGATGCTGCATTAAGAAGCTTTCCATTTCTGAGTCAATTGGGTTTCTATCTCAGTCAATCAGTGCAGGGGCTCCCTAGAGCTACAGAGGGAAAATGCAGATACCCAAGGGCAGATTCTGTCATCTGGAAGCTAGTTATCTTCACCCAGAGAGACCAGATTCCTACTGTTCTGCAAACATCACATCTCTATACAAGGCTCTCTGAGTAGGGTCCAGGCATTCCCATTGCTCCTGAGAGAATTCTGTGCCCCACCCCTGAATGTCATCCTATTTCTGGCTCCTATTCTGTCTTTTTCCTCCTCTACCAGGCTTCTTCCTCAGGCAACAAGAGCATGTAGAAGGCAATCGATCGTTTCAGGGGTCAGTGTCACCTGATTCAGAATTTGGGTCAAGTTCAACATCTCCATGTTGAGGTAGGCTCACTGAGTCTCATCGAGGGAGTCATTTCATCAAGTTTTCCTGAGAACGTCTGAGTTGAGTGAACAGAACTGGATGAAACGGAACTCTGAGATGCTGGCCTGAAGGAGCTAGTGGGCGGGTGTGTCTTTGTGGATCTTCTACCTTAAAAATTCCATGACTATCTTTCACGTGTGCTCCACAGAGTGACCTTTGTTCTGCACCATCCACATGTGGGTCTACCTAGCTAGTTCTCTGACAATTGAAAAGCTGTCTTTTGCTTGATATGTCATAGAAAATCTTACTGATTATTTAAATTAGTTGTTCACAAACTTCTTGGACTTAAGATATTTTTACACTCTACCGTTATTGAGAACCTCAAATTGTGTATTGAACTATATGAATCACTATTTATCATATTGGAAGTTAAAATATAAATTAAAATATTAATTCATTAAAAGTAGCAATCTAATTGGATGCTAATAAATACAACATATTTAAAATGAAAAATAACTATATTTTTCAGAAAAATAGGCTGTGGTTCCATTAGAATACACATTAACTGGCATATACCTGTTGGCTGCTCCAATTGTTTTCCACCTCTCACCACCAGTGACTCACCCAGTTGGAGATTTCTATCATCTATCACCTGTTTCTGATAGTCTTCCTTTATCTTGTACGATGATCTAACCTGCTTTTCAACCGTCTTTTGTATGACTGGTACCACGATTACATTTAAAATCCAAAAACCTGGAACAATCCTTGACATTCCCTTTCCTTTACTCCTCACATTGGGTCCATCACTAAGACTTGTCAATTTTATCTTGTGTGTACCTTTCAAATCTGGCCATCGCTCCCTTGCTGTCTCCTTTATCTTAGTGATATTTTTGTCTTGAATATTTAAATGGCCTTCTGAAAGGAGCTGAATCCATATTTACTAGTTTTTTCCTTCAATCCCTTCTTCACACTACAAACAAAATGACATAAAAATCTGAGTATATCATTTCCTATCCCTAGCACACCACATACCACACACACACACACACACACACACACACCCCACACACACCCCAGGTAAAAATTCTTCAATGATTTCCTTCGAACTTAGAACAAAGACAAGACAAAATCATCTTTTACTTCCCTACCCATATCTCCAACCGCTTATACTACCACATTTCTTCCCATGCTGTCTATTCCAGCCAGAATAGCTTACTTCTTGTACTTCATATTTTCCATATTCTCATTTACAGTTCCTTTACCCCTGCCATCTCCTCTGCCTTGAAATTTTTCTTCTTCCTTCCCCACCCAGCTGACAGCTACTCATTGTTCAAATTTCAACTCAGTTGCTATCTCTTCAGTTATCATTTCTTCATTTGACTGCCCTGACTTGTCAAATTCCTTATTGTATATTTATACCACCATAAACCTCTCCTTCTAAGTACTTCTCAGAGTCTGGTCTTTACATTTGGTTTTGAAATTATTTGATTAATAGGTCTATCAAAATTTGTAAGTTCCAACAGAGCAAAGATCATGTCTCTTTTTGTGTCAGCACATTGCCTTGCACATGACAGGGATTCAACAAATATTTGTTGAATGAATGAATGTTATTTCTACACAGTGGTAGCTTTTCATTTGTGTGTGTGTGTGTGTGTTTGTGTGTGTGTGTGTGTGTGTCCACGTGCGTGTGTGTGCACGAGTGCGTCTCCTGGAATATTTTCTATGGTCCTAGATTTTCATATGACAACTTAGCTTTTGTCAGACATTATACCCAAGAAGACTTCTTCCTATCTCCTCAACTTATCCTGAGGTTTCATGCTTCCCTGAGCTACTTTTGTTCATTTGTTGCTGATTGTCTTGATGGCTCTTTCTTTAACAAAAAAAGACAAGTTTCATCATGTTTTACCTTATTTTCCTCCTTCTCTTCTTTTTCCTTCTAAGTTCTAAATATATAAGTGTCCAGAACCATTTAATTAATTTTTTAACAGATTACTATGGTTTAGTTGATATAACCTGCACATATTTAATGTATATAATTTGACAGGTTTGAACAGAGCTGTATACCCATGAAACCATCTCCACAATCAAGATAATAAACATATCTATCACTTCCAAAAATTTCCTCCTGCCTTCCCTCCACTTTTTTTAATGTATGTGTAAGAACACTTAACCTGAGATCTATCCTTGACATTTTTTTAGTATATGATGTAGTATTGTTAACTACAGATCTCTAGTTCTCTAGAATTTAGTCATCTTGAACAACTGAAATTTTATACCCACAAAACAACTCTCCATTTCAGAAATGTGACCTAAGCAGATTTTTGATAGCTTTCCATTCAAACTATTATTATAGACTGAACCATGCAACACCCCCCCACACACACACAAATTCGTAATTTAAGCCTTAAATCCCCAATGTGGACTGTATTTGGAGATAGGGCTTTTAGGAGGTAATTAAGGTTAAATGAGGTCATAAACATGGGATGCTAATTTGCTGGGATGAGTAGCCTTGTAAGTAGAGTAAGAGAGAGATCTTTCTCTTTCCTCCATATGAGGACATGGCAAGAAGATGACCATCTGCTAGCCAGGAAGACAGCTTTCACTAGAAACCAAACTGGCCAGCACCTTGATTTTGGCCTTCCTAGCCTCCAGAATTGTGAGAAATACATTTATATTGTTTAAGCCACCTAGTCTATGGTATTTTGTTATGTTGGTTCAAGCAAACTAATACGGGCATGTTGCCATTGATAATAAATAAAAGAATCCTTCCTTCCAGTAACCAATGTACATTGGTGTCATTTTAACAGAATATGTACCCTTGTGTGTTTGTATGTTGGGAAAATAATTTTAGCAAATTATTTTCTTTCTTAAAGAAAGCTTATATTTCTCTGTATTTTATTATTTCATCCAAGGCTAGAACAGAGATTCATAGACATAAAATGTCATTGATTCTGAGTCAGGAAAAAGCAATACCATCAATACCCTTTCTCAAGGGAAAGATCTTATACTTGGAGGTCTTTTTCAAGTCATCTTCTAAGGAAAAAGAGCATAGAATTGAAGACATTTCATGGAAGTCTTGTCTCTTGAGCATTTTATACCAGAAAAGGCTTGGATAAAGTCCAAGGAAAAGTTTCAGATAGGAATTCTAGGTTCACATGGAAAGCAAACGTGCAAGCAATTTGAGGTTTGTACTTTGGAGGTCTTTATACTACTTTCCCATGTCAACTTTAAAACAACAAGCTCTTTAAATTTTCATTGAGCCTGATCTTGCCATTTGTGGCCCAAAGAGCACAAGTCTGTTGACAGAAGAATAGCTTTACACACTGTTCTCAGTCTCCAGGGACCATCATAAAGTAAACCCTGTTTCAGTTGCTCTTCAGTAGCTGAAGTGGGAATAGACTGGGTTGGGCTGAAGTGTTCCAAGGAATAATCAGGTATTTGTCCAATGGCCTATGGAACAACTTACTCTTAGCTATAGGTAAAAGAACAGCAATAATTTACCACCACTGGGAAATTTAGATTTTGGGGAGAGAAGGGGACTGTAACTGTAAGGATCTACTAATCGTTCATGTAAAGGTTGTGGAGCTCTGGGTATGGCTTTCTGTAACATACATGTGCACTTATATTCTCCAGTTGCCTTTCACAGACCTCCCTTAGGGCCGTGTGGTATCTCAGCAAAAATTTGGCTAGACTGTCACAGAGAAAATGGATCAGATTTATTATTAGTCATCTTGTTCTAGTGGTTTTTCTGTTGGGTGGCAAGATGTTCATCTCAAGGATTACATAACAGTTAATGTTTATTCTCTCAAAAAGTCTATTCAAGCCTCAAAGTTCCCGACCAGATATTATAGCAATATCATAACACATCCATACCAGCAAAGTGAAATTAATGTTCCAAGATGCACCCATGGCATTTGATTACATTGTAAAAGGACAGTGAAAACTGTCAGTAGCACATGTTCTTGGTAAAGCGTTTCCAAATAGAAAACTTTGTGTCATCAAAGAAAAACATTTCTTCATTCATAGGTCACTAAAGATCATATAACTATTTTTGCACTTGCTCTAGAGGGTAGCCACTACTGACAGCCTTGAACAAATGTTTTACTTGTGAGGTACTCTCTTATTTGTGTTTCTAGTATTTTCAGTGTGCCTGGTAGACTCACTTGCAAAAATGTTTGTGTAGATGAAGATATACACATGTTGCTTTGGCTGATCATCAGCTTGATCAATGTCAGCTGATATTTAGGGATGTTTCTGTGCTTCTTTAACACTTTGCTTGGCCACTGGACCCTTCAAAATCTTCTCTTATTCAGGCCCCATGTTAAAGTTTTAAGTCCAAAGGGGTAGCTTTCCCCAAATTTAATAGCTTTTCTCAAATCGATTGGCATGAAACATTTGTTTTGTTTTTGCACCAAGTTTTGCTATTCATACAGTAGGACAGATAAAGGTGTCTTTTTATTGAAATTTAAGAATAATTCATCTTGTTTGAGTAAGAACTATGTATGTAGGCAACAAAGATGAAACATTTGCATCACAGGTAATGGTCTATGAAAAATCATTCACATGGTCCTCATCAGATAATATATTCAAATAATATGCATGAAGTTTCATTTTATTCTATAATTGCCACCAGAGATCACGTAGTTTTTGTTTATGAGGTCAATTCTAGTAGCTGAGTGTCAAATGGGATAAACACATATATGCTAACTTCAGAGGGCACTTTTTAGTTAGTGAAAAATATTGTCTCGATACTGCTAGTTCATAGTCAAAATCATAAGGAATATTTCCGCTGAATTAAAACATAAGAATAAATAAAACCATCAAGTTGTTTGAGGTTATATATTTCAAAGTTATGGATGCTTATTAAAATAAAAGTTAAAAAAAGAATATTATTAATTAGATTTTTTTTTTTTATATTTTGTTGAGGCCTGCCTTGGGCTGCTATAACAGAATACCATGGACTGGGTGGCTTCTAAACAACAGATATTTATTTCAGACAGTTCTGGGGGCTGGGAAGTCAAAGATCAAGGTGCCAGAAGATTCCTCACATGGTGGAAGGGGTGAGGGAGCTCTGTGGTGTCTTTTTTATACAGGCATTGATCCCATTCATGAATGATCTGCTTTTATAATCTAATCACCCACCAAAAGCCCTACATCCTAATACTATCACATTAATCCAATTTGTCTTGTCTAGCAACAGGATTTCAACATGTGAATTTGGGGGAGACACAAGCATTGAGTCTATAGCAAAGTCTAATAAAAAGTTCTACTTATTCTGTACTATGCTTTATTTTTGTTAATGTGCAGCAATTCTTTGTATTGTGTAATTTTTGTAATTTCAAAAGATTTGAGTTTCCACCAAAAGATTAGAATCTGATAAGTAATCCAAATTATTTAAAACAAATCCAAACTTGTGTTTTTTATTTACTCATTTTAACTTACAGTCTTTAAGTGAATATTTAGTGATTCCTTCAATTTATATCAAAAATTTTAAATTATACTAATGAAAGTTAAGAAAAAAACTGTTCAACAAAATTATTCAAGTGAGGATTTTATAATTGCAGTGAAAAAAAATCTTTAATTAAAACTTGTTGGGGACCTCTGCAGTTGATGTGCAAAGTTAGTACGAACAGGTCTCTGAACTTGATGCTGGAATTTTAGTAGGTGAATCAACAGTGAAATATTTTCCTCAGTGCTTTTTTTTTTTTTAAGATTTTATTTATTTATTTATTTATTTATTTATTTATTTGACCGAGAGAGAGATCACAAGTAGGCAGAGAGGCAGGCAGAGAGAGAGGAGGAAGCGGGCTCCCTGCTGAGCAGAGAGCCGGATGCCGGCCTAGATCCCAGGACCCTGGGATCATGACCTGAGTGGAAGGCAGAGGCTTTAAACCACTGAGCCACCCAGGTGCCCTTCCTCGTGTTTTTATTCAAGTTTTTTTTTTTTTTTACTTAGAGTTTTGTAAAATAGGTATTTCTTTTCACAGATACTTCTAAAATTTGAAAATTTTTCCCTCAAATTAGGAAAATGTTCATCTTCTACTAGGCTTAAAATTTTATGATTGCTCTTAAAATTTTGTGCTGAACATGTGATTACTCACTGAATTTCCTAGGTATTGATTTCTTTATGAGTTATGATAATATTTATTTAATTATCTCTGCTTTTATTAAAAAAGTGCAATTAAATTGTTTTAACTTTAAGGCTCTGTGTTTCAAATTTTAATTTTCATGGGTTATTTCTATAAAATGTTGCTTTAATAAAGGTATTTATGAAAAAATACATTGAAAATCCAATTACTCTTATATAATACATTCTAGAAATGATATCTGATTTTTAATCTTAAATTGACATTTAAGGAGCAGAACATGTTAATCTCTCATGGGCTCAGCCTCTAGCTATGTTCTCAGTGAGATGTGATGGACCCACATCCAGCCAAAGGCTGCCCTGATTGACCTTGAAACTCACCAAGAGGGCGCCTGGGTGGCTCAGTGGGTTAAAGCCTCTGCTTTCGGCTCAGGTCATGATCTCAGGGTCCTGGGATCGAGGCCCACATCGGGCTCCCTGCTCAGTGGGGAGCCTGCTTCCCCCTCTCTCTCTCTACCTGCCTCTCTGCCTCCTTGTGATCTCTCTCCCTCTGTGAAATTAAAAAAAAAAAAAATCTTAAAAAAAAAAACTCACCAAGATTTGGTTTTTCAATTATATGTTCACAATATCACAGTAATAGTTGAGAATAATAGGTCAGTAGTAAACATATAAAACCAAACGCACACAAATACATAGGAAAGTAAGACAGTAGAAGTACCCAAGACAGACAATGTAGTCTCTAAGAAGATTAACTGAAGTACTTTTGCTCTGGCTGCCTTAACTCTGACCTTCCTCCCTTTGTCTGGATTCTAAATCCTAACTCAGTTTGCTTCCCAGGAATTTGTGCCCAAGAAGTGCGGGAATAAAAACTTTACTTCTTAAAATGCTAAGGTAATGAATTGATAGGTTGCTGGTTTTTGTCTTTTTTACATCATAGTTTTGTAACTAGATATGAAATAGGTCATTACAAGTTTGACCTCTTATTTGTTATAAAGTTATCACCCTTTAAAGATGCCCCCCCCACATACACCCAGTATCCTCAAATCATATGACAGTTAACTAAAATCATCAGAAATATAGTAGCTTGGTGGCATTTGTTTTGATAAAATATAGTTCCTGAGGACCTGTAAAATTCATCTTACTTTCTATTTCATTTAATAACTTTATTTTATTTTTCTACAGACTTTATTTATTTATTTGAGAGAGAGTGAGCATGAGCAGAAGGAGGGGCAAAAGGAGAGGGAGAGGCTGTGGGACTTGATCTCAGTACTCTGGGATCGTGACCTGAGCCAACGCAGATGTTTAACAAATTGAGCCACTCAGGCGCCCCTCATCTAAGAACTTTAATATTAAAATCATAAAAGACTTGATTAGCTAGCACTAACTTTTTCTTTTCTTTTTTTCTTTTTTTAAAGATTTTATTTATTTATTTGACACACAGAGAGATTACAAGTAGGCAGAGAGGCAGGCAGAGAGACAGGGAGAGGAGGAAGCAGGCTCCCTGCTGAGCAGAGAGCCCGATGCGGGCCTCGATCCCAGGACACTGAGACCATGACCTGAGCCGAAAGCAGAGGCTTCAACCCACTGAGCCACCCAGGCGCCCATCACTAACTTTTTCTATACAAGACATTTCTTCAGGCTAGTAAATTTTCTTCTTCCTGAATTGATATATGTTACCAATATCAGTATATATTAACTCTCAGAAATCAACTCTCAATGACCACTTTGTGGATCACTCTCTGGACATTTTGCTTATCTCCATTTGAAGTTCCTTTTAATTTAAGGTATTTCTGAACCAAATTTTCATTACCTGCAGTAGATACATAAGAAATAAAAATATATTTTAAATGGAACCAAAAAAAGTTATTGTAAGGGCAATTTATGGAAATCCGTTTATAAAACATATTCCAGTGGTTGACGTGATCATTAATTAATCTTCCTTCTTTTCCACTGAGTTTCATAGAATAACTCCAAACTTAGGTTCACTTAGTTTGCATGGAACTCAATGAACTAAAACATTAAGCCCCACAAAGAGTAATTATTTGTAACAAATTTATTTATGTATTTATGTATTTATGTATAAATTTATTTATTAATCATTCATTCATTAATTTTAAAGATTTATCTATTTTAGAGAGAGACAGAGAGCGCGCACATGTGAGCAGAGGGAAGTGCAGAGGGAGAGAGAGACTCTCAAGCAGACTCCCCACTGCACATGGAGTCCCACGTGGTGCTCAATTCCAGGACCCTAAGATCATAACCTGAATGAAAATCAAGAGTTGGATACTTAATTTACCGAGGCAGCCAGGCACTCCAGAAAGAAATAAATTTAAATAAAATTAAGGAGCCATTTAAAAAGAACTTACACTATTAAACACTTTTATAGACATCTCTCGCCTCTGAAGGCATGTCTAATTCTGACTTGTTTTGAGAAATGATACATACGATTCTGGAATGGATGAATCAAAGACATTTATTCAAATCCTAAACTGTTTTAGTGTGTCAGCTTGAGTTTTATCCAGTGACATCTTTAATGAATATTTAGATTGTAAAGGTTAACTGGGAGTTTACATTGACTTTATTCAATTGAACCATAAATATTTTCATGTATGTTTTTGAGAAAGTGTATGAATTTTAATTGCTCTAGAAAGTTTTCAGTTACATTTTGTTTGAATAAACATTAAAGACAAAAAAAGTCTGAGTTGTAGTAAAATTTTAAGTTTGTACTTTTTTTACTTTGTTATGGAGATTTTTATGGTCTGCCTGAAATGTGGTAAGAATCATATTTGGACTAGGAAGAAAAAACAGGAAATAAATCTGCCTAGGAACAACTGATTTCTTTTAATACTAACAAATTGATTAAAAAATTAACATACCAGCTTAGAATATATTAATCATACTGGAGGAAAACCATGGTTAATACCATTACCAACTTTTATATGTATTTAAACAAACTAATGAGGATTAACTGTATAGTCATTTCAGAAATACTGTGTAGGGACACCTGGGTGGCTCAGTCAGTTAAGCATCTGCCTTCAGCTCAGGTCACGACCCCAGGGTCCTGAAACTGAGTCCTACATCGGGCTCCTTGCTTAATGGGGAGCCTGCTTCTCCCTCCGCCCCTCCCACTGCGCTCTCTCTCTCTCCCAAATAAATAATCTTAAAATGCAAAAAGAAATACTGTCTATTCAGCATATATCAGTTATAGTGACACATGGAAGTAAAATGCCTTTAAAGAATTTTTTTTTTAAGATTTTATTTATTTATTTGACAGAGAGAGAGAGAGATTACAAGTAGGCAGAGAGGCGGGCAGAGAGACAGCGAGAGGAGGAAGCAGGCTCCCTGCTGAGCAGAGAGCCCGATGCGGGCCTCGATCCCAGGATGCTGAGATCATGACCTGAGCCGAAAGCAGAGGCTTTAACCCACTGAGCCACCCAGGCGCCCGCCTTTAAAGAATTTTTTTAAAATATACTATTTTAGTGTTTGAATGAAAAGAAAATTGGAAAGGAGATAGTAATAATGGTGAATTGATTTTTTTTAAAAAATAACTGTTCTCTAGATCAAATTTTCCCTTTCCTATTTTTTTATGGCCAAACTTACAGCATAGTGCTTTTTATTTTATTTATTTTTAAAAGATTTTATCTATTTATTTGAGAGAGAGAGAGAACATGAGCAGGAGGAGGGGCAGAGGGAGAAGGAGACTTCTCACTGAGCAGGGAACATGACATGGGGCTCCACCCCAGAACCCTGGAATTGTGACCTGAACCAAAGGAAGATGTTTAAGTGACTGAGCCAACCAGGTGCCCCAACATAGCACTTTTTAATCTCCCTATGTGGTCACTATATTACTTAATAGATGTTTTTCAATTTCTAAAGTAAGAATAACATATTTAAAAAACATTAACAAATAGGGTTGCCTGGGTGGCTCAGTCGTTAAGCATCTGCCTTCGGCTCAGGTCATGATCCTGGGGTCCTGGGATCCAGCCGTGCATTGGACTCCCTGCTCGGCAGGAAGCCTGCTTCTCCCTCTCCCACTTCCCCTGCTTGTGTTCCCTCTCTCAGTATGTCTCTCTATGTCAGATAAATAAAATCTTTAAAAAAATTAGTAAATAGAAAGATTTTACATCTAATATTAATGAATGAGTAGACATATCTAGGAAATTTAGGTGCTATTCTATGATGGTCTTTCAAACTAGTCTATATAAAGCTAAGCTAGAATATTCTATTTCATGAGCAGAGAAATCCTACTGTTGAGTCCACCATGATAACTTGTTCCTTTAGGGTGAGTGAGATAGCAATAACGATAACTTGAATTTTCTATTCTACTCAACTTTTGTAAAAACGTGTGTGACAGAAAACCCGAGTAATACATATGCAAATTAAAACTAAGAGGTAAATGACAGATTAAAAGATTATACTTAAGTTTAATATTTCTTTTTACCAATAGCTCATGCTATTGTGAATGACACAGATGTCCCTATGGAAACAACTGAATGCATTCAAGGTCAAGGAGAAGGTTACCGGGGCAACATCAATACTATTTGGAATGGAATTCCATGTCAGCGTTGGGATTCCCAGTATCCTCACCAGCATGACATAACTCCTGAAAATTTCAAGTGCAAGTGAGTATATTAGGCACATATAAATTTCAGTAGACTCTGCAGGAAATGAGGTGGAATGGTTACTCTACTAATTTCTGTGTTAGTAATTCTTAAACTTTAGTGTGCCTAGGGACAATCAGGAGTTAAAAGGCAGATTCATCCACCCAGATATTTTGATTGCTTAGATCTGTGATCTGGACCTCAAATAGTGGACCTCAAAAGGTGATTTTGAATCAGATGGTTGATGCACCATATTTTGGGAAACACATCCCTAGGTTTCTGATCACAGCTTTGATTTTGCAGGTGCATTTAGTAAATCAGTAACGATAATGATAACCAGGCAAGTTTCAAGTTAGTGCCTTCTTAATATTTCACATTAATTTTAAGGGAGATTACATATTTTTTCTTTTATAAGAAGAGGCATATTTTGATTTCAATCAAGGATGTAAACTGATGTGTTTTTGACCTTGAAGCAATACTAGTTTTAAAAATTTTCAGTATGTTTTCTGCTGTTTCTAGGTTTCCTTTCAAGAGTGGGAATGTAAAACAATTGTTTAGATGAATCAAGCCAAAGAAACTACCCTTGAATATCAATTATATTGCTGTTATGTACCTTCTCCATGGCTGTTTTTTTTCACCACTTGACTTTTGCTACACAGAACAGCCACAATGCCATGTGTTTTTAAATTGTCCACCTTGTTATGAGGAACATAAAATGATTGCTTTTGAAATTTATAACACACATGCCATTCATAGTGGCTTTGC
The DNA here is from genome assembly GCA_002007465.1 of Ailurus styani. Classification (NCBI taxonomy): domain Eukaryota; kingdom Metazoa; phylum Chordata; class Mammalia; order Carnivora; family Ailuridae; genus Ailurus; species Ailurus styani. The sequence continues at coordinate 41,481 of LNAC01000698.1, read as the reverse complement.
TGAAATAGCACCTATAAATAACATATATTGGCTTTATGTAATTGCCTTTTAATAAGAGAGCTTAACATTTCAAGATGGAGAAGTATGAGCACTAGCTGGCCCATCCACTAGAGAGAGGAGATATTTTATAGGTGTTTTTTGTTTGTTTGTTTTAGCTAATTCAATGTATTTGCTTAGATAGTAAATATTCATGTTATTATTTTTTCATTATTTTATAATAACAAATTTTTACTTGTCATGGTGGGTTTGCTTCCCTCATTTTCTTCATAGCAGTCCTCTCTGTTCCTGACCTATGTGTTTCACACCTCAGAAATAAATGCCAAAGTAGAGAAAGCAAAGAAAATGAGAAAAGATTAGTTAAGACAAACAGAGGAGACATTGTCAGTGCTGTTCACATGTTTTGTTAATTCTAATGACTGGTAGTAATACTCAAGTAAGAAATTGTGTATGTACAAATATAAGTGCAAATTAGTTAAAAGAAATAAAAGATTATATTTAATAATTTTACCATTTTGTAAGAAGACTAATGACTTTAATATGGGCCATAACATTGAACACTTGTTGTCTAGTGGCTTTAACTATTGGCTATCACTGTTCTCATACTCTTAAATAACACAGTTTATGTCAGCACCTATTTTGACAAGATAACCTATTAACTTGTTGATTTTATAGCAAAACCCAAGTTTCTTCCTTAAAATACTTCTCCATTTCTAATAGTGAACTTGGGTGTTAATAAAATTATAGTACTTCTAATTGGACCTAAGTAACATAAATAAGGCAGTTTCTAATAGATTGAATATTAATTTTGTTAAATTACTAGTCAGGAGCCTATGAAGAGAAAACCCATGCTTGCTTCAAATTAAAGAACATTTTCCAGAAGAGTAAATCATGAAGTCCACATTTTATTTAATGTGAACCCTATGTTAAGGTAAAACTCTTTTACATATAGAGAATATTAGTATAGACTTCCTTGTCGAGACATTTCAGTGTTAAGTAAATCACTGCTAAAATAAAGGATGTACATGTACTACATTGACAATTTATTCTACAGTTAGGTTTTCTGTAAAAATATGAAGGCCTTAATTTTACAGAAATATTTATAAAGATTTCAAATAACTTTTGTGAATCAATAAAGAAGTACTTTGTAAGAGAAAGAAATCTATGCAGCAAATTAAGTCAAAAAGTACAGAATTCAAGGAAGAAATAGCTATCATTGTTTTTGTATCAGATGTTTGGATAGGTAGAACTTTCATTTTTAAATGAGAGTAGTTAAAGGTTATTCATAATAGCCTTTCTTCAGCAAAGAGAGGTACATGTTGTTTCTACATTATATATGGGCTGTGAAAACATAATAAATAATAGGTCAGTTTTTAAAAATTGTAATAGTTGAGAGTCCAAGTGTTGATAATGAGTGAGAAAAATGAAGTGGTACTATTTTTTCCCTTTCATGAAGCAGTAGTGTTTGTGTGGAACTCCAGGACTGTAGAATGAAAAGAACACTGACATCTGACGGCCTTTATTTCAGTCATGGGTAATGTCAGTTGTGTATGCTGAATTCTAAATTGTTATAACTATCCTAAATCTAAAACTTAGAACTCTGTTTATAAACATGCATGCATTCTGGGATTCTAGAAATGTAATAGCGCTAACTTACCATTTGTAAGAACTCAGGCAATTTACATTAACATACTTACTCTCAATAGGGACCTAAGAGAAAATTATTGCCGAAATCCAGATGGGGCTGAGTCACCCTGGTGTTTTACCACTGATCCAAACATCCGAGTTGGCTACTGCTCCCAAATTCCAAAATGTGATGTGTCAAGTGGACAAGGTAATAGCTGACATTCTGCAGGGTGGGCACGATTAAATTCAGGGGAAATGCCTCAAGAGAGACCTACTTCTTGTTGCACTGATTTTGCTAGTTCTCAAACAAAACCACCAAGCCTGAAGTTGCATTTTTTAATACATTCTTTTGCTCAACAACACTCACTTATTTATTTGAGCATATACTAATACCAGGCTCTGTTTTAGACACTGGGGATATACTAGTAAACACATCAAAATTCTCTGACTCCATGGAACTCCAGAAACTCCAGCAAACAGAAAACAGGAACAAAACAAGCAAAATGGAAGTGGGAATAAGTTAGTTTGTGGTAAGTGCCAGAGAGAAAAATGTCTCTCTGGGGTTAGAGGAGAGGGTGTTATTTCATATTTTGATGGTATGGGAAGATCTGACATACCAAGGGAACACTTACGGAGGACCTGGAAGAAGCAGCATGTGCCATGTGCATATATTTGTAAACAGGATTTGAGGCAGAGAAAACTGCAAGTGCAAATGGCATGAGATGGGACAGTGCTTGAAAGGTAAAGGAAGGAGACAGCAAGCACACCACTGTGGTGGGTACAGAGCAAGGGGGAGAGTCACAGGTAATGTAGTTAGAGAAGAGTTGGACTAAAACTGCATATGCCTGAGAGGAATTGGAAGGACTTCCACTTCTATTCTGAAAGAGAAGGGACTCTGAAAAGATAAATTAGATGATCTGTCTGGTTTAAGTTTTAACAGGATGACTCTGGGTGCATTATGGAAAACAGCCAGAACTTCTGAACTTCTGACAACTTCTCCCAAACAGGAGAATCCGTTGTGTGGCTGTTTGAGTAATTCAGGAAAGAGAGGAGAGTGATGTGGACCTGGGGGGTCAGCAGTGGAGATGATGTGTAGCAGTGGGGTTTGGAATAAATCACCATTGTACTGGGAAACATAGATGCCATTGAAGATCATTGTTTGAGGGAGCAGCAGTAGAGAAAAGTCAGATTGAGATAGGTTTAAAACAAAACCCATTTGTCAAAGGTTAATGATGATGTTGGAATCTGGGCATTTATTAGTATATAATGAATTGAGGGTTATGATTTTTAAATAATCATATTCTTTCCCATAAATTTAATTATGATGGTCATGGACAGTCCTAAATCATCCTAAAAATCCCAAGCCAAATTTAAAGCTCTATTTCATAGATTTATTCTATACATACTTCTTCCATCCTTTAACTTTTTCTGCAGTGCCATTTTTCATGACCAACTGTTAAAAGTTGTAGCGGGAAGAGGGATTGAGTCCCTTTTCAGTCAATTTCACTGTTCTTCGGCAGATTTTAAAGGTCAGTTGGAAATAAAGTTGAAACCAATGTTTAAAGGAGGTTTAGTACCAACTGGATCTTCTTTGTCCCTGTCTTGTTCATTTAAACATGCACTGATAATTTGAGGCAGAGGAAAATGAGAACAATTGTTTAATAAGCTTTTTATATATATTAAGATGCTTTTATGTACATGTATATCACTTACCAAAGAATCAGGTAATAGATTATGAGAATTTTAGATTGTACAAATTTAGCTGATGCTATTGCTTATCTAGTAAATCTAGAAATTAATAGATGAAGGAATTAGTTTTATGAAATTTAGATAACTTGCCTAAATTATCAAATTAGCACAGCTAGGATTGAATACCACCTTCCTTAAAATGAACTTTCCATTACTTTTGACAATATATTATTTTTAACAATATATTATACCTGATACATACAATAATGTGCTAGGTTCTGTGGGGCAAGTCAAAAATGAAGACATCCACTTAAGAGACACTGTTAGCTAATCCAACATAAAGCTATGAAATTTTAATAGTTATGTCATTGTGTGAAACGGCCAAGCTAATGGAATGCATTGTTAAATATGTGATATGTAGGAATGCATGCACATACACACACAAAAGCTTGTTGCTCTTATCCTTCTGCATATAACATATAAACACATAGAGACTGATGAATTAGAAATGTTTTCCTAAATCTTGCAACATCTGAATTAGCATATATATGAATGCTCTTCTAATTGAATATCGAATAACTCTATTAAAAATGAAAACTGAAATTACTTTCTTTTAAAATGCTTTAAAAACACAACTTATTAAATGATACATACTTAAAGTAGTAAATGGAATGCAATTCATAGCTTTAAATGGTTATATCAATATTGTAAATAATGAAGAAAGTGAATGAAATTTCAAACTTAGAGTTGGGGGGAAAAAAAAACCCAAAAGCAGTATAAAAAGGAAAACCAAGATAAAGCAGATATTAGTAAGGTCTAGAACTGATAACAGTAGAATTGTGAATAAAGCAAAGTGATGGTTCTTTGAAAAAATTAACAAAATAGATAATCATCAGCTTGACTCAAGAAAAGAAGAAAGGACAAAAATATAAAATAGTAATTATCAGGGGCGAAATAACCATGGAAACAAGAAAATTAGAGGACATAAAAGACTATTTTATATAACCTCAGGTAAGAAACTTTGAAAATAAAAATGAAATGGATAATTTACTAGGAAAATTAAAATTATTTGAATTGAATTGACACTGATCAATTTAGTCAAAGAATTAGACCTATTCTTACAGAAGAAATATGGAAATTTATTAATGAAAACTGTTCCATCAAAAATATACAGTGCCCAGATGCGTTCACAGACCAGTTAATCTCAGTACTACATATATTGATATGTAGCTAAACAAATATAGTAAAACTTCCATCAGTAGTGATGACATAATATTAATACCTAAACATGATGAAGGTAACACAGGAAAAAAAACAGTAAACTTACCTCATTTGTGAATATAAAAATTTTAAATGAAATTTGAGTGAACAGCCCGATAAAGCAACTTAAAAGATAATACACAATGATCGAATGGTGTTTATTCTAAGAAAAAAATTGATTCAGTTTTAGAAACCCATTAACGTAATTCATCTTAGATCTAAGAAAAACTATCATATAATAAATGTCAACAAATTCTGAAATTCCTGTTAGAAAATTCACTCCTTTCTCTTATAAGTACCCAGATAAGAATTTCTGGAATACACACACCATGCACACATATCCATATACTTATATCTACAACTATCTATATATAAACAGAGAGACAGAGACCTCCTTAAAATATATATTCACATTTTAACATATACACATATAGACACATAGACATGCCCACATACACAAAAGCATTTATCCATTATAGTTGATGGGGAAACATTACAGATATTCTTAGGAAGTTAAAAAAGAAAACAAGAATGTATACTATCTTTACTCATTAACATTGTAAAATGTAAGTTAACATAGTTAACATATTCCTCTTAAACACTGTATTGGAGATATTATCCCATATAAATAAGAAAGCATATTGATTGGGTAAAAAAGCCAGAGTTCTTTATTTATGCAAATGATGTAATAGTAATATACTTTGAAAACTGAATTCAAGTAATGAAAAATTCACTAAGATAGCATTCATATGTGAGTTTAAAGATTTAATTACGGTGAAAACTATATAATAGCTACAAAACTGATGGAAACAGGAATAAATTTAGAAAGAAATGTGCAAAATCTATGTAATAAAATTTTAAAATCACCACTGAAAGCTATAAAAGTGTACTTTAACATGGCAAAGCATCCCTTGTTCTTGATATGAGAAATCAACATTATAAATACATCAATTCTACCTAAGCTAATATTTATTTATTTATTTGTTTATTTATTTATTTATACAGAGAGAGCGCTAGCAGGGGAATGGCAGAGGATAGTGAGAGAGAGAATCTTAAGCGGGCTCCACGCTCAGCATGGAGCCTGACCTGGACCTTGATCTCAAATCCTGAAATCATGACCTGAGCCAAAATCAAGAGTTGGATGCTTAACGGACTGAACCACCCAGGCACCCATACCTAAATTAATTTTAAATGTAATGTGATATTAATAAATAGATCCATAAGTCTTCTTCTGATACCAAATAAACTGATTCTGTAGTTCTCTTGGAAGAATAAACACATAACTATACTATGGAAAATCTTGAAAAGTAAGGGTGATTAGAGATAATTAACCTCATCAGATATTAAAACATTTTATAAACAGCTTGTACGTCAAACTTTAGTTCTAGTGCAATGAATAAATTGACAACTGGTAAAAACACAGAGGGCGGAAACAGTCTCCTTACAGAGATTTGTTATACTAAAAATGTAGCACTATGTATCACTAGAAGAAAAACGAACTTTTAAAGTATAATAATGGATACAATTATAAATGATAAAATTAAATCCATGCCTTATACCATACCCCAAAATAAACTCCAAATGTATAAGAGATCTGAATGTACAAAAGGAAACCGTATAGATACTAGAAGTAAACTTGGAAGAATCCCTTTTTAACTTAGATATGGTGAAAAGCTTTTTAATTAGCATTCAAAGTCTAGAGGCAGGAAAGAAAAAAATAACACGATAAACTACATTAAAAACCTACCAAGGTAAATAAAATGCTTGTGCACACTCATATGCCTTATATATATATTATATAATGTTACATAATATTATATATATTTACTTATTCATTCATTCATTTATCTATTTTTTTAGAGAGAAAGAGAGCATGAGAGAGAGCAGGAGCAAGGTGGGAGTTGGGGGGAGGAACAGAGTGAGAGGGAGACAGAGAATCTTAAGCAGGCTCCATGCCTACTGCAGAGTCCAACACCGGGCTTGATTTCATGACCCTGAGATCATGACCTTAGCCAAAATCTAGAGTCAGATGATTAACCAACCAACTGAGCCACCCAGGTGCCTCCAAAACCCAGATTTAAGTAAAAAGACAAATGACAAATTTGGAAATAAGTATTGAAATGAATATTACAGATAAAGAGAAAATACTTTTAATATAAAAAATTCTGAAACTAAAAAGTAAAGGACCAAAAAACTTAAGTAATGAACAAAATACACTGAGTTTCTAAAAAAAATAGGTATATATAAATTCCCTTCAAACACATGGAAATTATGCTTAAATTCATATATAACAAAAGCATCCTTGGCACCTATTTCTTATCTGCTGTTTACTTTTTTTCACTAAAATAAAGTCCCCTTGGAGAAACTGATGATTCCAGGAGGCCTGGGACAAGAAAAGAACAAGATGAATCTGGAATATCCTTCACTAGCAAGTTAAGAAGTGCTAAACAAACAAACAAACAAACAAAAAACACTCATGTCTTCCTCTTAAACCCTACCAGTGGACATTAAAAAAAAAATACTTGACCGGGGTGCCTGGGGGGCTCAGTTCATTAAACATCCCTCTCTTGATTTTGGCTCAGGTCATGATCTCAGGGTCATGGGACAGTGGGATCAAGCCCCATGTCAGGCTCTGTGCTGTTTGGGGGAGTCCGCTTGGGATTGTTTTTCTCCCTCTGCTCCTGCCTCCATAAATAAATAAATTTAAAAAAATGGTAAAAAAAAAATGCTCGACCAATTTTCCTCAAAACTGACAAGGCCATCAAATAAGCAAGTCTAAAACCTATCACATTTAGAAAAGCCTTAGCAAATATGATGACTAAATATAATGTAATATGTGGAATCTTAGAATACAAAAAAGAATATTAGGTTAACAGCTAAAGATATTTCTGAGACCATGAAGACGAAAATATGGTCTTCAGTTAATGCATCAGTATGCTAAATAGTTATGAAAAATCTGTCATTTTAATATCATTAAGATATTAAAAGTAGGGAAAAATGTGTGGTATATGAGAACTCTCTGTACCAACTTATAAAATTGCCTATAAATTAAATCTAAAATATAAAGTTTACTAAAAAGGAAATATATATATATATTATAGCCTTTATTCAAATAAAAGGGTAGTGGTGGTGAGGAGGATCTCTTCCTCCAATATAGAAAACATACATGCAAAAAACCCCAAAATGTGTAAAAAAGTAATACTAGTGTACTGCACTGCACAATTACTTTATTAAGTAAGAATCTATCTAAAGAATTTACTACCTAACAGCAAAAGATCTAAACTTTCCTAATATTGAAAAAAAAAACTATCAGAGGAAAATGTTTTCATTGGTATATTCTGCTTATGTACAAGCAATGAATTTTATGTTTATGCTTTCTGAAAACAATTTTATTGTGTGCTGGAATGACTGCTATGTTTTCTGTATCAAATCTTATCCTATATGAATTTTTATATTTAAGACAAATTTCTTATAGTGCTATTATGAAATATCTATGGATTTGAAAACATGACTACTGAATATACTTATTATATTTCTTTTTCACTATGTTAACTGATTCTTGAACAAATTATTAAATTATTTATTTAAAATTTTTATTAGGACTTGTACCTATTTATTATGATTACAAAGCATATTTAAAGCCAATGATGATAGACTATGGTTTAGACTATAAGTGATAGACTATTAATTTTTTAATTTTTTTTAAGATTTTACTTTTTTATTTGAGAGAGAGAGAGCAAGCATGAGCAGGGGTGGGGCAGAGGGAGAAGCAGGGAGCCTGACGTGGGGATCAATCCCAGGACCCTGGGATCATGACCTGAGCCGAAGGCAGATGCTTAACCAACAGGCCACCCAGGCGCCCATTTTACCAAGTTTAAAACAGAAATACTATTGATGTATATTTGTAGGTAACATTTTATAGCCCAATCTACAGTTCTCAGTCATATAAAAATCAGGAATGTTTAATAGGTAGTCACTGTTAAATATGTTATTAATTTAAAATTTGGAACATTGTTTCTTTTTAAATGTAGAACTGCAACTTGATATGTTTGGAAGAACTTGACTTCTTTTTCATGTATTTTTAAAATTAGGTATATGGACACTTCTATCAATGTTTAATAAAACACAAATTACTAATTTGAAAAAAAAGTGAAAAATAAAACCAAGTGGGACACAGTAAAAGACACAGAAGTCAGTGTAAAGTGGCTTCCATCAGCTAACTTTGGAACAACTTTGAGTGTCAGAATGAGCAACAGGAATAGAGTATATCTCATGCTGAGTACAAAGAGCACATAAGAGTCTCCGTGTATAGTCCCACTTGTACAACAGGCACTACTATTACTAGTAGTAGTAGCAGCAGCGGCCACAGTGGCACCAGTGGTAGTAATAGAAGACTTACATGCAAAGAGTAGGAGAGAAGGAAAAACTCTCATTTACAGAAAAAATGATAATCAATAAAGAAATGTAGGAAGTTGAAAACAACTATTTTAAAACCAGCCTAGTAATGACTAATTCATGCAGAGGTAATCAAAGTATGCCTAAGCCATTTTATGAAAATTTGTTTGGAACTAAGATAGTCAGTCTCAGAGGCCCCAACAATTTTCCTTTACATCACTTAGCCAGGTTATCAAACTCATCACCAATAATGGAACAAACTGACATCAGATGTCACAAGATAAAATGCTCTAAAAAGGACAAATTATCTTCTATGAGCTAATCCTGTCCTTAACGTGATTTTTATCATGAGAAAATAATCAGACAAAATGGAATTAAAGAGCACTTGCAAAACAGCTGGCTTGGGTGACTCAGAATGTTAATCTCGTGAAAGAGAAAAACCAAAACACAATAAATGTGACGAGTATGTGAGTGTTCATTATATCATCTTTGTGACTCTTCTGTGGAGAAAATTTTTCTGAAGAAAATGTTGGGAAATACATATGTCATTCTAAAAATTCCCATTTCTTTGGTATCCCTAAGGGCTACTCATTTAATTTTTTTCTTTGATTTTTTAAAAAAATTTGTAATAAAATCCATAAACCTGTATTTTAAGAAAGAAGAAATTTGGCTGAAAATAAAGATACTTTAATCTGAAATACTTGAGTATCTTTGATTTGTACAGAATGTGTTGTCAACTTTTATGCTGAGTTTCATGAATTTGTATGCTTGTAATGTTTTTGTTCTATACTTCCTTGTATTCATTAGTCCTCTTTCATATATTTTATGTTTAGATTGTTATCGTGGGAATGGCAAAAATTATATGGGCAATTTATCCAAAACCCGATCTGGACTAACATGTTCGATGTGGGAGAAGAACATGGAAGACTTACACAGGTGTGTAAATATCTTTCTTTCAATACATAATATGTAGTGATAATAGCAGATGGTATGTTCATATATGCACATTGCCATTCTTTTCTTTTTTCTTATATATTAAGGTAAGCTAATAAAGACATTAGATTTGTTATTCTGTGCAACTCAATTTAGTGTATTCCCTTCATGTAACAAACTTTTTTCTTTTTAAAGATTTATTTATGAGAGAGAGAGAGAGAGAGAGAGAGAGAGAGAGAGAGAGAGAGTGCAAGCGGGGAGGGGAGAGGGGCAGAAGGAGAGAGAGAATCCTAAAGTGAACTCCCCATTGGAAGCCTGACCTGGACATCATGACCTGAGCTGAAATCAACAGTCAGCCACTTAACTGACTGACCCACCCAGGTTCCCCCAAACTTTTAAATAAGCAATTCAATCTAGCACATTTTTATTGAATATTTACAATGCGTTCTGTTCTGGTAGGTACCCATGGGAGACATTAATAAAAAATGGGCATGTGGTTTGGCTTCGCCTTCAAGGATGATATGGTCATACTGAGAAAACAACTGAATAACTTGATAAGACAGTGCATAATTAAGTGGCGAATCTAGTGTTTCAAATAGTACATTATATGATTGTATTCTCATAATTAATTGTTAATATCAGTTCATGAAAAATTAGTAAGTGACCATTTTCATGTACATATATACCTTAAATATCCACCTAACTATTAAAAACTTATAGAAACAGGTTTCCTGGTGTAGCTTTATTTTGACACATTAAATTTTTCTACAACTAAAGGAATGTATTGTATGTAATTGAAAAAACACTATATATTTCGGAGAATTAGAGATTTTGACATTGGACATATTCACAGAAAAATATGTCTGCCATTCCACCCTAGCAATAGTGCTAGTGTGTTTGAAATTACTAAAGAAGTCCAAGACATACTTGTGACATAAAAGTGGTTTTTACCAAAATCCCAGAATAGCATATGCAGTAGAATAGAAGGAAAAAGTTTAGTATTGTATAATCAAATACTTATGCCATGGTTGCTCTATGTGAATTACTATTTTATTTGGCCATCACAATCCTTTGCAGAGGATATTTCTATATGTGTGAAAAAGAATTTAAGGGCTCTGAGAGGTTGAGTTATTTTGCCTCTAGTCTTAATTTATTTTAACTTTATTCTCTTCCAAATGTACTCACTAGTGGATGATACGGTTTCAATTAATTTACTTCACAAACAAATAGTGATAGTTCTAAAGCAGTGCTCTCCAACATAAACATGGATTTCACATATGTAAGTTGAATGTGTACTTTTGTTTTCTAACAGCCACATTTAAAGAAGTACAATAAACAGGCAAGACTATTTTAAATAACATTTCTTATTAATTCAATGTCTCTAAAGCATTTTCATTTCAATATGTATTCAATATAAAAATCGTTAATGAGATCTTTTACATTTTTTCATATTAAAGCTTCAAGATCTAGTATGTATTTATAATTACACTGTAATTATAATACTAAATAGAATGTATTAATACTAAATAGAATGTAATTCTACTGTAATCCCACTGTAATTATTAAATAGAAGCAAAAATCACAAAATTTTTCATCATTTTATCTATGCTAATTTTGTAGCTCTATTTCATAATCCTGAGTAGAGAACATGCTTTCAAACTGCAAGAACAACAACAAAATAAGTCTGAAACAAAATAACCAAATTAGAGCACCTCTCTAGTTGGGCTAGCTACATACCAATTCTTCAGTAGCCACATGTGGCTAGTAGCTGCTGTATTGGACACTGCAGCTGTAGGATTTCAAAGATAAGCAGAATTCTAACCTCATGGATCTCATACTCTGGAATGCCAGCCAACAGCAAATGCCCATACCATATAATAAAATCATATAAGAAAAATAGCATATTTTATGTTGGGAGAATGCAAAGAAGTTCGAGATTTAGATGGTCAGGAGGGCTTCCTAGACAAAGAGAAATTAATTAGAATATATATGTTAACTAGAATTTGGTCAAAGGAAGTGTAGGAGGAGAGTACATCAGGCAGAAAGAATAGCTTGTCCCAAAGCCCAAAGACTGAAGTGTTTGAAATCAGAAATAATTTTGGTAAGGTCAAAAGATAGTGTAATTTGGTTAATGTCCACAGAAAAGGAACTCTCCTGTAGCAAACCATATAGAGCCTTGTAAGCTGTGTTAAGAACTTTGGAGTTTATCCTAAGCATTAAGATCATTACAGAATTTTAAGTGAAAATTAGCATGATTAAGATTAAATGCTAATTTCAACACTGCTATTTGGTGGATCTAGCTCTTATGGATTTGTGAGAGACAATTATACCAACTCTGCCTTCAAAAGTCTCTGAAGATTTGGACATTGGAAACTTGATATTTTTATGGCAGAAGAATATACACCGCAGAAATTAACAAGGACAGCAAAGAGTTTTTACACATCTCAGAATGCCCTTTTAAACATTATCAACATACCACTGGAAATATATGACATATTTAGGGAACTCATAACTCTTAATTCACTGAGTTTGGGTTGGACATTCAGAAATAGTTAAAAATCCTTTGAAAACAACTTGCAGTAAATTGATGAATGGTTAAGTTTCATGGTACCATTCTGGTTTAAGAATAAACTGCAGTTGGGTAGGACATAGTACAGAATGGTGGTTTGAACATTGATTCTGGGAAAAGCCATTTGTTCAAACCTCTGCTCTACTGCTTACAAGCCATGTGACCCCAGAAAAATTGTTTTCTGTGGATTTCTATTCCATCAAATGTAAATTAGCACAATCTTAGAGCCAGTCTCACTAGGTTGGTCTAAGGTTATATATGTAAATCACATAAAATAGAATCTGGAACATTGTAAGTACTATTTGGGTTTGCTGTTATTATTGGTCTAGAAAATGAACCTGAGTTTAGAAAAATAGTCCAACTTTACCTGGCCAAGCTCTTTCCAGTTTTTAAATGACCCGTTCATTAATTATATTCAAGCATGATAGTAATTAATAATCTCAAACTAATTCAGTTACTTGTGTAACTTTTCATGACTTGGTCAGGATGGCCATTCAGAATTTGGCTTTATTAATCTTATAAAATAAATATAGGGGCACCTGGGTGGCTCAGTGGGTTAAGCATCTGCCTTTGGCTCGGGTCATGATCTCAGGGTCCTGGGATCGAGCCCCACATCAGGCTCTCTGCTCGGCAGGTAGCCTGCTTCCTCCTCTCTCTCTGCCTGCCTCTCCACCTACTTGTGATCTTTCTCTCTCTCTGTCAAATAAATAAATAAAATCTTAAAAAAATATATAAATACTGATACTTTATGTGCATGGTCTAATAAAATAACAAAGTATTTTTGCTCTTCTTTTGTAATAAACTTAGTTAAGATGTAAAATGAGAAAGTGTTACTCAGTAAACTGTCAAAAACTCATATAACTATATAATCACCGAAAGTTTAGATTTTAATTATTTCATTAGCACACTATTATTAATTTTTCAGTGTATATTTCTGTCTTTTGTCATAATAATGTTGCTAGTGATGCTTTTTATGTCTCTAAAACATGAAAAATACTTTTGCAATAGCTTGCATTTTCTATGTATTTTATGACCTTGATCTTCTTTGTCATCTCCTCTTTTTCTGGCAGCATTTCTCCATTTCTAGGCATAGCTGTGTTGGCTTTCACCTTGCCAGTGTAATTATTAAATAGAAGCAAAATCACAAAATTTTTCATCATTTTATCTATGCAAATTTTGTAGCTCTATTTCATAATCCTGAGTAAAGAACATGCTTCCAAACTGCAAGAACAACAACAAAATAAGTCCCAAACAAAATAACCAAAATTCACACCAAATTGAAGTTTGCATTGTATCTATAATGAAAGTTACATGCTATTTTATCTTCTTGGTGACAGTTTGTTTCTGTTGGATGCAGTGAGCATCTTGTGATGTTTACAGTGTGTTGTTTATGCAGGCATATCTTCTGGGAACCAGATGCTAGTAAGCTGAATAAGAATTACTGCCGGAATCCTGATGATGATGCCCATGGTCCCTGGTGTTACACGGGAAATCCTCTCATTCCATGGGATTATTGCCCTATTTCTCGTTGTGAGTACTTTTAATGACCTTCTTCAGGTGAAATATTTTAAATACGCTGAATCTCCTTTAAATTGATACCTCATTCAGAGAAGGAAATATAGGAGGGTTGGAGTCAATCGTAAAGTGGGGATGCATTCCAGACAGCAACACACACACACACACACACACACACACACACACACACACACCCCTTTCTTCATCTCTCCTATAGACAAGGAAACATTCTGCTGACCTTTTAAAGAAGACTTTCCTTCTCAGAAGATCCTTATTTGAAATCCAGAAGCAATAAGTGGCCATCATTGTAATATGACTGCACCAGAAAAGACCCCCCTCCCTCCCAATACTAACTGTTCAAACTATAGCAGAGCTCCACAAAGCCCCTGCCCAGTAACAGACCCATCGATAGACCTGAGATATTGTTGCTTTCACTTTCTTCTCAGTGCATTAGCCAAAGATTAAAAAGCCTAGAATATCCCATCCACATCTGAGTCAAAGATGATTTCTTTTAAAGATGATTTTTTAAAAGAGTATCAGTGTGTAAAGTAAAAGATATGTGAAATATATATGTCTGATATACCTCATTAAAGAGCTCCTATATATTAAGAAAAACAGAGATAATTTAGGAGAAAAATGAAGAAAATGAATCTTCAAGAATAAGTATAATTAATAATCAAATAAACAAAACACATTAAAGCTTACTAGTAAGAAAAAATGAAATTGTAGAAGCATAAGGTCATTTTCACCAATCAGGTTGGCAAATAAGAAAATAATTGTTAATGCCCAATATTACTGGAGGTCTGGGTAGTCAGAGTCTTTCAATACTGTGCTACTTTGTGAACTGGAAAGCTTGTATGAAAGTCAGTTTGGAGAAATGTCTCAGGATTTTTCAGCTTCGGCACTACTGACATTTTGTACTGCAGAAATCTTTGGAGTAGGAAGCTGTCCTATGCACTATAAAATGTTTGGTGGTGTCCCTGGCCTCTACCCACTAGATGTCAATAACACCACCCCTGCCTTCAGTCATGAGAACTAAAAACTATCTCCAGACATTGCCAAAAGTCCCCTGGGGAACAGTCATCCCCGGTGAGTACCACTGAATAATATATATTGAGATGGAAGTATATCCTCCATATGATAGTGAGTGAAAAAGCTTACTACAAAGCCGTGTCAGTAGCAAAAGACCATTTTACGAGAGTACATACCTCATAGCTCTGTGTTTGTAACAAACATCTTTTTAAAAAGATTTTATTTATTTATTTGATAGAGAAAGAGATTGAGAGAGGGAACATAAGCAGGGGGAGTGGGAGAGAGAGAAGCAGGTTTCCTGGGAGCCTGATGTTGGGGCTCAATCCTAGGACCCTGGGATCATGACCTGAGCCAAAGGCAGACCCTTAACGACTGCATCGCCCAGGCGCCTGTGTAACAAGCATCTTTAAACACTATGTTAAACTATCTCCTATCTAAAAAAGACATATTTGTATAAGTTCAATAAGAATCCTATTTAGGAACGTTTTTCCTGGTGGGTGGGGAAGATGAGTGAAATAGGTGATGGGGATTAAAGAGTGCACTTACCTTGATGAGCACTTGAGTAATGAATACAACTGTTGAATCACTATATTGTACACCTGAAACTAATATAGTAACACTGTATGTTAGCTATACTGGGATTAAAATTTTAAAAACTCAATAAAATTAAAAGAGTGTTTTTTGTGTGAGAAAAGCTAGTAGCAAGTACCTTGACAATAGGAACAGAAGTACTCATTTAAAAAAGATTAGATTGAATAAGTGATGTTTGCTTTGAAACACAAAATACAAACACATATTTTATGGCAAATTAAAGAGACAATTTCTTGCCTTAAGTGGAAACACTGGTCATGTTTCATGAAATTTTAGCATCAAAAGGCAAACTTCTTAAATATGATGTTCATCTAGTATGGCTATAATTAAGACTTGGAACTTCCTAGTCTATTTTTTAAGAAATAAATTACCTATATAATGGTAAATAAATACCTTATAGGTTTGGACAGAAATAGTATATCATGTTATTATATTTTATTTCATTAGCTGTAATTATAGCCTTTCAAATTAATTTGTGTGTCCCTAATTTTCTATTTTTCTCATATTAGGGTCTGCATGGGTCCTGAAAATGTTTTTTAAAAGATGTCTTTCTACTTTTAACACTACAAAGCAAAGGAACCTACCTCTCTGGGACATATATCTTTGTAATGATAAAACAATTATTTTTAATAAATATTAGCTTTACCTGATGGTACCTTTCTGTGAATTGCAAATCTTAATCTATGATTAAGAATAATGGAGGCTAATAAAATATCCAACGGTCTAGGAAGAGGGAAAAAAGTCAGGCTTCTAAAACAGTTCTATTGCATGTAGACACAGAGAAAAATGCTCCTGTAGAATCTCAGAGAACTGTGATTTGGTTTATAAACCTGACAAAGGACTCTAATAATTTAAATGTTTTAAACTAACATTTTAAAACTAAAGGTTAGTAATGCCCTATTGGAAGACTTCAGAATGTTACTAGTATTTAATTAAATGCTATTGCAGATAACTCATTTTTATCTCAATATATTCTGAACATTAATTTCAATAAATATTTTTATGCCGTCATTTTTCTAACTAATATTTTTTTAAAGAGTTTATTTATTCATTTGACACACAGAGAGAGATTACAAGTAGGCAGAGAGGCAGGCAGAGAGAGAGGAGAGAGGAGGAAGCAGGCTCCCCGCTGAGCAGAGAGCCCGATGTGGGCCTCGATCCCAGGACCCCGGGATCATGACCTGAGCTGAAAGCAGCGGCTTTAACCCACTGAGCCACCCAGGCGCCCCACTAATATTTATAGCCAGGATTTATTTACATTTTCCTGCTGGTGAAAGGCTAATAAAATTTATCTTTAGAAGATTTGAGTTCTTATTTATTTAACTGTAGAGACTGTATAAATCATCTTCACACTGTACATTTGTATTACAAAACATAAAAGTTTTTATTTCTTTTTAAAAAATGCTTACAAGTATTACTTAGCATGCATTTTAAAGATAATCAGATAGGTAAAAATTATAGAAATGCTTATATATTAATCTATACACATACAGACTTTGTAGATCTTGGAAAAATATTCAGTAGTAAATACTTAGAGTGTAGTGGTTAAGAGCTTCAACTCCAACTTCCAGGTTAAGAATTTCAGTTCCTTCACTGTAAGTGCCTTGGACAACTGAACTTCCATCTCAGTTTATATTATTCATTCATTTATTAATAATTTTAAATTGAGTTGCTACTGTGTGCAAAGCCCTATACTAGAACATGCTAAGTATACAGCAATGGAAACAGTATTTTTTTCCTTTGATTAGTTCTCAGTGTAGAGACATTTATATAACTATAATAATTTAACAAATATATATTCACATTAAAATATATAATGAAAATGGGAACATAGATATCTGCCTGGAGAGATATGTGATGTCCGTAAGGTTTTGAATTTGGTTGAAACTGTAAGAATGCATTAAAGAAAGTTGGACTCTGAGAAACCCTCCGAGGATTATGGAGGGGAGAGGGGATGGGTGAGCCTGGTGGTGGGTGCGAAGGAGGGCACGTACTGCATGGAGCACTGGGTGTGGTGCATAAACAATGAATCTTGGATCGCCAAAAAAAAAAAAAAGTCAAAATGACAAAAAAAAATCTTATTTTTAAACATCTTAAATAAAATGAAAACAAAACAAAACAAAAAGAACTCATATTTGGTTCTGAGGCCATATAAACACACACACACACACACACACATTTACCTACTCTTCCATTTGTATCATATATATAATAGATATATGATAAATATATACGATATATAAATTTCAAATTTTGGTACTGTGGTGGGGCAGAAAGAAGAAGTAAGAATAGTATTTGTTGGTAAAATGGCAAAGTCCTAGAGTGCAGTTTCCCAAAGTTTGGCTCAAAGTGTGCAACAGAAGAACCTAAAATGCTTTTTAAAACTCATAATCTAGCCACCAACTCAGAATCTCTAGAAATCTGATTTTAAGTGATATTTCAGCTTATTCTAAAGTGTAAGAAATATTGGCTTAAAGGAAAAATATATAAGTATAAAATAACTATAAATTATTAAAGTCCCAAATATATAATATCTATAATTTTTTTAAATTTAAATACTGCAGTAAATTATAATAATGAAATATTTTGTTAACCTATCACTTGAAGCATAGAAATAGAAAACTTGATATACAATTAAGGAGAGGTCTAGTCTTTTTCATCACAATACCAGAAGGAATAAATATCTAGTTTTTAATTTTAGAATTTTAAGTAATTGATTTGAGTGGAAAAACCAATATCCTTGATGTTTTAATGACCACAGTTGGCCTCAATCCTAATTTGTAGAATGAGCTAAAACACTGACCTCAGCTGACTCTAAGACAAAACCCTCCCCCAGGCTACCCTAAAGGGAAAGGGAAATAATGAAATTTATATGTCTGCCTTTACCCTTATTCATTTAAAATATCTAGATCTGGAAAATGAACATAAATAAAAGTCCTTTAGCATATATTAATTCTCATGAGATTCCCCATAAATAACAATGAAATTTGCATGTATTACAAATGAATCCATATGCCATTATTGTTTTGTTGCCGGTTTATTTGAGCTCAGGGCATTTCCAGGGATTAACAACCAGCTGGGTCTAAACAGTGCCTGACTAAACTCTATGCCATCAATTCTGAACAGTCAGACATTAAACTCCAGGAAATGTCCTATGCTTCATTCATTATTGCATAAGTATTTTCTAATCCTAGCATCTTCCAAGCTTTTCTCTTTGCAGCCATTAAACCCCAGTAGGGAGGTTATGAAAAAGTAGTAAGTTATGAGGTTTTAGTTCTCTTTTTTCATACTTTTTTTTACTACAGTGTGGAAAAACAATATTTGGTATATTCTAATGAAACATAATTATATTTTGTTAACCCTCTTTTTCCATTAGTGACATTGATTTCTATCTTCTAGAATTCTTGAAGAGTTTTCTGAAACATGTGATGTTTGTTATCTTCAACCATTTTAAAAAATAAAAGTAATTTTCAGAAAAAAATACAAAATGCCCTAATTACAGTAAAAAAAAAACCAGTCTATCTGTATGAATGACCCAAGCAAACTATAATAAGCATTAGTGCAATTCAATGGATTGTTCATTGCCATTTGGGCATCTTCATAGAATGATACAGCAACTTGAGGTCAGCAGTGTAGTCCAAGCTGACATCACACTCATCAAACCACACATCTGGGAGCCTCCACAATCATAAAATAGGTCTTTCCTCACATTATCCACTACCAGTAGGCATGTAACTTCACTACTATCCAGTAAGAATGATACGTAATTGCTAAAAGCGTAATTTTATGTTTCATCTTTAAATAAAATGTCGTGAATTTTAGCAAGTTACCCAATTCATGGGCATTCCAATATATAGCTTTGGTTTTATATAACAGAAATATGTATGTATGTGTATTTGTATGTATTAATATGTATGTACATGTATTTCTCTATATAACAGAAATATATATGTGTATATATTTATTTTTGCAGGTGAAGGTGATACCACACCTACAATAGTCAATTTAGACCGTAAGTAATCTTTTAAAATATATAGTTGATTTGACTCTCCGCATGTCAGAAATGATGTCATCATTTTCTTCATTGAAAAATTTCACTATATTAACTTCTATTATAAAAATAAGTTAATCTGTTTGTATTAATTTTTTCTATGTGTGTGTGTGGTATATAAAAGGTTACAAAGGCAACTACATACTGAATATCAAAATTCAATTCTCAGGAAATACAAGATGTTATATTTAACTTTGAAAAGAGCATTTATCTTGTTTGTAATTTTGGACAGAATGTATGTAATGGATATTCACCATCCTTTAAATCAGGATGCTAAAGTTGGAAAGAATAAAATCAGCAGGTCAGAAAGTTATGCAGTGTGTTTACCCTGCTTTATCTTTAACGCTCTTTAAATGATCCACTAGGTAAAAGATGATACAAACTGAGAGGTTCAGTTAAACCTCAATTTAAGAAAATCTTTTTGGAGTGACTTGTTTTTGATTGTCACATACTTCCTGGGCTGAAGGAAGATACTCAAGTGTTTTGACTTAAGAGACCACCTGCTGTTTCCCAGGCTGAAGAAGCAAATGGAAATTTTAGACCATGCACAGGAGTAGAAAGGATAAGGCAAGAAATACAGAGAAGGGTCAGGAAAAAGTTGACTCCAAAGAAGTTGGTATTGTGTCATTTGGATATAATGATTTGGACATAACAATTATGTTATCTGGATACAATTTCAATAAATACAATGTTGGTAATCTGCAAAATGGGTCTACATTCTTAACATAAAAATTCAGGAGTAATAAAAAAACAAATATGGTATTTTTATTGAGGCTATTGATTTCTACTGACATTTAGAAATAACTACTATAAATACCATTGTTTCATTTTATATTGAGATTTGTGAAGGAAATACAATTAGTGTTAGATTTGAAGAGCCTGTACTTAGTGCGTGGTGAACAAAAGAATTGTCACTGTGGAAATACCTAGAGTTGATTCATTTTTCTATGTTGCTTGTCTCCTTAGATGAGTATAGCAAACATTTTAGTCCTGATTTGACAGTCCAGCCTTAAGACGTACCTTCTTTCCCCCCAAATGTACTAACAAAATTACAGTAGTTACATTTATTTAATTACCATTGCTTTTAAGAAAACTGAGAGGCATTGATTATTTCAAAATGTTTTGTTAAAATGTTATTTATCTTTGGTCCTCTTTATAGATCCTGTAATATCTTGTGCCAAAACAAAACAATTACGAGTTGTAAATGGAATTCCAACACGAACTAATGTAGGATGGATGGTTAGTTTGAAATACAGGTAATTATTAATAGACACAAATCATATGTATTTGTATTCTTTGCAAAAGTCATATTCCCAGCAGGATGGTGGTGACATCCACATGGGCACAAGAAGAGACTGACTGTATTCTGCTTGCCAAGCAGCCCTGGATTTTACAATTTGTGCCTTCAGAGATAGTGCCTTTTTTTTTTTTAATTTTATTTTTATTATTTGCCCAAGGGGTACAGGTCTGTGAATCATCAGGCTTACATCTTTCACAGCATTCACCAAAGCACAGTGCCTTTTTAAATGTTTACGGAGGTCCCGTATGTGATGACACTGTCTCTGATTATAAGTGACGCTTCAGAGTGATTGAGAAAACACAACTACACAGAGAACCTACTCATATCTTGATATCACTGTAATAGTTGTAACACACATGTAATTATTTTCCTAATCTAGGATATTATGGCTTTATTTTCTAATATGCCTATGCATAATCATACCAGAAAGTTTACATTTGCTTTTAATTTCTTTTTTTATTGTAATTCTAATGAAAATAACAATAATTTTAAGTTCTAGAATATTTTCTCATTTAAAAAAATGATTAACAAACTATATTGATAGTTGACTAGGCCTTGCTATTATACTATTCAGTATGGATAAAAAAAATTCTTGACATCTATTTCTCAATGCTCTTGAGAATCAAAGATTATGTTCTCAGTAAAATCACTTTGCACAATATACTCTTATACAAAAATTAAGATTAGTAGTTATGTTGGAAGAATTAAATATTGAAAATAGGAGTTAATTTAAAATCTGATCCTATAACTTCCTATATACTACATATATTATGCCACATGGTAATCAGAATGTTAAAGTATCTTTGTATCTGTCTCTACTGGAACCTCATCATACAACTTACCCCAAAATATACCTGAATTCAAACCACATTTTCCCTTGTTTTCAAGACACCCTATGTTTCTCCCTCTGAGACTTTAAGCTGTTGTTCCCACTAAATGTTGTAGCTTTCTTCCTCCATATTTTGTGAATGGAAAATCCTTCTCATTGTTCAGATACTAACTTGAGTATCTCCTCTTTTTGGTGACCCTTTTTGTTCCTTTACCTCTAACTTCCTAGAATAAAGGAAAAAGTCACATCTTTTGCTACAATTAAATCACAGTGACATTAAGATTGAATAAAGACAACTTGAAACCAAAATTCTTTTATGAATAAGTCAATTCTTAGAGAGCATGGAGTTTATATCCTTTGATATAAATATACATAAGAATTTAGATACCAGGTAGAAGATGGCCTAAAGTTCTTTTAATATATCCTTCTTGCAAGGAGGAACCCATCAAATTTTACAAATATTTATGTCAATAATTACAGTGTAGCTGTCCTAAATGTGTGGTACTAAAACAAAATTTTGAAACTCACCAGATTACAGCCAATTATGAAATACAAAGATTTATTGAAAGCTGCCGATTTTGGGGGAAGACTGTTTCATTTTCTTTATGAAAGAAAATGTTCCAGGAATCCACATATCTGAATGAATTAGTGTTTCTTTGCAAATCTCATAACTCCAGGGAAAAAAAGGGGCATATACTTCTAAATTTATATTACCCATGGGAGAATGTATAAGAATACTCCTTTGGAAGTCTCCATCCTTAGAGGAGCAGGTGAAACTCTTTTTCATCAGATTAGAGTAGTATAAACTTTTAGATAAATATGTTTTCCTTTTAAATCCAAGTCCTCAGTAAAAACAGCTGGTTAGTTATTCTTCCAAAACACATACCGAGAGGAACAGAAATTAAAACTCAGTATATACTCTCATCCTCCTCTGTGGTACAGGCCATAAATAATTGTGGTCTTAGTCTGGGAAACTTCTTCTATTACCCTCTGAAGCACTGAACATCTGTACTCTTTGGAAATGTAAATTGTGAAAAGTTGTGCTTTTTCCATTTCTCTGCCAAAAATAATGCATTTACAGATTTAGGATATCATCAAATAAATGTACTAGTGTTTTTTTATTCTCTACAAATATTTTATAATTTCCTAGATGATATGTCTTACAAAATTGCTTTAATTTTATAAGTGAATTGTTATATTGCTTTTTTTTTTTTTTTTAAAGATTTTATTTATTTATTTGACACACAGAGAGAGATTACAAGTAGGCAGAGAGGCAGGCAGAGAGACAGGGAGAGGAGGAAGCAGGCTCGCTGCTGAGCAGAGAGCCCGATGCGGGCCTCGATCCCAGGACCCTGAGATCATGACCTGAGCCGAAAGCAGAGGCTTTAACCCACTGAGCCACCCAGGCGCCCTATATTGCTTGTTTTAAGCTGAACGAATTTACTCAAACTCAGCGATGTTCTAAGTTAATGTATCAAAAATAAATAATGATAATTAAGAAGGGAATAGTTACAAATATATATTGTTACCATCAGAGAGTTTTCATGGTTTAGGTAAAAACTCAGATTTGCATATTTATAATCAGACACTGAATTTAAAACTACATAGTTTTTGTTGTTCTTTTGTGGGGTTTTTTGTTTGTTTATTCAAGGATATAGACACGTGAATATGAGTGTTGGCGATGGATGTTGGTGTGTAGCAACAGGACTCCTTATACAAAAATAAAGTTGATTTCCTAAGATTATAATCACATTGTGAAAAAAATGCTAATGCTACAATCATCAAATATCATATCATGTTTCCAATCAAAAGATTACTCATTTTATTCTAGTTACTTTCTACAATTTCCTCCCAAATGCATTTATTTTTTAACAAATGGAGCCATAGGTTTTGCATTAATTGGCAGGCACCCTTTCCACACAGATGTTACTTGTTTCTCTTTCCTCTTTCTCATAGAAATAAACATATCTGTGGAGGATCATTGATAAAGGAAAGTTGGATTCTTACTGCAAGACAATGTTTCCCTTCTCGGTAAGTGTTTCTGAAACCAATATTTGTTTTGAGCACTTAAAAATATGTAGGGTTTCCGTTTAGCTTTTAGGCTAGAATGTGTATTCATTTAACAGATTTACCAACAAGGGATGAACAAATTAATTTTTTTCTTTAGATTTAGTTCACAAAACTTACTTTAATTGATATTTATGACTGGATACTACTTCCGTTCACTTCTTTCCACAATTGGCATTACTCTCATCTGGGGGGAAATTTTGTTATAATAATGTAAATAACTTTTCCTCAACCTCTTTCTTGCATGCTGTATGTCTAGATAGAGAGCCTGGGAATAATTTTTAATAAGAATTAGCCTAAGGAAAGTTAGGGAGGCAGCATTTGTAAGCTTACTTCCTGATTCTCATCAAGGTCACTGACTTTGTTAGTATAAATTTTAATCCTCATTGATAAACCAAACATATACAAAGCTAAGAAGGAAAATCTGCAGAAAATTATAATTCATGTAATGTGCTTTACCTGAGAATTTTCAAATGTGATTTACTCTTAAGCATAATCAAAAGGTTTTCTTTTTTCTTAAATAACTGTTCAGGATGTGAGCTAAAAGTTTAAAGGCTCCTTTTGCTTCTGTGTGCTTGTAGCACTCAGAATCTATCATAACAAATGTATTGTTCTTTATTATACTTTGATTCAAATTTTAAATTTAGGTTATTTATTTGCCCTTATAAGCTGAAATAATAATACATGTGTTGGGCGCCTGGGTGGCTCAGTGGGTTAAAGCCTCTGCCTTCAGCTCAGGTCATGATCTCAGGGTCCTGGGATCGAGGCCCGCATCGGGCTTCCTGCTCGGCAAGGAGCCCGCTTCCTCCTCTCTCTTTGCCTGCCTCTCACCCTACTTGTGATCTCCCTCTCTCTGTCAATAAATAAATAACATCTTTAAAAAATAATAATAATACGTGTGAACAATATCACCCAATTTAAAGTTATATTTTACATTTTAATTTTTTACTTAGAAACAAAGACTTAAAAGATTATGAAGCTTGGCTTGGAATTCATGATATCCATGGAAGAGGGGACGAGAAACGCAAACAGGTTCTAAATGTTTCCCAGCTGGTATATGGGCCTGAAGGATCAGATCTGGTATTACTGAAGCTTGCTAGGTTAGTCACTTGAGACTTGCATTTTTAAGCTACAATGGAATTAGTGAAGATTTTTCTTCAGCTATGTAGCTATCCTCTCTTTTATGTAAATTTATTATAAAAGCTTATGTCATATGTTGTGTGTGTGTGTGTGTGTGTGTGTGTGTGTATAGAGACAAAGAGAGTCATCTTCAAAATTTTCAAAAATTNGGTATTACTGAAGCTTGCTAGGTTAGTCACTTGAGACTTGCATTTTTAAGCTACAATGGAATTAGTGAAGATTTTTCTTCAGCTATGTAGCTATCCTCTCTTTTATGTAAATTTATTATAAAAGCTTATGTCATATGTTGTGTGTGTGTATAGAGACAAAGAGAGTCATCTTCAAAATTTTCAAAAATTAATAAATGAAGTTTGACCAACAGTCTGATCAGCCTGTTCTAAAACCAAAACTTAGTGAATAATCATTTGATAACTTTAGTAGGTAAAATAATGAATAAAAAAAAGCAGTGACCATTTAGCAAGTAATATTAGCAAGTAAGTGACTCATTTCTCTGCTACCTATCCTCCCTCTACTACATACGTTATATATTAAACATCCCTTTTTCTTAAGAAACAAGACTGTTTATTCTCTCTTAATCTCATATTAAAAATTAAAACTAAATTTTAATTTGTTAATTTTGTGTTGAATTCAATCAAGAGTATTTACCATTGTTTTTTCTATTTTCAGGCCTGCTGTCCTGGATGATTTTGTTAGTACAATTGATTTACCTAATTATGGATGCACCATTCCTGAAAAAACCACTTGCAGTGTGTATGGCTGGGGTTATACTGGATGTAAGCTATTTTTAAAATGATAAGGCAGTATCATACTTATTTAAAACAATTCTATTTGTTTCTTATTTTTCTCAGCTTACCCTGTGCTCATTAACTGTACATTTTTTACCCCATTCTAGCCATCAACTCTGATGGTCTCCTACGAGTAGCACATCTCTATATTATGGGAAATGAGAAATGCAGCCAATACCATCAGGGGAAGGTGACTCTGAATGAGTCTGAAATATGTGCTGGAGCTGAAAATATCATATCAGGGCCATGTGAGGTAAAAAGAGCATTTTTTAAAAATAAGAAGTATATAATAAGTACCCTAGTTTCTTATGTTTTTGTGTGTGTGTGTTTGGTCCATTTTTCTTAAATAAAAAGCATTGGCTACCAACTTGTTCTAAGAGAGAGAAATTGGGAAAAATAACCCCCTTCATTATCCTTGTACACTTATTTTAAATAAACAGTGAGAAAATCCATGTTTCATTATCGTCAAGCTATGATGATATTTGTCTCTCAAAAAAGGCAATAAACGAATACAGCCAGAACTCTAATGGAAAGCTGTTCAAATTAAAAGTATCCAATATGCAGTTTGATATAATAGTTTGAATTTTTCTAATGTTTTCTAAAATTATCTGATCTTCCTAAATGCTCCCTAAATGAACTCTATGTCTGGTTTTAAACTTTTAAATGTGTCTTTGGTTAAGCCAGTGTATGTGTGTGCTTGTGTGTTTGTGTGGTTTAAACAAATTCTATTTTAAAAAAACAAATGGTGAAGTTGGTGACTTTAAGAGCTTGGACATTTTCATTTGTTAGGCAACTGTTCTTTCAATTTGGCAGTATTCCAATTCCTATTTTACATAGACAAGCTGTTAAACAATTATTTTACATATATTTTTTAAATTTTAAATTTTATCTATTTATTTTTATGCACATTTCGTGCTTTTAAAATTATTTCTGAAGTTGAGGACATTTCTTTTTACATTTTTATTTAAAATTTTAATTCCATTGTGGTTAACATTAAGTGTTATATCAGTTTATGCTATATAATAAAGTGATTTAAAAATTCTACACATTTATAATAAGAAAAAAAATTCTACACATTACTCAATGCTCATTTCATTATGTACTCTTAATCCCCTTCACCTATTTCACCCATCCTCCCACCCACCTCCCTTCTGGTAACCATCAGTATGTCCTCTATTGTTAAGATTCTGTTTTTTTGGTTTGTCTTTTTTTTTTCCTTTGTTTTGTTTCCTAAATTCTACATGATTGAAATCATACAGTATTTGTCTTTCTCTGACTCACTTATTTCACTTAACATTATACTCCCTAGATTCATCCATGTTGCTGCAAATGGCAAGATTTCATTCTTTTTCATGGCTGAGTAATATTCCTGTGTGTGTGTGTGTGTGTGTGTGTGTGTGTGTGTGTGTGTGTGTGTGTGTGAGAGAGAGAGAGAGAGAGAGAGAGAGAGAGAGAGAGAGAGAGAGAGAGAGTCAGATCTTCTTTATCCATTTATCTACTGATGGACACTTGGGCTGCTTCCATAATTTGGCTATTGTTAGTAATGCTGCAATAAACATAGGGGTGCACATATCTTTTTGCTTACAGTTTTCATATTTCTTGGTGAATACCTAGTAGTGGAATTACTGGATCATACAGTAGTTTTATTTTTAATCTTTTGAGGCACCTCCATACTGTCTTCCATGGTAGTTATACCAGTTTGCGTTCCCACCAATAGCACAAGAGGTTTTGTTGTTTTTCCACATCCTGGCCAATACTTGCTGTTTCTAGTGTTTTTGATTTTAGTCATTCCAATAGGTATGAGATGATATCTTGTTGTGGTTTTGATTTGCATTTACCTGATGATGAGTGATGGAGACCATCTTTTCATGTGTCTGTTGGCCATCTGTTTATTTTTGAAGAAATGCTTGTCCAAATCTTCTGACCATTTTTCAATTGGAATTTTTTGGGTGTTGACTTATATAAGTTTTATATATTCTGAATGTTAACCCTTCATCAGAAATGCCATTTACAAATACTCTCTCCCATTCATTAGGTAGACTTTTAGTTTGTTGACTGTTTCCTTCACTGTGCAAAAGCTTTTTATTTTGATGTTTGATGTAGTCCCAGTAATTTTTTTTTGCTTTTGTTTCCCTCACCTCAAGAGACATTGACTTATGGCTTATTTCAGAGACATTACTGCCTGTGCTCCCTTTTATTTTATTTTTTATGGTTTCAGATCTCACATTTATGTCCTTAATCCATTTTGAATTTATTTTTGTGTATGGTGTGAAAAGTGATCCAGTTTCATTCTTTTGCCTGTAGCTATCCATTTTCCAAACACCATTTGTTGAAGAGACTGTCATTTTCCCATTGAATCTTCTTTCCTCCTTTGTCAAAGATTAATTGACTATATAATTATGGATTTATTTCTGGATTTTCTATTCTGTTCCATTGACCTATGTGTCTATTGTTTGCTAGTACCATACAGTTTTGATTATGTCAGCTTTATAGTATATCTTAAAATCTAGGACTGTGATATCTCCAGTTTTGTTCTTTTTCAATAGCTTTACTTATTCAAGGTGTTTTGTGGTTCCATACAAATTTTATGGTTGTTTTTTTCTAGTTCTGTAAAAAATGCTGTTGGTATTTTGACAGGGATTGCATTAAACATGTAGATTGCTCTGTGTAGCATGGCATTTTAACAATACTTTTTTTCTCAGTCCATGAACATGGAATGTCTTTCCATTTCTTTGTGTCATCTTCAATTTCTTTCATCATTGTTTTACAGTTTTCAGAACACAGGTCTTTCACTACCTTGGTGTTTATTCCTAGATAATTCATTATCTTTGGTGCAATTGTAAATGAGACTGTTTTCTTAATTTCTCTTTCTGCTACTTCATTATTTGTATATGGAAATGCATTAGATTTATATACATTGATTTTGTATCCTGTGACCTCACTGAATTCATTTATCAGTTCTAATATATTTTTGGTGGAATCTTTAGGGCTTCCTATTTAGAATATCATGTCATCAGCAAATAATGAAAATTTGACTTCTTCCTTGCTTTTTTGGATGCCTTTGTTTTCTTTTTGGTGTCTGATTGTTGTTGCTGGGACTTCTAGTACTATGTTAAATAACAGTGGTGAGAGGGAACATCCCTGTCTTGTTCCTCACAAAATAGGAAAGGCTCTCAGTTTTTCCCCATTGAGGATGATATTAGCTATGGATTTTTCATAGATGGCCTTTATGGTGTTGAGGTAGGTTCCCACCAAACCCACTTTGTTGAGGGTTTTTTTTTTTTTTATCATGAATAGATGTTGTACTTTGTCAAATGCTTTTTCTGTATCTATTGAAACAATCATATGGTTTTTATCCATTCTCTTGTTCATATGATGTATCGTGTTGATTGATTTTCAAATATTGAACCACCTTTATATCCCAGGAATAAATCTCACTTGGTCATGGTGAATGATTTTTAAATGTATTGTTGGATTTGGTTTGTTAATATTTTGTTGAGGATTTCTGCATCTATGTTCATCAGAGAGATTGGCCTGTAGTTCTCTTTTTCTGTAGTGTCTTTATCTGGTTTTGATATCAAGGTAATGCTGACTTCATAGAAACAATTTGAAAGCTTTTCTTCCTCTTCTATCTGTTGTAATTTTTTGAGAATAAATATTAATTCTTAGTGTTTGATAGAATACACCTGTGAAGGCTTCTGGACCCAGACTTTTGTTTGTTAGGAGGTTTTTGGTTTTTGTTGTTGTTGTTTTGTTTTGTTTTTTAAATTACTGATTTAGTTTCATTGGTGGTAATTGGTCTGTTTTCAAATTTTCTAGTTCTTCCTGATTCAGTTTTGGGAATTTATATGTTTCTAGGAATTTATCGATTTCTTCCAGTTTGTCCAATTTGTTAGCATATAGGTTTTCATAATATTCTATTATAATTGTATTTCTGTAGTGTCAGATGTTATTTCTCTTTTTCATTTTTGATTTTATTTGAGTCCTCTTTCTGTCTTTCTCTGTCTCACTCTCTCTATAATGACTCTGGCTTAAAGTTTTATTGATTTTGTTCATTTTTTCAAAGAGCCAGCTTCTAGTTTCATTGATCTGCTTGTGTGTGTGAGTGTGTGTGTGTGTGTGTGTGTGTGTGTGTGTGTTTAGTTTTTATTTTGGTTATTTCTGCTCTAATCTTTATTATTCCTTGGGTCTGGGTTTTGTTTACTCTTTTTATAGCTCCTTTAGGTGTGAGGTTATGTTGTTTATTTGAGATTTTTCTTGCTTCATGAGGTAGGCCTGTATTACTATAAATTTCCCTTTTAGAACAGCTTTTGCTGCATTCCAAAGATTTTAGACCATTGTGTTTTCATATTCACTTGTCTCCATGTTTTTTTTTTTTACTTCCTCTTTGATTTCTTGGTTGACCCATTCATTGTTTAATAGCATGTTGTTTAACCTAATATATTCGTGGTCTTCCCAAATTTTTTCTTGTGGTTGATTTATAGTTTTATAGTGTTGTGGTTGGAAAAGATTCATGATACAACTTCGATCTTTTTGAATTTGTTGAGACTTGTCTTGTGGCCTTATATGTGATCTATTCTGGAGAATGCCACATGTGCAATTGAAAAGAATGTGTATTCTGCTGTTTTAGAATGTAATGTTCTGAATATATCTGTAAAATCCATCTGGTCAATTGTATCATTCAAAGCAACTGATTCTTTGTTGATTTCCTGTTTGGATGATTTATCCACTGATGTATGTGGGGTCTTAAAATTTTCCTACTATTATTGCATTACTATAAATTACTTCCTTTATGTTTGTTATTAGCTGCTTTATCTATTAGGGTGCTCCCATATTGGGTACATAAATATCTACAATTTTTTATTATGTTATGTTAGACATCATGCAGTACATCATTAGTTTTTTATTTAGTGTTTCATGATTCATTGTTTGCGTATAACACCCAGTGTTCCATGTAATTGTTATATCTTCTTGCTGAATTGTTCCCTGTATGGTTATATAGTGTCCTTCTTTACCTCTTGTTACAGTCTTTGTTTTAAAGTCTATTTTGTATGATATAAGTATTGCTACCCTGGCTTTCTTTTCACTTCCATTTGCATGATAAATTCTTTTCATCCCTTTACTTCCAATCTGCATATGTCTTTAGGTCTAAAATGATTCTCTTCTAAGCAGCATATACATGATTCTTTTGACATGTAGGAAAATAAATATGGAGCATAAATATACATCTCCATGCATGTGCTATATATATATTCATCTGAGATTGTATTTCTGAAAAAAATGTTTCATAAGTTAAAGAGTCTTAAAAAACTGCTTTAAAATGATATAGTTAGAAACAGATTGTGTTTATAACTACTTTCAAATTTGATATTTTCCCAGTAAATCAGTATTACTTTGTTCATTATTAGAACTGAAAATCTGCTAGAAGAAAGAAAGATTTATTTATTTATTTATTTATTTATTTATTTATTTATTTATTTTACTTAGCTACCTATTTACACTAAGAGCCCTTTAAATACAAAGCTTTGAGCTTAACCCAATCTTTAAGATCATTTAAGAATCTATGCACTTATCCAGTCTACTGTTATTACTAAAAATGCTTTGACAAGTGCTCATCAGGAATAGCCTGTAATCTGATTTATCATTTATACATTGTTAGATTTCTAACTTTAGCATTGAATTATTTATTACATTATCATATATTTGTTATTTTTATCCAAACTGGCAAGATAATTTTAAATTGATTCTGCCAATTCTCAAAAATGCATTTATCCTTCAGAATGTTTTTTTTAAATCACTTATATTTAAAAGGTAATATAATCCCTGAAGCCACTGAAATCTAAACACTTGAAGAAGACTTCCTAAATGTTTGTATAATAGCAGTAGGGTCATATTTGGTGAAAGTCTGCCAAAGTGAATTGCTTTGAAGGGTTTGTATCAGTAATCACTGATGTATTTTTAAAAAATCAGGTTTGTTAACTCATGTGGCATAATTTATATGTCTCTTAAAAAAACCTATTTTCCCTTACTCTTTTATCTCCTGCTTCACCATCTTGATTTTCCCCACATACAATGCTGATGGCGCTCTTCTTTACACCTGTTACAGAACTAAATCCATAGTAGTTTCATTTTATCTGATCACATCACTGTTAGGAGAAAATTAAGGTAGTCTCAAACACTCTTCTTCACACAAGCATGCCAAAAGCCAGACATCACAATCTTAGAAGGCTACATGATGCATGAAATTGATGCAGCATATTTTTAATAATTATACATGTATATGCATTAGTATATACATGTTTATAAAAATATACACACAAATCAACCTATCAATCTATTCATCTTTCATCTATCATCTATCTGTGTAATGATAAAACAGGGTAACCATATAAAAAAAGTCATGAAATTAGAGGCTACCTTCTACAAAGGGGGATATGAGATATAAAAAATATACATATATAACTATATTAACTAAAATACAACAGTAAATAGAGGAATATTCTTTCTTGATGCCCCAAAACATAATTTCCAAATCGTAAATAGAATTATTTTATCAATTATGATTTATATTTAATTTTCTAAAATCTTTCTGGGGACAAGAATGAAGGAAGGAAAGCAAAAAAGCTTTAGAAATAAGGGAAATTTTGATGCAATTTAATAATTAAAACTGCATGATTATAGGTGGAGTACAAAAGTTCTTGTATTTTTTACATTTTCTAAATTTTCTATATTGAACATATTTTAAACATCAGAGGAAAATAAAAGTAAATATAAAGTCTATCTTCTAAATAGCTATCTGTTGTTTTGTGTTATTCTGTGTTCAACAAAAACAAAAAACATTTTAAAAGGTGAGGGAATATTTTGTGTAAGACAAGTCATTCTTTTTTTATGTATTTTAAATACTTAATTAATTCATTAACTTGAGAGAGAGAGAGAGTGTGTGTGCAAGCAGGGGGAGGAGCAGAGAGAGAGGGACAAGCAGACTCCATGCTGAGGGTGGAGACTAACGTGGGGCTTGATCCCATGACCCTGAGATCACAACCTGAGCTGAAATCAAGAGCCACCCAGGCATCCCTAGACAAGTCATTCTTGACTTGTGATACTGTCACTGACTTAATGAATACTCCACGTGATAGAACACTTTGAACTTTTGTACTTCTCTCAGTCTGACTTGAGTAATTTAATAGAAAGACAACCGATGGCCTAGTACATCTATTTATGTCTTCATATCTCAGTTGCAGCTATTCTTTTTTTGTATATGTGTATATTCGAGATATAAATCTGCATAGGAAATATTAATGAATTATTAATTTTTGTTTCTAAAATAATACTTTTTGTTGTTACTGTTGCATGTCTTCTTCCTAGGGAGATTATGGTGGCCCACTTGTTTGTGAACAACATAAAATGAGAATGGTTCTTGGTGTCATTGTTCCTGGTCGTGGATGTGCCATTCCAAATCGTCCTGGCATTTTTGTCCGAGTAGCATATTATGCAAAATGGATACACAAAATTATATTAACTTATAAGATACCACAGTCATAGCTGATGTAAGAGTGTCTGAAGCTTCAATCAATAGAATTCTCTTTTACATGAAGATTTCAGAGAACATGGAATTAAAATGTCACTTAAAGCAATCCTAAGACAACTACTTGAGTGTCATGTTTGTTAAGATACTCATTAATATTTATGGGTATTTTCTGTTGTTTTGTTTGTCAGTGTTATTTTGTAAATGTTGAAGTGAATTAAGGTACATGCAAGTATAGTAACATATCTCCTGAAGATACTTGAATGGATTAAAAACTGCAAAGGTATAATTGCTGGATGACAAAAGATTTAGTGGAAAAGTTCAATTAATCTCTCTACGCTGCTTTCCAAGGTTAGTTTATGAATAAACCATAAGTTAAACATTATTTTAACCTCACAAAGACAATTTATACCTTTGTCCTTAAGTTGTAACTCTATATTAAATTATATTACCTTTCATATGCCATACATTATATTTCATTCATTTCTCTTTACTGTGTATCCTCTAATACAGGCCCACAAACTTTCTACAAAATCATGTGCCCTACTATGCAGACCTGGGTACACATGTGCATGCACTAGAGTTCAAGTCATGGTATATTTAATGTAACCTCTAAACATTCTGGAACTGTGTGCCTGTAGGTTTTCCTTAAGAGAAAAATAGAAATCTCTAAATACCAGTAGAAATTTTAAGGAGAGGAGAAAGAGCTCATTCTGTATATGTATTCTGCAGATGACCTCTCTACTAGTTGACATTTAAGGTGTGTTCATGACCCACAAAGTTAAGTAACACCTAATCTAGGTGTTTAAATGTATTTATCATCCTAGTCATCGTGTAGTTTCTAATTCTTAAAGGAGAGGGTAATAATATGTGTATAAGTATTATTTTTTCTCTCAAATTTAGGAACCCTTATTTATGCAAAATATTTTTAGATCTACTTTCCTGAAGTATTTTATTATTCTTAAGTAATTGTCTAATTGAAGCTTAAAAAAGTATTTAAGTAGGTTAAATCTAAGACTTGCTGCTGTGATTGGCTTGTAGCTCCTCTTCTTCAAATTTTTAAAAAATATCTTAGAGGAAAATTTCCATATGTCCCCAAAGATTTGTAAATAGACTTTCATTAAACTATTAATTAATGTATAGATTGAAAAAAAATCAGGATACATTTCTCAACTTACAAATATTTTAGCTTAATGAAACTTCACTCAAGTAAAGGAAAAAAATGTAAAAGGAAAGGAACTAACTTGTCTGAACTCTGAATTCAATTATTTTCTAAAGGGGAGTTAAATCTGCAGAGTGAAATATTTTATGAAATTTCTTCATTTTGTCTTATTTCACTTTACATAAATCTTTCAAATGCCATGGGGAATATTCATTCAAATTTTGCATTGTCTCACAATGCCAAATTATCATATTTATTATTGTATTTGGCATGATTAACTAAAAATCCTGTATTTGTCAAGAAATGAGACAAGTTCTAATAGAATAGGCTGTGAATTTTCACAAAATTACTCTGTACAAATTTAAAAATAATTATTTGAGTGATTCCAATCCAGTATCCCCATTTCTCTAATTTGTTTCTCTTTAATGATATCAATTAAGAGCAGAGATCCAAACAATGCTCTCAATGCTTCAGAGGACACTGTTCAAGCTTGAGTAAAATGCTCTTAAATTTACTTGAAAGCTTAGTCCAGACAGTACAGGACAGCAAATTCAGAAATAACTATGCAAATCCAGAAATAATCTATCCAAATCATGCCATACAAATTAAACATATTGTAATAAGATATGTTCATATCAAGAAATAGTGAAAGCAAAGAACGATCTGAAAAGTTGTCAGTCCACATTATCTTCTTTGATTATATTTTTCTCTCCTTATGTGATACATCATTTTAATCAAAACACTAGGAATTTCAAAGGTGTACTATCCCAAAATTAAAGAATTCTTCAGTTTTTTTCTCGATGAACTGGCAAAACTTGATTAAATCATATATTAATGATATTTGTAAAACATTTATGAAATTCTAATGTGTCTAAATACTCATATTTTAAGATATTTCTTTCTTGTCTTTTCCTCTAAATTTCCATGGAAAGAGAGATAGGGATTACCTAGACACAAGATGCAGCTAACTTTTTAGATATTTTGAACTCAATGTTTTCCACTTTATTAAAGGTTGAAAACATACCACCAATAAAACATCAGACATGGTGCACAAAGCAGTCCTAGCTTTGAGAAGTTCCCTTTGTAATAAGGGAGATCGGTAGAATTGACAATAAAAGCAAGATGAACAAGATCCATGTAATTTTAGGTGGTAAGGCAATGAATAATCATGTCATTTTTCTCTGGAGAAAAATACTATTTCCTGGGCATTCTTTTCTTCATAAATGATAAAAAATGAAAAATCCAACTTATCCAAAATCCATTGTATTTTTGAGTAATGGACAAACAGATCTTTTAATTTAGAAGTTTTCAATGTTATTTTTTGTTTGGGCTGTTTGAATAATGGTTATGTGCTGTTGTAATTGTGGACATTTTCTTATGTCTGCCAGGAATAGTAATGTAAAATTAAAATATTTGTCATAATGCCTCTGCCGTGCAGAAGGGATGATAATCCTTTTGTATACTTCTTTAATTTTATTGTAAAATATGTAATGAGTTTTACCTATTTGCTGTGGGCAGGTCCTCAGTAAAATGGTTTATATTGAGTCAATCTCTAGTATTAACAGGCTCTTGCTTGCTATCTAAGTGTTTCAAACTATGGGAAACATGAGACACTGGAAGGCAAGAAAAATAACAATAATGGCATGTGATAGCAAAATTGTATTTCACTTATTCCTGTGAATATTTCTTGTTGGTACCAATGGTACTATACAAAGTGAATGTTATAGCCACAACATTCTCTTAGAAAAAAAAAAAAAGCACTGTCAAGAATTAAGAAACTGTTGACAGCATTTTGTTGTTGTTTCTGAACATTTTCTTTCTTTTTTAAAAGAAATACTAGTATTGCAATATAGAAATCAACAGGTAAAGAATTTTAATAAACTCTCATACTAAAAAACTTTAAATTGATTTACTTTCCAAATATAACTTTTAATTACATCCCATACTTACAGACAAACTCATTTGAATGATAAAGTTACCTTGAATAAAAAGACATAGTCTATGTGTAAATACTTTTTACAGTAAAGTTCAAAAAGAAGTTCTTTCAATGTTCAACTGAGTTTTATACTAAGAATTTACTAATACAAAAAAAAAAGTTAAAATTTTCTGGTCCCCAAAATCTTGACAGTGTAAATTTAAGTAGGTTCATTTCCATTTGCACAGAAAGTTTCTGTCTTTAGGAAACTGAAAATTGAATATTGTGGGTGTTAGGACTGTTTGTCTTGGTGTAAATAGGAAATTGATAAGCTGCCTATTTGAGTGGTATAGCTGAATGCTTACCCAAAAAGGGAACACTGTGGTTATGACTTGTATATAACGTTTCTGTAGTTAATAAAGTTGCTATTTTTATAACCACGATTATATTATTATTATTAATAATAAAATATTTTATCAAAATGCTTCCTTTCTCTTATTATAATTATCTACATGGACATGTTTGAATCTGCTCTAAGGAATGCAGAAAACAACAATGATCTCATTGACAGAAATTACATATACTTTGTTGCAAGAAATACTAGAACTAAGACAAATAATCATTATTTTTTACAACTTCTATCCATGGCATTATCAGTGGCCTTCACCAAACCATTAATCTCTATGCACTTTGATTTCTCCCACTGTAATATACAATTATTTAGTCCTTTACATATTTGCTAGAATGGTGCTGTGATAAAACTTGCTAATATAAGCAAAATATTGTCGCAAAGGATCATCTAAATTCCTTTACCATTATCACTATATATCACAAAAGTAATTGTAAATGATCCAATTAATCAATTAATCAATCTTTATATCTTTAAAATATGCATTAAATTCAGAATAAATGTGAATCCAACAGACTCACCTAATTCAAACTGAAAGCAAGCTTGGAAGAACAAATTATCAATTGATCTAACCAAACAGAGCTCTATAACACTAATGATTATTTCAAGTTATATTGTCTCTTCCCCCAAAAAGTTGCACTATTAATTTTCTGGCATAGATACCTATCTCGAGTGATGATTAATATATCTAACTCTAGACCCCTATAGTATCTGATCTTCCTAATGATTAATATCTAAGCAGAATATATGCATTTATTCAGTTATGGCATCAGTATTTCAGGTAGTAGTATCAAAGAATATTTTAAATACATATATTGTTGATTTTTCTAAATTTTATTTTTTTCTTCTTTTTTTTTTTGAGAACTCCATTCCATTCTAAACTTATACTCTGTGGTTTTAAGTAGACTAGCCCAGGAAAGGTTCTCTAAGAGATGGCATTTGAAACAGGCATGAAAAGAGCAAGCTAGGTAAATATCTGGGGTCTAATAAATAAAACTTGGACAATATTTTTGTTGTTTTTTATTATAGTTTATTTACTTACTCTTATAAATTGTAATGCTTTAATTACCCCATTTGTCAAAATCCTGAATAGAATCACCTTAGTTTGCATTTTCTCAATGTTTTAGTCCAGAAGCTTCATTGCTATTCTATTTCATTATTTTCTGACACAGGCACCATCCTTCATCTATACAACCCTAAAAGTGTTTTCTATGTCATTTTACCAAATTGCAACCCTTTCATGTAAAATCCAGATTAAAAGTCTTATTCCATACATTCTATACTATCTGTCTATCTATCTATCTGGTTCCTTATATTTACAAATATCTCAATTGCATGTGTTGCTTAGGAGAGCCGAAATTTAAAAGTAACTTCAATATAAAAAGAATATTTGTAGTAATTTGTTTAAAGTTTACAGTCTTATGAAGAATATGTTATTGCCTGAAGCACATCTAAGCAAGACAGAAAATACTAGGCAAAGAAAATAATTCAAAAGAAGTGTGTGATTATAGATTATACATATTATTTTATGCTTTTAAAAAGGTAGAGAAGAACATCAAAACAAAACCTATCAATCTGACCTATTAGCTAATTCCAAACTGACTTTGGGCCCTCATGTCTCTCAAATACTCCTGAACACCTGTCATTTTATTTTCATTATTTTACTTCACATCATAAATGTCTTCACTTTTAAATTTCATGCCATCAGAAATCTGGGTAGCTCAGTAAGTTAAACCTCTACCTTCAGCTCAGGTCATGATCCCAGGGTCCTGGAATCCAGTCCCAGGTAGGGCTCCCTGCTCAGTGTGGAGCCTGCTTCTCTCTCTCCCTCTGCCATTCACCCTGCTTGTGCCTCCCACCCCCAAGTAAATAAATAAAATCTTTAAAAAAAGAATAAACATCATGCTCGTGTTCAAACAGTCCTTGTGACTACCAGGCTTCTCTTTAATACCCCCAACCTCAACATGTCACATAATTTCCCTTGTGAATCCATCCTCAACACCTTTTATCTAGAAGTCGTTACTTCTTCAGCTCTAGGCTGGGTTTGCTGATGGTTTCTTTCCACTTGTTATCAGAGTCTGCCTATGACTGCACGAGATTTATTTTGTTTTGTTTTATTCTGCTTTGTTTTTAATGTGCAAACTGTCTCCACTCAGTTTGAGCTGCTTGGAGACATAGCAATGTCTTGTTATTAATATTTGTATATTCTTTATTCTGCACAGTGCTTCACCTGTTATGATACTCTATATTTTACAATTATTAATATTCTATAATCCACCCACCCTCTTTTCGAAAGTTTATTAGGATTACACGGAGACATGCAATTTTTGTAAAAATTAGGCAAATCTCAGCGAGGGTTAAGAATTTTAGGGTTTCATATTTAATTATATTATTTAGGTTTGAATTAGTGAGTGGGACTATTTTTCAATGGTCTATTGTATTTTGTACACTAGAGCATGCAGTTGGAAAAAAGAGGAGTTATTAACTCTGAAGAGTTTATACCTTTATATTTGTAAATGTGGTCATTAAAAATAAAAATGGAGAACTAGAGGAGCGGCAAGATGGCGGAGGAGTAGGAGACCGATTATCATCAGGTCCCAGGAATTCACCCAGAGAGCTATCAAACCATTCTGAACACCTACAAATTCTACCGGAGATCGAAGAGAAGAAGAGCAGCAAGTCTAGGAACAGAAAATCGACCACTTTCTGGAAGGTAGGACGTGCGGAGAAGTGAATCTGCGGCGACGGGAAGATAGACCCCGGGGGGAGGGGCCGGCTGCCGGCAAGGGAGCGAGCAGCAGAGCACGGACTCCGAACTGTGAGAAGTCGGCTCCACTGAGGGACGTCGCCCCAGAGACCAAGCGGGGGGTGAAGCCCCTGCAGGGACAGTGTGGTCTCAGGACCCGCAGGGACACAAAAAGACCAGGGGTGTCTGAGCGCGACCGAGCTCCCAGGTCTCAGAGAGAAGCCGGCAGGAGAGACGGAGCTGAGCTGAGGTGTCTCTCAGCTCGGGGTTACCTTGGACTGGGATCTGAAGCTCAGCCGGGCCGCGGCTCTGTGAGCGGGGACCCCACGGGCGGCAGACCCGGAGAGACTCACCTTCCTCCTCCGGGAGCAGCGGTGTGGGAGCGGCTGCAGGATCTACTGGGTTTGGAGATTCTAAACGGGGCCACGCCAGAGATAGAGACACTCAGTCACAGGCCGGGTGAGCTCGGAGCGCGGC